>NW_019168436.1:0-20661 GCF_002303985.1 Durio zibethinus | reverse complement strand
TAACAATTTCAAAAAGAAAATTATTGGAATAGTCATAATTATTTAAAGTTGCTCGACAAACAGATTTATTTTTTAAATATCTTACTTATTAATTTTTGTAATATTAATAACTTAGTATTATTTTATTTTGAATAAGCTTATATGAACAAAACAAAAGGTCATAACGGATTTGAAATTAATAATTATTCAAATAGTCATTACTATTTAATTTATTTCAATAAACATGTTTATTTTTAAAATTTTTACTTACTAATTATTGAAATATTAATAAATTAGTATTATTTTAATCTGAATAAGATTGTATGAACAGAAACAATTAGTTTTTATAACAAAAAACAAGTCATAACTATTTGAAATAAATAATTGCTCAAATAGTCATAACTATTTCAACTCATTTCATAAATAGATTTATTTTTAAATCTTCTTATTAATTTTCAAAATATTATAGAATAGTATTATTTTATTCCAAACAAAACTTATATGAACAAAAATATTTTTTTTATGACAAAACAAAAGATATAACTATTTGAAATAGATAACTGTTCAAATAGTCATAGTTATTTGAACTGGTTAGGTAAATAGAATTATTTTTGAAATCTTTTGTTAATTTTTGAAATATTAATAAATTCATTTTATTTTATTCCAAATAAGCTAGTATAAATTCAAAAAAAACTTATTTTATGCTAAAACAAAAGTTCATAACGATTTGAAATAGATAATTGTTCATATAGTTTTAAATATTTGAACTGGTTCGACAAAGAAATTTATTTTTTAATTCTCATAGTTATTAATTTTCAGAATATTATTAGATTAGTATTATTTTATTTTGAATAAGATTGTATGAACAAAAATAATTGTTTTATGATAGAACAAAAGGTTATAATGATTTGAAGTTTACAATTGTTCAAATAGTTACGTATTTGAACTAGTTCGGTAAACAAATTTATTTTTTAAATCTCTTACTTATTAATTTTTGAAAGATTAATAAATTAGTATTATTTTATTCCAAATAGGCTTGAATGATAAAAAAATTGTTATATGACCAAACAAAAGGCCATAATTTTTTATAAACAGATAATTGTTCATATAGTCTTAATTATTTGAACCACTTCGACAAACAGATTTATTTTTTAAATCTCTTAATTATCAATTTTTGGAATATTATTAAATTATTATTATTTTATTCCAAAAAAGCTTATATGAACTAAAACAATTATTTTATAACAGAAATTGGTTCGATAAATAGATTTATTTATTAAATCTCTTACTTATTAATTTTTGAAATATTAATAAATTACTATTATTTATTTTGAATAGGCTTGTATGATGAAAAACAATTGTTTTAAGACAAAATCAAAGTTTATAACGATTTGAAATAGATAATTGTTTAAATGGCCATAATTATTTGAAGTGATTCGATAAACTAACTTATTTTTTAAATCTTTATCTTTTCAATTTTTGAAATATTAATAAAGCAATATTATTTTATTTCACATAAGCTTTTATGAACTGAAACAATCGTTCTATGATAAAATAAAAGGTCATACTTCTTATAAATATATAATTGTTCAAATAGTCATAACTATTTGAACTTGTTTGGTAAACAAATTTATTTTTTAAAATTTTTTGTTTATTAATTTTTTGAATGTTAATAAATTAGTATTATTTATTCTCGAATAAGCATGTATGAACTGCAAAATTATTTTATGACTAAACAAAATATTTAGAACGATTTGAAATAGATAATTATTCTAATAGTCTTAACTATTTGAACTGGCTCAGCAAACACATTTATTTTTTAAATCTCTTAGTTATTAATTTTTAGAATATTATTAATTTAGCAATATTTTACTTCAAATAAGCTTGTATGAATAGAAACAATTGTTTTATGACAAAACAAAGATCATAACAATTTGAGATAGATAATTGTTGAAGTAGTCATAACTATTTGAACTGGTTTTAATAAATAGATTTAATTTTTAAATCTCTTATTAACTTTTGAAATATTAATAAATTAGTATTATTTATTTTGAATAATTTTGTATAAATAGAAATAATTGTTTTACGACAAAACAAAATGTTATAACCATTTGAAATAGATAATAGCTCAAATGGACATGACTATTTGAACTTGTTCGATGAATGGATTTATTTTTTAAATCTCCAACTTATTAATTTTTGAAATATTAATAAATTAGTGTTATTTTATCTCAAATAAAATTGCATAAATAGAAATAATTATTTTATAACAAAACAAAAGATCATAATGATTTGAAAGAAATAATTGTTCAAAGAGTTATAACTACTTAAACTTGTTTGGTAAATAGATTTATTTTTTAAAATCTTTTACTTATTAATTTTTGAAATTTTAATAAATTAGTATTATTTTATTTTGAGTAAGCTTTTATGAACAAAAACAATTAATTTATGACAAAACAAAAAATTGTAACGACTTGAAATAGATAATTATTCAAATAGTGACAAATATTTGAACGTGTTCGAAAAACATATTTATTTTTTAAATATTTACTTATTAATTTTTGGAATATTAATAAATTTATATTATTTTATTCACAATAAGCTTGCATGAACAGAACCAATTGTTTTATGACAAAACAAAATATCATAATGTTTTGAAATAGATAATTATCCAGATAGTAATAACTATTTGAACATGTTTAGTAAACAGATTAATTTTTTAATTCTCTTACTGATTAATTTTTAGAATATTACTAAATTAGTATTGTTTTATTTCAAATAAGCTTATATGAACTAAAACAATTATTTTATTATAAAACAAAAGGTCACAATGATTTGAAATAAATAATTATTCAAATAGTCAAGACTATTTGAACTTGCTCGGTAAACATATATTTTTTTAAAATCTTTTACTCATTATTTGTCAAAATTTTTATATATTAATATTATTTTAATTTGAATAAGCTTGTATGAATAGAAATAATTGTTTTATGACAAAACTAAAAGTTATAACAATTTGAAATAAATAATTGTTCAATTAGTTATAAAGATTTGAACTTGTTTGGTAAACAAATTTATTTTTTAAATCTTTTACCTATTAATTGTCTTAATATTAATAAATTATATTATTTTATTCAAAATAAGCTTATGTGAACAGAAAAAGATCATTTGGTGACAAAACAAAAGGTTATAGCAATTTCAAATAGATAATTGTTCAAATAGTCGTAATTATTTAAACTTGTTCGATAAATAGATTCATTTTTTAAATCTCTTAATTATTAATTTTTAGAATATTAATAACTTATATTATTTTACTTTGAATAGGCTTATATGAACTAAAATAATCTTTTTATGACAAAACAAAAGGTCATAATGATTTGAAATAAATACTTATATAAATAATTATGACTATTTGATCTAGTTCAGTAAACATATTTATTTTTTAAATTTTGTACTTATTAATTGTTGAAATATTAATAAAATAGAATTATTTTAATCTGAATAAGTTTTTATGAACATAAATTATTGTTTTGTGACAAAAGAAAAAATAATAACAATTTGAAATAAATAATTGCTCAAATAGTCATAACCTTTTGAACTGGTTTGATAAATATATTTATTTTTTAAATCTATTATTAATTTTTGAAATATTAAGGATTAGTTTTATTTTATTTTGAACAAACTTATATGGACAAAAACATTTGTTTTATGACAAAACAAATGGTCATAGTGATTTGAAATAGATAATTGCTCAAATAGTCATAATTATTTGAACTAGTTAGGCAAACAAAATTATTTTTTAAATCTCATACATATTAATTTTTGAAATATTAATAAATTCATTTTATTTTATTCCAAATAAGCTAGTATGAATTGAAAAAATTGGTTTATGACAAAACAAAAATAATTTGAAATAGATAATTGTTCATATAGTCTTAATTATTTGAACTAGTTTGGCAAACAAATTTGTTTTTTAAATCTCTTAATTATTAATTTTTGGAATATTTTTATATTAGTATTATTTTATTTTGAATAAGCTTATGTGAACAAAAATAATTGTTTTATGATAGAACAAAAGGTTATAACAATTTTTAGTATGCAATTATTCAAATAGTCATAACTATTTAAATTGGTTCGGTAAACAAATTTATTTTTTTAAATCTCTTACTTATTAATTTTTTAAAGATTAATAAATTACTATTATTTTATTTCAAATAAACATATATAATAAAAAACAATTGCTATACGACCAAGCAAACAATTTGAAATTGATAATTGTTTAAATGACATTAATTATTTGAACTGATTTGGTAAACATATTCACTTTTTAAATCACTTGCTTATTAATTTTTGGAATGTTAATAAATTAGTATTATTTTATTTTGACTAAGCTTGTATGAATTCAAATAATTATTTTATGACAAAATAAAAGGTCATAACGATTTAAATAGACAATTGTTCAAATAGTCATAACAATTTAAATTTGTTTAGTAAACAATTTATTTTAAACTCTTGCTTATTAATTTTTGAATTATTAATAAATTAGTGTTATTTTATTTTGGATAAGCTTTTATGAACTGAAACAATTGTTTTATGTCAAAACAAAAGGTCATAACGATTTTAAATAAATAATTGTTCAAATAGTCATCACTATTTGAACTTGTTCGATAAACGGATTTATTTTTGCAAATCATTTCCTTATTAATTTTTTGAATGTTAATAAATTTAGATTATTTTATTTTGAATAAGCTTGTAAAATATGAAACAAATATTTTATGACTACACAAAAGGTCAAAACGATTCGAAATTAATAATTATTCTAATAGCTTTAACTATTTGAATTGGCTCAGTAAACACATTTATTTTGTAAATTTCTTACTTATTAATTTTTATTAAATTAGTATTATTTTTAACCAAATAAGCTTCTCTGATAAAAATCAATTGTTTTTTGACAAAACAAATATCTTAACGACTTAAGATTAATAATTGTTCAAATAGTCATAATTATTTGAACTGGTTCAATAAACATTTTTATTTTTTAAATCTTTTACTTATTAATTTTTTAAATATTAATAAATTAGTATTATTTTATTTCATATAAGCTTGTATGATCAAAAACAATTGTTTTATGACAAAACAAAAGGTCAAAATGATTTTAAATAGATAATCATTCAAACGACTATAATTATTTTAACTAATTCGATAAACAGATTTATTTTTTAAGTTTCTTACTTATTATTTTAGTAAGTATTAGTAAATTAGTATTATTTTATTCCATCTAAGCTTGTATTAACTGAAACAATTGTTTTATGACTAATCAAAAGGTTATAACGATTTTAAATAGACATTTGTTCAAATAATAATAACTATTTAAACTTGTTCGTTAAACAAATTTATTTTTTTAAATCTCTTTCTTATTAAATTTTGAATGTTAATAAATTAGTATTAATTTATTCTAAATAGGCTTGTATGAACTGAAACAATTGTTTTATGACAAAACAAAATGTTAGAATGATTTCAAATAGATAATTGTTCTAATAATCTTAACCATTTCAATTGATTCAACAAAAAAATTATTTTTTAAATATCTTATTTATTAATTTTCAAAATATTATTAAATTTGCATTATTTTAATAAAAAAAGCTTGTATGAATAAAACAATTGTTTTATGACAAAAGAAAAAGGTCATAACAATTTGAAACAGATAATTGTTTATACAGTCTTAACTATTTGAACTAGTTCGACAATTAGATTTATTTTTTAATTTTCTTGGTTATTAAGTTTTAGAATATTCTTAAATTAGTATTATTTTATTTTGAATAAAATAGTATGAACAGGACCAATTGTTTGATAACAAAACAAGTAGTTATAATGATTAGAAATAGATAATTAGTCAAATGGTCAAAACTATTTGAAATGGTTTAGTAAATAGATTTACTTTTTAAATCTCTTACTGATTAATTTTCTAAAATATTAGTAAATTAGTAATATTTTATTTCGAATAAACTTATATTAACGAAGACAATTGTTTTATGAGAAAACAAAAGGTCACAACAATTTGAAATAAATAATTGTTCATGTAATGAACTAGTTTAGCAAATAGATTTATTTTTTAAATTTCTTAGTTATTAATTTTAGAATATTACTAAATTAGTATTATTTTATTCCGAATAGCCTTTTATGAACAAAAACAATTGTTTTATGATAGAACAAAAGGTTATAACAATTTGAAATAGATATTGTTCAAATAGTCATAACTATTTGAACTGGTTTGATAAACAGATTTATTTTTTAAATTTGTTATTAATTCTTGAAATATTATTAAATAAGTATTATTTTATTTTGAATAGGCTTCTATATTGGAAAGCAATTCCTTTAGGAGAAAACAAAAAGTAATAACAATTTGAAATAGTTAGTTGTTTAAATGGCCATAATTATTTGAATTGATTTATTTTTTAAATCTCTTATTAACTTTTGAAATATTAATACAATAGTATTATTTTATTTTGGATAAGCTTTATGAACTAAAATAATTGTTTATGGCAAAACAAAAAGGTCATAATGATTTTAAATTGATAATTGTTCAAATCATCATAACTATTCAAATTTGTTCAATAAACAATTTTATTTTTTCAAATCTCTTGCTTATTAATTTTTTGAATGTTAATAAATTAGTATTATTTTATTCCAAGTAAGCTTGTATAAACTAAAACAATTATTCTATGACTAAACAAAAGGTTAAAATGATTTGAAATTAAAAATTATTTTAATAGTCTTAACTATTTAAATTGGTTTAGCAAACACATTTATTTTTTTTAAGTCTCTTACTAGTTTTAGAATATTAATAAATTAGTATTATTTTTATCTGAATAAGCTTGTATGATCAGAAATAATTATTTTATGAGAAAACAAAGATCATAATGATTTAAGATTGATATTTATTCAAATAGTCATAACTTGCTTTTTAATTTTTGAAAATTAATAAAGTAGTATTATTTTATTTTGGATAAGTTTTTATGAATTGAAACAATTGTTTTATGATAAAACAAAAGGTCTAATGACTTTAAATAGATAATTGTTCAAATAGTCAAATCTATTCGAACTTGTTCGACAAAATAGATTTTTTTTTAAATCTCTTCTCATTAATTTTTTGAATGTTAATAAATTAGTACTATTTCATTCTTGAAGAAGCTTGTATGAATTAAAATAATTGTTTTATAAGAAAACAATAGGTCAAAACAATTTGAAATGGATAATTGTTCTAATAGTCCTAACTATTTGAACTGATTTAGTAAATACATTTATTCTTTAAATCTCTTATTAATTTTTGAAATATTATTAAATTAGTATTATTTTAATCCGAATAAGCTTATATGAAAAGAAACAATTGTTTTATGATGAAATAAGATCATAATGATTTAAGATAGATAATTGTTCACATATTCATAACTATTTAAACTATTTCTGTAAATAAATTTAGTTTTTAAATCTCTTATTAATTTTCAAAATTTTAATAGAAAAATCTCCTACCTATTAATTTTTAGAATATTAATAAATTAGTATTATTTTATTTTGAATAAACTTATATAAATAGAAATAATTATTTTATGACAAAAAAAAAGATCATAACTATTTGAAATAAATAATTGTTCAAATAGGCATAATAACTATTTAAACTTGCTCGGTAAACAGATTTATTTTTTTAAATCTTATTAAATTTTGAAATATTAATAAACTAGTATTATTTTATTTAGAATATGCTTGTATGAATAGAAACAAGTGGCTTATGGCAAAACAAAAGCTCATTACTATTTGAAATAGATAATTGTTCAAAATAGTCATAACTATTTGAATGTGTTTAGAAAATAGATTTATTTTTAAAATTTTTACTTAATAATTTTTTGGAATATTAATAAATTTATATTATTTTATTTGGAATAATCTTATATGAATAGAAATAATTATTTTATGACAAAACAAAATGTCATAATGATTTGAAATAAAAAATTGTTCAAATAGTCATAACTATTCAAACTTGTTCGGTAAATAGATTCATTTTTTAAATCTCTTGCTCATTAATTTTTGGAATATTAATAAATTAGTATTATTTTATTTTGAATAAGCCTATATTAACAGATATAATTGTTTTATGATGAAACAAAATGTCATAACGATTTGAAATAGATAATTATTCAAATAGTTATGACTATTTGAACTTGTACGGTAAACATATTTATTTTTAAAATCTTTTACTCATTAATTGTTGAAATATTAATAAATAATATTATTTTAATCCAAATAAGCTTCTATGAACAAAAAAAATAATTTTTTGACAAAACAGAAAGTCATAATGATTTGAAATAAATAATTGTTCAAATAGTCATAACTGTTTGAATTTATTCAATAAATAGAGTTGTTTTTTAAATCTTTTACTTATTAATTGTCTGAATATTAATAAATTTATATTTTTTTAATTAAAATAAGCTTGTATGAATTGAAAAAATTATTTTATGACAAAACCAAATGTTATAGCAATTTAAAATAGGTAATCACTTACTTAAATAGTCATAACTATTTGAACTTATTCAATAAATGAATTTAGTTTTTAAATCTCTTATTAATTTTAAGAATATTAATAAATTAGAATTATGTTATTCCGAATAAGCTTATAGGAATAGAAACAATTGTTGTGACAAAACAAAAGGTCATAATTATTTGAAATAGATAATTGTTCAAACAATCAAAACTATTTGCATTGGTCAGGCCAACAAATTCATTTTTAAATCTGTTACTTATTAATTTTTAGAATATTAATTAATTAGCATTACTTTATTCCGAATAAGACTGTATTAATAGAAAAAATTATTTTATGATAAAACAAATGGTCATAATGATTTGCAATAAATACTTGTCTGAATTGTTATAACTATTTGAACTGGTTCAGTAAATAGATTTATTTTTTAAATCTCTCATTAATTTTCAAAATATTAATAAATTAATATTATTTTATTATGAACAAACTTATATGAAGAAAAACATTTTTTTTATGACAAAGCAAAAGGTCATAATGATTTGAAATAGATAATTATTCATATAGCCTTAACTATTTGAACTCATTTGACAAACAAACTTATTTTTAAATCTCTTAGATACTAATTTTCATAATATTATTAGATTAGTATTATTTTATTTCGAATAAGCTTGTATGAATATAAATAATTGTTTTATGACAAAATAAAAGGTTATAATGATTTGAAATATATAATAGTTCAAATATTCATAACTATTTGAACTAGTTCGATAAACAGATTTATTTTTTAAATCTCGAACTCATTAATTTTTTGAAATATTAATAAATTAGTATTATTTTATTCCAAATAGGCTTTATAATGAAAAACAATTGTTTTATGGCAAAATAAATGTTCATAACGATTTGAAATAGATAATTGTTTAAATTGCCATAATTATTTGAACTGATTTGATAAATTGATTTATTTTTTAAATCTCCAACTTTTGAATTTTTGAAATACTAATAAATTAATATTATGTTATTTTGGATAAACTTTTAAAAACTGAAACAATTGTTTATTATAAAACAAAAGGTCATAACAAGTTTAAATAGATAATTGTTCAAATAGTCATAACTATTTGAAATTGTTTGGTAAATAGATTTATTTTTTAAAATTTCTTGCTTCTTAATTTTCTAAATGTTAATAAAATAGTATTATTTTAGTTCAAATAAGCTTGTATGAACTAAAATAATTATTTTATGATTAAATAAAAGGTTAGAACAATTTGAAATAGATAATTGTTCTAATGGTCTTAACTATTTGAACGGGTTCGGCAAACACATTTATTTTTTAAATCTCTTACTTATTAATTTTAGACTATTATTAGTTTAGCAATATTTTACTCCAAATAAGCTTGTATGGATAGAAACAATTGTTTTATGATAAAACAAAGATCATAATGATTTGAGATAGATAATTATTTAAAAGTCATAACTATTTGAACTGGTTCGATAAATAGATTTAGTTTTTAAATCTCTTGCTTATTAATTTTTAAAATATTAGTAAAGTAGTATTATTTTATTTTGAATAAGTTTTTATGAACTAAAACAATTATTTTTTGAGAAAACAAAAGTTCGTAATGTCTTTAAATAGAAAACTATTCAAATAGTCAAATCTATTTGAACTTGTTCAGTAAATAGGTTTATGTTTTTAAATCTCTTGCTCATTAAATTTTCAAATGTTAATAAATTAGTATTATTTTATTTTAAATAAGCTTGCATAAACTGAAATAATTGTTTTATGACTAAAAAAAAGGTTAGAATGATTTGAAATAGATAATTATTTTAATAGTCTTAACTATTTGAACTAATTCAACAAACACTTATTTTTTTTAATCTATTGTTTATTAATTTTTGGAATATTATTAAATTAGTATTATTGTAATTTGAATAAGCTTGTATGAAAAGAAACAATTGTTTTATGACAAAATAAAGATCATAACAATTTGGGATAGGTAATTGTTCAAATAGTCATAACTATTTAAATTGCTGTCGTGAACAAATTTAGTTTTTAAATCTCTTATGAGTTTCTAAAATATTAATAGATCAATATTATTTTAGTCTAAATAATTTTTAATGAACAGATTATTTTATGATAAAACAAAAGGTTATAACGATTTCAAATAGATAATTGTTCAAATGGACATGACTATTTAAACTTGTTTGGTAAATAGATTTATTTTTTAAATCTCCTAGCTATTAATTTTCAAAATGTAAATAATTAGTATTATTTTATTTCAAACAAACTTATATGAACAAAAACATTTGTTTTATGACAAAATAAAAGGTCATAACAATTTTAAATAGATAATTGTTCAAATAGTCATAATTATTTGAAGTAGTTAAGTAAATAGAATTATTTTTTAAATCTCTTACTGATTAATTTTTGAAATATTAATAAATTTATTTTATTTTATTCTAAATAAGCTAGTATGAATTGAAAAAGTTGTTTTATGTCAAAACAAAAGGTCATAACGATTTGAAATAGATAATTATTTATATAGTCTTAACTATTTGAACTAGTTCGATAAAAAAATTTATTTTTTAAATCTTTTAGTTATTAATTTTAGGAATATTATTAGATTAGTATTATTATTTTTTTGAATAAGCTAGTATGAACAAAAATAATTGTTTTATTACGAAACAAAAGGTTATAACGATTTGAAGTATACAATTGTTTAAATAGTTATAACTATTTGAATTGGTTTGGTAAATGGATTTATTTTTTAAATTTCTTACTTATTAATTTTTGAAAGATTAATAAATTAGTATTAAGGATTTAAAAAATAGATGTGTCTGTCGAACAATTCAAATAGTTAAGACTATTAGAACAATTATCTATTTCAAATCGTTTTGACCTTTTGTTTAGTTATAAAATAATTGTTTTAGTTCATACATGCTTATTCAAAATAAAATAATATTGTTTTATTAACATTTAAAAAATTAATAAGCATGAAATTAAAAAAATAAATCTATTTACCAAACAAGTTTAAATAGTTATGACTATTTGAACAATTATCTACTTAAAACCATTATGACCTTTTATTTTATCATAAAACAATTGTTTCAATTCATAATAGCTTATCTAAAATAAAATAATATTACTTTATTAATATTTTAAAAATTGATAAGTTGGAGATTTAAAAAATAAATCAATTTATCGAATTAGTTCAATAATTATGGCCATTCGAACAATTATCTATTTCAAATCATTATAAACTTTTGTTTTGTAATAAAACAATTTTTTTTATCATACAATCCTATTTGGAATAAAATAATAGTAATTTATATGTAAAAAATTAATAAGTAGGAGATTTAAAAATAAATCTGTTTACTGAACCAGTTCAAATGGTTATGACTATTTGAATAATTTTATATTTCAAATTGTTATAACCTTGTGTTCTATCATAAAACAATTATTTATGTTCGTACAAGCTTATTCGAAATAAAATAACACTACTATAATAATATTTTCAAAATTAATAACTAAGAGATTTAAACAATAAATTTATTTGAACCAATTCAAATAGTTAAGGGTATATGAACAATTCTTTATTTCAAATCGTTACGACCTTTTATTTTATTGTAAAACAATTTTTTTAGTTCTTAGTAACTTATTCAAAATAAAATAAAACAAATCTATTAATATTTCAAAAAAATTAGTAAGAGATTTTAAAAAATAATCCATTCGTTGAACCAGCTCAATACTTATGACTATTTGAGCAATTATCGATTTTAAATCGTTCTGACCTTTTTGTTTTGTCATAAAATAAAATTTTTTTTCAAATAAATTTGTTCAGAATAAAATAATATTAATTTATTACTATTTTGAAATTAATAAATAAGAGAGTTAAAAAATAAATTGTTTACTAAATCAGCTCAATTAGTTTAACTATTTGAACAATTATTTATTTCAAATTATTATGACTAGTTGTTTTGTCATAAAATAAATGTTTCTAGTCATACAATCTTATTCGGAATAAAGTAATTGCTAACTTATTATTATTCTTAAAATTTAATAACTAATTGAATTTAAAAATGAATCTGTTAGCCTGCCTAATGCAAATATTTATGATTGTTTGAACAATTATATATTTCAAATCATTATAACCTTTTGTGTTATCACAAATCAATTGTTTCTATTCATACAAGTTTATTTGAAATAACATAATTCTAGCTTATTAATATTCAAAAAATTAATAAGAGATTTTAAAAAAAGAATATGTTTACTGAACAAGTTAAAATGGTTATGACTATTTGAATAATTATCTATCTCAAATTGCTATATCTTTTTTATTTTGGTATAAAACAATTTTTGCTATTCATACAAGCTTATTTCAAATAAAATAACACAAATTTATTAATATTCAAAAAATTAAAAAATAAAATATTTAAAAAATAAATTTGTTTATCGAAAAAGTTCAAATAGTTATGACTATTTGAACAATTATTTATTTTAAATCGTTATGACTTTTTATTTTTTCATAAACAATTATTTTTGTTCACACAAGCTTATTCAAATTAAAATAATATTAATTTATTAATACTTTGACAAATAATAAGTAAAAGATTTTAAAAATAAATCTATTTACTGAAAAAGTCCAAATAGTCATAACTATTTGAATAATTATCTATTTCAAGTCGTTATGACCTTTTGTTTGATTTTAAAACAATTGTATTAGTTCATATAGGCTTTTTTGAAATAAAATAATACTAATTTATTAATATTCCTAAAATTAATGAGTAAGAGATTTAAAAAATGAATCTATTTATCGAACCAGCTTAAATAGTCATTGCTATTTGAGCAATTATCTATTTCAAATCATTTTGACCTTCTATTTTGTCATAAAACAATTGTTTCTGTTCATACAAGCTTATTTCAAATAGAATAATATAAATTTATTAATATTTCAAAAATTAATAAGTCAAAATTTTAAAAATAAATATATTTTCTAAACACATTCAAACAGTTATAACTATTTGAACAATTATTTATTTCAAATAGTTATGACCCTTTTTTTTTGTCATAAACCAATTGTTTCTGTTCATACAAGCTTATTTGAAATAAAATAATACTAATTATTAGTATTCCAAAAATTATTAAGTAAAAGATTTAAAAAATAAATCTATTTATCGAGCAAGCTCAAATAGTTATGACTGTTTGAATAATTATTTATTTGAATAGTTATGATATTTTGTTTTATCATAAAATAATTGTTTCTATTCATACAAGTTTATTCGAAATAAAATAATACTAATTATTAATATTCTAAAAATTAATGGTTGGAGATTTAAAAAATAAATCTATTTAACAAACAAATTCAAATAGTCATGTCGATTTGAATAATTATCTAATTCAAATCTTATGACCTTTTATTTTGTCGTAAAACAATTGTTTCTGTTCATACAAAATTATTTAGAATAAAATAATATTGATTTACTAATATTTTGAAAATTAATCAAAGATTTAAAAACTTAATATGTTTACTGAATTAGTTCAAATAGTTATGACTACTTAAACAATTATCTAGCTCAAATCGTTATGATCTTTATTTTGTCATAAAAAAATTGCTTCTTTTCATACAAGCTTATTCATATTAAGATAATACTAATTTAATAATAAAATTAAATGTGTTTTGCCAATCCAGTTCAAATAGTTAAGATTATTAGAACAATTATCTATTTCAAATCATTCTGACTTTTGTTTAGTCAAAAAACAATTATTTTAGTTCATACAAGCTTATTTGAAATGAAATAATACTAATTTATTAATATTCAAAAAACTAATAAGCAAGAGATTTAAAACAATTAACATGTTTACCTAACAAGTTCAAATAGATATAACTATTTGAACAATTATCTATTTAAAATCATTATGACCTTTTGTTTTGTCATAAAACAATTATTTCAATTCATAAAAATTTATCCGAAATAAAATAATACTATTTCATTAATATTTCAACAATTATTAAGCAAGAGATTTAAAAACTAAAGCTGTTTTCTGAACTAGTTCAAATAGTTCTGACCATTTGAACAAATATTAATCTCAAATTACTATGATCTTTGTTTTGTTATAAAAAAATTGTTTCTTATCATACAAGCTTATTCAGATTAAAATAATACTAATTTAATAATATTTCAAAAATTAATAAGTAAGAGATTTAAAAACTAAATGTATTTGTTGAATCATTTCAAACAGTTAAGACTATTAGAATAATTATCTATTTCAAATCATTTTAACCTTTTGTTTAGTCATAAAATAATTGTTTTAGTTCATATAAGTTTATTCAAAATAAAATAATACTAATTTATTAACATTCAAAAAATTAATAAGCAAGATATTTGAAAAAATAAATATGTTTATCAAACAAGCTCAAATAGTTATTATTATTTGAAAAATTATCTATTGAAAATTGTTATGAACTTTTTTTTTGTCATAAAAAAATTGTTTCAATTCATAAAAAGCTTATCCAAAATAAAATAATACTACTTTATTAATATTTCAAAAATTAATAAGAGATTTAAAAAATAAATCAGTTTATCGAATCAGTTCAAATAATTATGGCCATTCGAATAATTATATTTTTCAAATCGTTATTACCTTTTGTTTTATCATAAAACAATTCTTTTTCAACATACAAGCTTATTTGAAATAAAATAATACTAATTTATTAATATTTCAAGAATTAGTAAGAGATTTAAAAATAAATCTATTTATCGAAATAATTTAAATAGTTATGACTATTTGAATAGTTATCTATCTCAAATTGTTATAACCTTTTGTTTATCATAAAATAATTATTTCTGTTCATACAAGTTTATTTAGAATAAAATAATACTAATTTAATAATATTATAAAAATTCATAACTAAGAGATTTAAAAAATAAATCCGTTTGCTGAATCAATTCCAACAGTAAAGACTATTTGAATAGTTATCTATTTCAAATCGTTATAACCTTTTATTCTATCATAAAACAATTATTTCATCTTATACAAGTTTATTCGAAATAAAATAAAACTAATTTGTTAATATTTCAAAATTTAATATGTAAGAGATTTAAAAAATAATTCTATTTACCAAATCAGTTCAAATAATTATAAAATAATTATAACTATTTGAACAATTATTTATTTCAAATCATTATTACTTTTGTTTTGTCATAAAACAATTTTTTTGTTCATATAAGTTTGTTCAAAATAAAATAATACTAATTTATTAATATTTAAAAAATTAATCAGTAAGAGATTTAAAAAATAAATCGGTTTACCAAACCATTTCATGTAGTTTTGACTATATGAATAATTATCTATTTCAAATCATTATAACTTTTTGTTTGGTCATCAAACGATTGGTTCGGTTTGTACTATTTTATTTGAAATAAAATAATACTAATTTAATAATATTTCGAAACTTAATAACCAAGAAAATTAAAAGATAAATCTAATTATTGAACGAGTTCAAATAGTTAAGACTATATGAATGATTATCAATTTCAAATCATTATGACCATTTGTTTTCTCATAAAACAATTTTTTAGTTCGTATAAGCTTATTTGGATTAAAATAATACAAATTTAATAATATTTTGAAAATTAATAAGTAAGAGATTTAAAAAAAATTTGTTTATTGAACTAGTTTATATGATTAATACTATCAGAACAATTATCTGTTTCAAATCATTTTGACCTTTTGTTTAGTCATAAAGCAATTGTTTCAATTCATGCAAGCTTATTCAGAATAAATTAATACTAATTTATTAACATTCAAAAAATTAAAAAGAAAGAGATTTAAGAAAATAAGTCTATTTATCGACCAAGCTCAAATAGTTATAACTATTTGAACAATTGTCTACTTAAAATCACTATACCTTTTGCTTTTTCATAAAACAATTGTTTCAGTTAATACGAGTTTATATGATATAAAATAATACAAATTTATTAATATTTCTAAAATTAATAAGTAAGAGATTTAAAAAATAAATTTGTTTATCAAATCAATTAAATAATTATGGCAATTTGAATAATTATCTATTCCAAATAACGATAACCATTTGTTTTGTTATCAAACAATTATTTTTTATCATACAAGCTTATTCAAAATAAAATAATACTAATTTATTAATATTTCAAAAATTAATAAGAGATTTAAAAAATAAATGTGTTTATCGAACCAGTTCAAATAGTTAAAACTATAAAAATAATTATCTATTTTGTTAGCCTTGAATTGATCCTTATTTTGAAATGAAAAAACATTAAAGCTAAATAAACTTGATCAAGATTTTGAAAAAGGATTTATTTAGTACATGTTCTTAAGTTTTATATTTTGGTACTAAATAAATAATATGATTTTCAAAGCTTAAACAAACCTTTCTTTGTTTTCATATTTCTCAAACCAAATCTATTTTTAAAGATTATTTATTTGAGCTTAAATGAAAGTCCAATTGTTGTTTTTAAAGTGAGCTTATTCATTTTGGACTTAATACAATTTTGATAATATTGGTTTTAAGAAATAGATTAGCTTAAGAAAACTATTTTACAGGAATAAAGTTTTTTTTTTTTTTGTATTAATTCACAAAGTCTTAATATTTGAATTTTATATGTTGGAAAGCTCTTTGCGTCTACTTTCTAATGGATTAAACAAAATCAAAATCCAAATTTTCTAACAAAAGATTTTGAATTTTTACTAGACACTCTACAATTGTAAAAAAAACTGCACAAGGCATAAATTTGAAAATTCACTATAATTTGTACACAGTGAATTAGGTGATGAACTTTATATGGATAGAAATCCCTTTAAGTCTAGTTTCTAAATCTTCAAACTGTTTGTGATTTGGATTTGTATAACTCAAGTTATGATCAAATTAGTAAGTAGAGTGCAAAACGTGAAACTACCACCCAGCATGGACAGGATCGATCCCCTCTAGAAGGGATCGATTGGTTTTCAAACAGAATGCTCCCAAGACCCAAAATTCAGAAAAGGGATCGATCCCTTACAAAAGGGATCAATCGGTTAGGTTATTTTCAAAGGGAAATTGGTTCAAAACATGAACCAATCGATCCCTTAAGGGAGGGGATCAATCTCTTGAAGGCCAAATCACTCCAACGGCTATTTTATCAAGGATTCAATGGCTACTTTCACTTCCAAACACTTCCAATGGCTACTTCTTCAATTTCTCTATAAATTGGGCACTCCAACACTAAGAAATTGATGAATCAAGAGAGCAAAAGTTAACAAGCAATATTTTCATTCTCTCAAATAATCAAGAGTTTTTAGAGCTTCAAAGTCTATATCTTTGCATTTATTGTATCCAAATTATTTTTGTTGTTCATTCATCATTTTATTGTCTATACCATTGTATACTTCAAATTAGCAAACACCTAACCTTTGAGAGGTTCTTAGAGTTTGCAAAACACTTCAAAAATTTTGTATTGTGTGCTTGTAAGCTTAAGGGGGAGGATAACCCTTAAGAGTGTGCAGTGTTGAGTTTGTAAAGCTTTGATAAGCTTGTTTGTAATCTTTAACACATAGTGAATTGGAACCTTGGTGTGGACAACCAAGAAAGAGGATGTAGGTGCCTTGTGGAGAATGACCAAACCTCTATAAAACATTGTGTTTGATTTCTCTATCCCTATCTCCTTATATTTTATTATTATTCATATTTGATTTTAAGTTCAATAATTGTTATTGTTTTCATTATATTTTCATCAAAAGGGCTTATTGTCTTAATTTCCATTCAACTATATTGAAATCATTATTTGGGAAGAATTTGGAGAGATCCAATTCACCCCCTCTTGGATCACCATCTAACCTATAAAGCTAACAATTGGTATCAAAGCTTTGGTCTCTTTTTTTAGGTTTAATGACCTTGAGAAAAGATCTTATGGCTCAATTTTGGTTCCAAGATGGTGAAGAAGTCCTCAAAGCTCCTATGGTTGATAAATTTGAATTTTGTGAATGGAGAAGGAAGATGAAGGTGTTCATTATGGCCCAAGATTTTAGAGTTTGGAATGTGATTGAAAAAGGGCTTGGAACTCCTTCAAATGATGCAAAATACATGACGCAAGTGATGGATGATGCCAAAGCCAAGTGCTTATTATATAGAGCTCTTGACTCCCACAAATTCAACTTAGTATCAAAGTGTCCAGCCTCAAATGAGATATGGGAAAAGTTGTATGAAATACATGAAAGATAGCAATCCAACCGAAATGCATAATGTTTCATAGCTCTTGAAGATTCGGAGGTAACCTCTAATTCTATTGATTCAAATTCATATGCTTTTGATGAATTGCAAGATGCTTATAATGGGCTATATGTTGAATGTTAATCAATGAAGAGGAAATATAAGAAAATGATTTCAAAGTTGAATGTAGATAGTGAGTTTTAATGAATGCAAAAAATCTTAATTTCCATTCAACTATATTGAAATCATTATTTGGGAAGAATTTGGAGAGATCCAATTCACCCCCCTCTTAGATCACCATCTAACCTATAAAGCAACATATTCGAATCAGTTCTAACCTATTTTTAGTCATAAAATATTTGTTTCATATCATATAAGCTTATTCAGAATAAAATAATCCTAATATATTAACATTCAAAAAATTAATAAGCTAGAGATTTGAAAAATAAATCTGTTTACCAAATAAGCTCAAATAGTTATGACTATTTAAACAATTAATTATTTAAAATCATTATGACTTTTTGTTTTGTCATAAAACAATTGCTTTAGAATAATCCTAATATATTAACATTCAAAAAATTAATAAGCTAGAGATTTGAAAAATAAATCTGTTTACCAAATAAGCTCAAATAGTTAATGACTATTTAAAACAATTAATTATTTAAAATCATTATGACTTTTTGTTTTTTTCATAAAACAATTGCTTTAGTTCATAAAAGATTAACCAAAATAAAATAATACTAAATTTTTAATATTTTAAAAATTAATAAACAAGAGATTAAAAAAAATAAATACATTTTTTTAACAAATTCAAATAGTTGCGGACTATTTGAACAATTGTATATTTTAAAATCATTATGATATTCTGTTTCATCATAAAACAATTGTTTCATTTCATTAAATCCTATTTGAAATAAAATAATAATAATTTATTAATATTTCAAAAATTAATAAGTGATTTAAAAAGTGAATCTATTTACCAAATCAATTCAAATAATTATGGCTATTCAATAATTATCTATTTCAAATCATTATGACATTATTTTGTCATAAAACAATTGTTTTTCATTATACAAGCTTGTTTGAATAAAATATACTAATTTATTAATATTTCAAAAATTAAATAAGTAAGAGATTGTAAAAAATAAATGCTATTTATCAAAGTAGTTCTTATTTGAATAATTACCTATTTCAATCATTATAAACCTTTTCTTCTATTTATAAATAATGTTTCAGTTCATACAAGCTTTATTTCCAAAATAAAATAATCATAATAATTAATTATTATGAAAATTAAGAACTAAAGGTTTAAAAAATAAATCTGTTTGTTGAAGCAGTTTAAATAGTTAAGACTATATGAACAATTATCTATTTCAAATCGTTATGAAATTTTGTTTTATCATAAAACAATCGTTTTAGTTCATAAAAGCTTATTTGAAATAAAATAATACAAATTTATTAATATTCTGAAAATTAATAAGTGATTTAAAAAGTGAATTTGTTTACTGAATCATTTTAAATAATTATGGCTATTTCAAAATTTATCTATTTCAAATCGTCATTACCTTTTGTATGTCATATAACAAATGGTTTTGATCATTCAAGCTTATTCAGAATACAATAATACTAATTTATTAATCTTTTAAAAATTAATAAGTAATTTAAAAAAATAAAATCTGTTTATCAAACCAGTTCAAATAATTATAACTATTTGAACAATTGTATACTTCAAATTGTTATAACCTTTTGTTCTATCACAAAACAATTATTGTTGTTCATACAAGCTTATTTGGAATAAAATAGTACTAATATAATAATATTCTAAAAATTAATAACTAAGAGAATTAAAAATAAATTTGTTTGACGAATCAGTTCAAATATTTAAGACTATATGAACAATTATCTATTTCAAAATGTTATGACCTTTTGCTT
>NW_019168435.1:0-20662 GCF_002303985.1 Durio zibethinus | reverse complement strand
TTATTTAAAATCATTTTTTTGTCATAAAACAAAATTTTCAATTCACACTAACTTATTCAAAATAAATTAAAATGAATTTATTCATACTAAAAAATTAATATGTAAGAGGTTTAAAAAAATAATTTTTTACCTAACCAGTTCAAATAATTATGACTATTTGAACAATTATCTTTTTCAAATAGCTATGACCTTTCGTTTTATCATAAAACAAATGTTTTTGTTCATATAAGTTTGTTCGGAATAAAAGAATACTAATCTATTAATATTTCAAAAATTAATAAGAGATTTAAAAAATAAATATGTTCATCAAATCAGTTTAAATAGTTATGACTATTTGAGCAATATTTATTTCAAATTGTTATGACTTTTTTTTCTATTATAAAACAATAGTTTTTGTTCATACATGCTTATTCGATTAAAATAATACCATTTTATTAATATTTCTACAATTAATAAGTAAAAAATTTTAAAAATAAATATGCTTACCGAACTAGATCAAATAGTCATGATTATTTGAATAATTATCTATTTCAAATCGTTATGACCTTTTGTTTTATCATAAAAAAATAATTTCAGTTCATATAAGCTTATTCAAAATAAAATAATACTAAGTTATCAATATTCTAAAACTTAATAATTAAGATATTTAAAAAATAAATCTATTTAATGAATAAGTTTAAATAATTATGACTATTTGAGCAATTATCTATTTGAAATCGCTATTGCCTTTTGTTTTATCATAAAATGATTTTTTTCTATTCATACAAACTTATTTTAAATAAAATAATATAAATTTATTCATATTAATACAATTAATAAGTAAAAGATATAAAAATAAATTTGTTTACTAAACAAGTTCAAATCTTTATGATTATTTGAACAATTATTTATTTCAAATTTTTATGACCTTTTTGTTTTGTCATAAAATAATTGTTTCTATTCATACAAGCTTATTTGGATTAAAAAATATTAATTTGTTAATATTTTGACAAATAATAAGTAAAAAATTTTAAAAATAATTATGTTTATCCAACAAGTACAAATAGTCATGAATATTTGAATAATTAATTATTTCAAATCATTGTGACTTTTTTTTTAATAAAACAACTGTTTCAGTTCATATAAGCTTATTTGAAATAAAATAATACTAATTTATTAATATTATAAAAATTAATGAGTAAGAGAATTAAAAAATTAATCTATTTACAGAACATATTCAAATAGTTATGACTATCTGAATAATTATCTATTTCAAAACATTATGACATTTAGTTTAATCGTAAAAAAATTGATTTTGTTCATGCAAGTTTATTTCAAATAAAATAATATAAATTTATTAATATTAATAGTTAATAAGTAAAAATTTTAAAAATAAATATGTTTTCTAAACACGTTCAAATAGTTATAACTATTTGAATAATTATCTATTTCAAATTGTTATGACCTTTTGTTTTGTCATAAACCAATTTTTCTCTTCATAAAAGCTTATATAGAATAAAATAATACTAATTTATTAAAATTTCAAAAATTAATAAGTAAAAGATTTAAAAAATATATCTATTTACTGAGTGAGTTCAAATAGTTATGACCCTTTGAACAATTATTTATTTCAAATCATTTTGTTTTGTCATAAAATAATTGTTTCTATTCATACAATTTTATTTGAAATAAAATAATACTAATTTATTAATATTCTAATAATTAATAGGTTGGAGATTTTAAAAATAAATTTGTTTATCGAACAAGTTCAAATAGTCATGTCTATTTGAATTATTATATATTTCAAATCATTATGACATTTTGTTTTGTCATAAAACGATTGTTTCTATTCATACAAAATTATTTAGAATAAAATAATATTAATTTATTAATATTTCAAAAATTAATAAGAGATTTAAGAATTAAATCTATTTATCGAACTAGTTCAAATACTTATGGCTATTTGAGCAATTATCTATCTCAAATTGTTATGATCTTTATTTTGTAACAAAACAACTGCTTCTGTTGATACAAACTTAATTAGAGTAAAATATTGCTAAATTAATAATATTCTAAAAAAAGAAAGAATTTAAAAAATAAATTTGTTTACCGAACTAATTCAAATAGTTAAGACTATTAGAATAATTATCTATTTCAAATCATTCTTATCTTTTGTTTAGTCATAAAATAATTGTTTTAGTTCATACATGCTTATTCAAAATAAAATAACACTAATTTATTAACATTCAAAAAATTAATAGACAAGAAATTTTAAAAATAAATCTGTTTATTGAACAATTTCAAATTGTCATAAATATTTAAACAATTATCTATTTAGAATAAATATGACCTTTTGTTTTATCATAAAACAATTGTCTTAGTTCATAAAAGCTTATCTGAAATAAAATAATATTACTTTATTAATATTTCAAAAACCAATAAGTTAAAGATTTAAAAAATAAGTCAGTTTATCAAATTGGTTTAAATAATTATGGTTACTTGAATAATTATCTATTTCAAACTGTTACAAACTTTTGTTTTGTCATAAAACAATTATTTTCATCATACAAGCCTATTCAAAATAAAACAATACTAATTTATTAATATTTCAAAAATTAATAAGTAGGAAGTTTAAAAAAAAAATTTGTGTACTGAACTAGTGTCTATTTGAACAATTATCTATTTCAAATCGTTATAACTTTTTGTTCTATTATAAAATAATTGTTTTAGTTCATATAAGCTTCTTTGGAATAAAAAAATACTAATTTAATATTATTTTGAAAATTAATAACAAGGAGATTCAAAAAAATAAACCTATTTGCTAAAACAATTCAAACAATTAGGACTATATGAACAATTATTTGTTTACTAAAAATTATGGCCTTTTGTTTAGTCATATAACAATCGTTTTTTTATCATTCCAGCTTATTTGGAATAAAATAATACTAATTTGTTAATCTTTCAAAAATTAACAAGAGATTTAAAAAATAAATTTGTTTACTGAACTAGTTTAAATATATGACTATTTGAACAATTGTAACTTCGAATTGTTATAACCTTTTGTTCTATCATAAAACAATTATTTTTGTTCATACAAGTTTATTTAGAATAAAATAATGCTAATCTAATAATATTTCAAAAATTAATAACTAAGAAATTAAAAAATAAATTTGTTTGTTGAACTAGTTTAAATATTTAAAGACTATATGAATAATTATCTATTTCAAATCATTATGACCTTTTGTTTTGTCATAAAATAAGTTTTTTGAATTCATACTAGCTTATTTAAAGTAAAAAAAATGAATTTATTAATATTTCAAAATTAATAAGTAAGAGATTTAAAAAACAATTCTGTTTACCTAACTAGTTCAAATAATTATGATTATTTGAACAATTATCTATTTCAAATCATTATGACCTTTTGTTTTGTCATAAAATAAATGTTTTTGTTCATATAAATGTGTTCGAAATAAAGTAATATTGATATATTAATATCTCAAAAATTAATAAGAGATTTAAAAAATAAATCTATTTATCAAACAAGTTCAAATAGTTCAAATAGTTTTGACAATTGTTTCTATTCATATATGCTTATTTGAGTTAAAATAATACTAATTTATTAATATTTAGACAATTGATAAGTAATTAATTTTAAAAGTAAATATGTTTACTGAACTAGATCAAATAGTCAAGACTATTTGGAATAATTATCTATTTCAAATCGTTATGACATTTTGTTTTGTCTTAAAAAATTATTTCAATTCATGTAAGTTTATTCAAAATAAAATAATATTAAGTTATTAATATTATGAAAATTAATAATTAAGAGATTTAAAAAATGAATCTGTTTGTCGAACAAGTTTAAATAATTTTGACTATTTCGACAATTATCTATTCGAAATTGCTATAACCTTTTGTTTTGTCATAAAATGATTTTTCTATTCATACAAGTTTATTTTGAATAAAATAATACAACTTATTAATATTAAGACAATTAATAAATAAAAGATTTAAAAAATAAATCTATTTATTGAACAATTTCAAATCTTTATGACTATTTGAAAAATTATTTATTTGAAATTGGTATGACTTTTTTTTTTTGTCGTAAAATAATTATTTTTGTCATACATGTTTATTCCGATTCACAAAATATTTATTTTTTAATATTTCGACAATTAATAGTAGAACATTTAAAAAATAAATATGTTTTCCAAACAAGTTCAACTAGTCATAACTATTTGAATAATTATCTATTTCAAATCATTGTGACCTTTTGTTTTGTAATAAAACAATTGTTTCAGTTCATATAAGGTTATTTGAAATAAAATAATATTAATTTATTAATATTCCAAAAATTAATGAGAAAGAGAATTAAAAAAGGAATCTTGTTACCGAACATGTTCAAATAGTTATGACTATATGAATTATTATCTATTTCAAATCATTGTGACCTTTTGTTTTGTAATAAAACAATTGTTTTAGTTCATATAAGCTTATTTGAAATAAAATAATACTAATGTATTAATATTCCAGAAATTAATGAGAAAGAGAATTAAAAAATGAATCTTTTTATCGAACATGTTTAAATAGTTATGACTATCTGAACAATTATCTATTTTAAAACATTATGACATTTTGTTTTCTCATAAAACATCTGGTTCTACTCATGCAAGCTTATTTCAAATAAAATAATAAAAATTTAGTAATATTTCAAAAATTAATGAGTAAAAATTTAAAAATAAATATATTTTTTTAACACTTTCAAATAGTTATGACTATTTGAATAATTATCTATTTCAAATCGTTATGACCTTTTGTTTGGTCATAAACCAATCGTTTCTATTCATAAAAGCTTATTTGAAATAAAATAATACTAACTTATTAAAATTCCAAAAATTAATAAGTAAAAGATTTAAAAAATAAATCTGTTTATTGAGCGAGTTCAAATAGTTATGACTATTTGAACAATTATTTATTTCAAATCGTTATAATCTTCTGTTTTATTATAAAACAATTGTTCTTATTCATACAAGTTTATTTGAAATAAAATAATACGAATTTATTAATATTCTAAAAATTAATAAGTTGGAGATTTAAAAAATAAATTTGTTTACCGAAAAAGCTCAAATAGACATATCCATTTGAACTATTATCTATATCAAATTGTTATGACATTTTGTTTTGTCGTAAAACAATTGTTTCTATTCATACAAAATTATTCAAAATAGAATAATTCTAATTTATTAGTATTTCAAAAATTAATAAAAGATTAAAAAACTTAATCTGTATATTAAACCAATTCAAATAATTATGATTTTTTTGAACAATTATCTATCTCAAATCATTATGATATTTTTTTGTCATAAAGCAATTATTTTTGTTCATACAAGCTTATTTGGAGTAAAATATTGATAAATTAATAATATTCTAAAAATTAATAAGTGATTTAAAAAATAAATTTGTTTGCCAAACCAATTCTAATACTTTCGAATATTAGAACAATTATTTATTTCAAATTGTTTTGACCTTTTGCTTGTCATAAAATAGTATTTTCCATTCACACGTGCTTATTCAAAATAAAATAATACTAATTTATTAGCATTTAGAAAATTAATAAACAACAAATTTTAAAAAATAAATTTGTTTGTCAAACAAGTTCAAATAGTTATGACTATTTGAACAATTATCTATTTAAAATAAATATGACTTTTTGTTTTATCATAAAACAATTGTTTCAATTCATAAAAGCTTATCTAGAATATAATAATATTACTTTATTAATACTTCAATTTTTGATATATTAGAGATTTAAAAAAATACATCGAATTGGTTCAAATAATTATGGCCATTTAAACAATTATCTATTTCAAATCGTTACAAGCTTTTGTTTTTTCATAAAACAATTGTTTTTCATCATACAAGCCTATTTGGAATAAAATAATATTAATTTATTAAAATTTCAAAAATTAATTAGAAGGAGATTTAAAAAATAAATTTGTTTACTGAATCGGTTCCTATTTGGACAATTATCTATTTTCAATTGTTATAACCTTTTGTTCTATTGTAAAATTATTATTTCAGTTCATATAAGCTTATTTGGAATAAAATAATACTAATTTAATAATATTCCAAAAACTAATAACTAAGAGATTTAAAAAATAAATCTGTTTGCCAAAGTAGTTCAAACAGTTAAGACTATATGAATAATTATCTCTTTAAAATCGTTATGACTATTTGTTTTATCACAAAACAATTGTTTCAGTTCATAGAAGCTTATTCAAATAAAATAATACTAATTTATTAATATTCTAAAAATTAATAAGTAAGTTATTTAGCAAGTGAATCTGTTTATCGAATCAATTCAAATAATTATGGCTATGTCAACAGTTATCTATTTCAAATTGTTATTACCTTTTGTTTTGTCATATAACAATTTTGTTTGAACATTCAATTTTATTCGAAATAAAATAATACTAATTTATTAATCTTTCAAAAATTAATAAGTAAGAGATTTAAAAAATAAATTTGTTTATTGATATAGCAATAACTATTTGAACAATTGTAAACTTCAAATTGTTATAATCTTTTGTTTGTCATAAAACAATTATTTTTGTTCATACAAACTTATTTGAAATAAAATAATACTAATCTAATAATATTTCAAAAATTAATAACTAAGAGAATTAAAAAATAAATTTGTTTGTCAAACTCATTCAAATATTTAAGACTATATGAATAATTATCTATTTCAAATCGTTATGACCTTTTGTTTTGTCATAAAATAAGTTTTTTTTTTAATTCATAATAGCTTATTCAGAATAAAATGAAATGAATTTATTAATATTTCAGAAATTAAATGTAAGAGATTTAAAAAATAATTCTATTTACCTAACTAGTTCAAATAATTATGATTATTTGAACAATTATTTATTTTAAATCATTATGACTTTTTGTTTTGTCATAAAACAAATGTTTTGTTCATATAAGTTTGTTTGGAATAAAGTAATACTAATCTATTAATATTTTGAATATTAATAAGAGATTTAAAAAATAAATTTATTTATCAAACTAGTTCAAATAGTTTTGACTATTTGAGCAATTATTTATTTCATATCGTTACGACTTTTTGTTCTGTTATAAAATAATTGTTCATATATGCTTATTTGGATTAAAATAATACTAATTTATTATTATTTCAGCAACTGATAAGTAAAATTTAAAAAACAAATATGTTTACTGAACTAGATCAAATAATCATGATTTTTTGAATAATTATCTATTTCAAATCATTATGACCTTTTGTTTTATCATAAAAGAATTGTTTCAATTCATATAAGCTTATTCGAAATAAAATAATGCTAATTTATTAGTAATCCAAAAATCAATAATAAAGAAATTTAAAAATATGAATTTGTTTACTGAAAAAGTTTAAATAATTATAACTATTTCAACTTGTTACGCCTTTTTGTTTTGTCATAAAACAATTGTTTATATTTATACAAGTTTATTCAAATTAAAATAATATTAATTTATTAATATTTCAATAATTAATAAGTAAAAAATTTTTAAAAATAAATATGTTTACCAAACAAGTTCAAATAATCATGACTATTTGAATAATTATCTATTTCAAGTCATTATGATCTTTTCTTTTGTAATAAAACAATTGTTTCAGTTCATATAAGTTTATTTGAAGTAAAATATTATTAATTTATTAATATTCCAAAAATTAATGACTAAGAGAACTAAAAAAAGAATCTATTTATTGAATAAGTTCAAATAGTTAGGACTATCTAAACAATTATCTATTTTAAAATATTATGATCTTTCATTTTGCCACAAAACAATTGGTTTTGTTCATGCAAGCTTATTTTGAGTAAAATAATTTAAATTTATTAATATTCTAGAAATTAATAAGAAACAAATGTTTTCTGAACACGTTCAAATTGTTATGACTATTTAAACAATTATCTATTTCAAATTATATGATTTTTTGTTTTGTTATAAACTAAATGTTTTTGTTCATAAAACCTTATTCGAAATAAAAATAATACTAGTTTATTAAAATTCTAAAAATTAATAAGTAAAAGATTTAAAAAGTAAATCTATTTAATGAGCAAGTTCAAATAGTTATGACTATTTGAATAATTATTTATTTCAAATCGTTATGATCTTTTTGTTTTGTCATAAAATAATTGTTTCTATTCATACAAGTTTATTCGAAATAAAATAATATTAATTTATTAATATTCTAAAAATTAATAAGTTGAAGATTTAAAAAATAAATATATTTGCCGAACCAGTTCAAATAGCCATGTCCATTTGAACTATAATCTATTTCAAATTATTATGACATTTTATTTTGTTGTAAAACAATTGTTTTATTCTTACAAAATTATTCAAAATAAAATAATATTAGTTATTAATATTTCAAAAATTAATAAGAGATTTAAAAACTAAATCTTTTTACCAAACAAGTTTAAATAGTTAAGACTATTTCAATAATTATTTATCTCAAATAGTATGATCTTTGTTTTGTCATAAAACATTTATTTCTATTCATGCAAGCTTGTTCAAAGTAAAATAATAATAAACTAGTAATATTATAAAAATTAATAAGTAAGAGATTTAAAAATAAATGTATTTGCCGAACCAGTTATAATAGTTAAGACTATTAGAATAATTATCTATTTCAAAACGTTCTAACCTTTTTTTGTCATAAAAAATGTTTTTTTCAGTTCATACAAGCTAATTTGAAATAAAATAATGTAATTTTATTAACATTCAAAAAATTAATAAGGAAGAAATTTTAAAAAAATAAATCTATTTATCAAACAAGTTCAATTAGTTATGACTATTTGAACAATTATCTATTTAAAATCATTATGACCTTTTTGTTTTATCATAAAACAATTGTTTCAGTTCAATAAAACTTATCCAAAATAAAATAATATTACTTTATTACTATTTCAAAAATTGAGAAGTTGGAGATTTAAAAAATAAATCAGTTTCTCGAATAAGTTCAAATAATTATAGCCATTTGAACAATTATCT
Source organism: Durio zibethinus (assembly GCF_002303985.1). Next base: position 11,629 of record NW_019168435.1, on the reverse strand, counting down.
ATTTCAAGTCGTTATGAACTTTTGTTTTGTTATAAAACAATTGTTTTTCATCGTACAAGTTTATTCATAATAAAATAATACTAATTTATTAAGATTTCAAAAATTAATAAGTAGGAGAATTAAAAAATAAATATAGTTATTGGACTAGTTTAAATAGTTATTACTATTTGAATAATTATATATTTCAAATTGTTATAATCTTTTAGTTTGTCATAAAACAATTATTTATGTTCAAACGAGCTTATTTAGAATAAAATAATACTAATCTAATAATATTATGAAAATCAATAACAAAGAGATTTAAACAATAGATTTGTTTGTTGAACCAAGTCAAATAGTTATGGCTATATGAGTAATTATCTATTTTGATCTGTTATGACCTTTTGTTTTGTCATAAAATAAATATTTTTGTTCATATAAGTTTGTTTTAAATAAAATAATATTAATTTATTAATATTTTAAAAATTAATAAGAGATTAAAAAAATAAATTTGTTTACCAAACCAATTCAAGTAGTTATAACAATTTGAATAATTATTTATTTCAAATCATTATGACCATTTGTTTTATCATAAAACAATTGTTTCTATTGATACAATCTTATTTGGAATAAAGTAATGCTAATTTATTGATATTCAAAAATTTAATAAGTAACGGATTTAAAAAATAAATCTATTGGCCTGACAATACAAATAGTTAAACAAATTTATTTTTTAAATCTCTTAGTTATTAATAGTCAAAATATTATTAGATTAGTATTATTTTATTATAAATAAGCTTTTATGAATAGAAATAATTATTTTATGAAAAAACAAAAAGTTATAACAAATTGAAATATATAATTGTTCAAATAGTTATAATTATTTAAATCGGTTCGATAAGTAATATTATTTTTTAAATCTCTATAAAATTTTGAAATATTAATAAATTAATTTTATTTTATTATGAGTAAACTTGGATGAGCTGAAATAATTGTTTTATAACAAAACAAAAGGTTATAACAATTTGAAATAATAAATAATTATTCATATAGTTTTAACTATTTGAACTATTTCAAGAAACAAATTTATTTTTTAAATCTCTTAGTTATGAATTTTTAGAATGTTATTAATTTAGTATTATTTTATTTCGAATAAATTTATATGAACAAAAATAATTATTTTATGACAGAATAAAAAGTTATAACAATTTAAAATAGATAATTATTCAAATAGTCATAACTATTTGAACTTATACAGTAAACGGATTTATTTTTTGAATCTAGTACTAATTCTTGAAATATTAATAAATTAGTATTGTTTTATTTCAAATAAACTTGTGTGTTCAAAAATTATTGTTTTATGACAAAATGAAAAGTACTAACAATTTTATTTCAAATAAGCTTGCATGTTGAAAAACAATTTTTTTATGACAAAATGAAAGGTAATAACGATTTGAAATAAATAATTGTTTAAATATCCATAATTATTTAAACTGATTCAGTAAACTGATTTATTTTTTAAATATATTGTTAATTTTCAAAATATTAATAAAGTAGTATTATTTTATTTTGGATAAACTTTTGTGAACTGAAACGATTGTTTTATGACAAAAAAAAAAGTTCATAATGATTTTAAATAGATAATTATTCAAATAATTATAGCTATTTGAACTTGTTCAGTAAACAGATTTATTTTTTCAAATCTCTTGCTTATTAATTTTTTGAAAGTTAATAAATTAGTATTATTTTCTTTCAAATAGCTTGTATAAACTGAAATAATTATTTTATGACTAAACAAAAGTCAAAATGATTTGAAATAGACAATTATTCTAATAATCTTAACTATTTGAATTGATTCAGCAAACACATTTATTTTTTAAATCTCTTACTTATTAATTTTCAAAATATTATTAAATTAGTTTTATTTTTACCCGAATCGCCTTATATGATCAGAAACAATTGTTTTATGACAAAATAAAGATCATAACGATTTGAGATTGATATTTGTTCAAATAGTCATAACTACTAGAACTGCTTCAGAAAATAACTTTAGTTTTTAAATCTTTTGCTTCGTAATTTTTGAAATATTAATAAAGTACTATTATTTTATTTCGATAAGTTTTTATTAACTGAAACAATTGTTTTGTGAAAAAATAAAAAGGTTAAAACAATTTTAAATAAATAACTGTTCAAATAGTCATATCTAATTGAAATTGTTCTGTAAACGGATTTTTTTTTAAATCTCTTGCTTATTAATTTTTCAAATGTTAATAAATTAGTATTATTTTATTCCAAATAAGCTTGTATGAACTAGAATAATTGTTTTATGACTAAACAAAAGGTTAGAATGATTTGAAATAGATAATTGTTCTAATAGTCTTAACTATTTGAACTAGTTCGACAAGCATATTTATTTTTTAAATTTCTTACTTATTAATTTTTAGAATATTATTAAATTAGTATCATTTTAATCAAATAAGCTTATGTGAAAAGAAACAATTGTTGTATGACAAAATAAAGATCATTACGATTTGTAATAGATAATTGTTCAAATAGTCATAACTATTTGAACTGGTTCAGTAAATAAATTTAGTTTTTAAATCTCTTATTAATTTTCAAAATACTAATAAATCAATATTATTTTATTTTGAATAATTCTGTATGTACAGAAACATTTGTTTTACTACAAAACAAAAGGTCATAATAATTTGAAATAGATAATTGTTCAAATGAACATGACTATTTGAACTTGTTTGGTAAACAAATTTATTTTTTAAATCTCCTACCTATTAATTTGCAAAATCTTAATAAAATAGTATTATTTTATTTCAAATAAACTTGTATGAATAGAAACAATTATTTTATGACAAAACAAAAGATCACGACTATTTGAAATAAAAAATTGCTCAAACAACCATAACTTTATTTATTTTATGAATAGAAATAATTATTTTATGAAAAAACAAAAGGTTATAACAAATTGAAATATATAATTGTTCAAATAGTTATAATTATTTAAACCGGTTCGATAAGTAATATTATTTTTTAAATCTCTATAAATTTTTGAAATATTAATAAATTAATTTTATTTTATTATGAGTAAACTTGGATGAGCTGAAATAATTGTTTTATAACAAAACAAAAGGTTATAAAATTTTGAAATAATAAATAATTATTCATATAGTTTTAACTATTTGAACTATTTCAAGAAACAAATTTATTTTTTAAATCTCTTAGTTATGAATTTTTAGAATGTTATTAATTTAGTATTATTTTATTTCGAATAAATTTATATGAACAAAAATAATTATTTTATGACAGAATAAAATAGATTTATTTTTTAAATCTTTTACTTATTAATTTTTGGAATATTAATAAATTAATATTATTTTATTTTGAATAAGCTTGTATGGATAGAAACAATTGGTTTACCACAAAACAAAAGGTCATAACTATTTGAAATAGATGATTGTTCAAATAGTTAAAACTATTTGAATGTGTTTGAAAAAAAATTAATTTTTAAATTTTTACTTATTAAATTTTGGAATATTAATAAATTTAATTATTTTATTCAGAATAAGCCTGTATGAACAGAAACAATTATTTTATGAAAAACAAAAGGTTATAATAATTTGAAATAGATAATTGTTCAAATAGTCATAACTATTTGAACTTATTCAGTAAACAAATTCATTTTTTTAAACCTCTTACTCATTAATTTTCAAAATATTAATAAATTAATGATATTTTATTCCGAATAAGCCTATATGAATTGATACAATTGTTTTATGATAAAATAAAAGGTCATAACGATTTGAAAATAGATAATTATTCAAATAGTTATGACTCTTTAAACTTGTTTGGTAAATATATTTATTTTAAAATCTTTTACTTATTAACTTTTAAAATATTAATAAATTAATATTATTTTAATCCAAATAGGCTTGTATGAAGAAAAACAATTGTGTCATGACAAAATAAAAAGTCTTAAAGATTTGAAATAACTAATTGTTCAGATAGTCATAACTATTTGAACTTATTTGGTAAACAAATTTTTTTAAATCTTTTACTTATTATGTGTCTAAATATTAATAAATTTATGTAATTTTATTTGAAATAAGCTTTTATGAATAGAATATTTTGTTTTATGACAAAACAAAAGGTTATGGCGATTTTAAAATAGATAATTGTTCAAATAGTCATAATTATTTATACTTGTTCAATAAATAGATTCATTTTTTAAATCTCTTACTTATTGATTTTTAGAATATTAATAAAATAGAATTACATTATTCAAATAAGCTTATACGAATAGAAACAATTATTTTGTGATAAAACAAAAGGTCATAATGATTTGAAATAGATAATTGTTCAAATAGTCATAACTATTTGCACTAGTCAGGCCAATAGTTTCATTCTTTAAATTTGTTACTTATTAGTTTTCAAAATATTAATAAATTAGCATTACTTTATTCCAAATTAGACTATATGAATAGAATAATTGTTTTATGACAAAACAGATGGTCGTAATGATTTGAAATAAATGATTGTTCAAATAGTTATAACTAATTGAACTGGTTTAGTAAACAAATTTATTTTTAAATTTCTTACTTCTTAATTTTCAAAATATTAATAAATTATTATTATTTTATTCTAAACAAACTTATATGAACAAAAACATTTGTTTTATGACTAAACAAAAGGTCATAATGATCTGAAATAGATAATTATTCAAATAATCATAGTTGTTTGAACTAGTTAGGCAAACATAATTGTTTTTTAAATCTCTTACTTATTAAGTCTTGAAATATTAATAAAGTTGTTTTATTTTATTCTGAATATGCTACTAAGAACTAAAACAATTGTTTTATGACAAACCAAAAGGTTATAATGATTTGAAATAAAAAATGTTCATATACCCTTAACTATTTAAACTACTTCAGTAAACAAATTTATTTTTTAAATCTCATAGTTATTAATTTTCATAATATTATTGCATTAGTATTATTTTATTTTGAATAAACTTGTATGAACAGAAATAATTGTTTTATGAGATAACAAAAGGTTATAACAATTTGAAATATATAATTGTTCAAATAATCATAACTATTTCAACTGGTTCAATAAACAAATTAACTTTTTAAATCTCTTACTTATTAATTTTTGAAATATTAAAAAATTAATATTATTTTATTTCGAAGGGGCTTGTATGATGAAAAACAATTGTTTTACAATAAAACAAAAGTTCATAATGATTTGAAATAGATAATTGTTCAAATGGCCATAATTATTTGAACTAATTTGATAAACTACTTTATTTTTTAAATCTCTAACTTATCAATTATTGAAATATTAATAAAGTAATATTATTTAATTTTGACTAAAATTTTATATACTGAAATAGTTGTTTTATGATAAAATAAAATATCATAACAATTTTAAATAGATAATTGTTCGAACAGTCATAACTATTAGAACTTATTTAGTAAATATTTTTTTTAAATTTCTTACTTATTAATTTTTTAAATTTTAATAAATTAGTATTATTATATTTCGAATAAGTATGTATGCACTAAAACAATTATTTTTTTACTAAACAAAAATCAAAACAATTTGGAATAGATAATCATCCTAACAGTCTTAACTATTTAAATTGGTTCAAAAAATACATTTATTTTTAAATCCTTATTAATTTTTAAAATAGTAATAAATTGGTATTATTTTATTCTAAATAATTTTGTACGAATAGAAAAAATTATTTTATGACAAAACAAAATGTCATAACTATTTGAAATTAATAACAGTTCAAATGGATTGACTATTTGAACTTGTTCAGTAAACAGATTTATTTTTTAAATCTCTAACTTATTAATTTTTAGAATAATAATTAATTAGTGTTATTTTATTCCAAATAAACTTGTATGAATAGAAATAACTATTTTATGACAAAATAAAAAGATCATAACGATTTGAAATATATAACTATTCAAATAGTCATAACTATTTGAACTTGCTCAGTAAACAGATTTATTATTTAAATATTTTACTTATTAATTTTATAAATATTAATAAATTAGTATTATTTTATTCCAAATAAGCTTGTATGAACAGAAACAATTAGTTTATGACAAAACAAATTGTCATAACGATTTGAAATAGATAATTGTTCAGATAGTCATAACTATTTAAACTTGTTCAGAAAACATAGTTATTTTTTAAATTTTTTCTTATTAATTTTGGAATTTTAATAAATTTATATTATTTTATTCTAAATAAGCTTGCATGAACAAAACCAATTATTTTATGATAAAACAAATGGTCATAATGTTTTAAAATAGATAATTGTTTAGATAGTCATAACTAATTGAACTTGTTTGGCAAATAGATTCATTTTTTAATTCTCTCACTCATTAATTTTTAGTATGTTAATAAATTAGAATTATTTTATTTCAAATAAGCTTATATTAACTGAAACAATTGTTTTATACAAAACAAAAGGTCACAATGATTTGAAATAGATAATTATTCAAATAGTTATGATTATTTGAACTTGTTCGGTAAACATATTCTTTTTAAGTCTTTTACTTATTAATTGTAAAATATTAATAAATTAATATTATTTTAATCCAAATAAGCTTGTATGAACAAAAACAATTTTTTTATAACAAAACAAAAAGTCATAACAATTTTGTTGGCAAAACTATTTCAAATAATTTTGATTATTTGAACAATTATCTATTTTCAAATCATTATTACCCTTTGTTTTGTCATAAACCAAATGTTTTGGTTCATCTAAGTTTGTTCGAAATAAAATAATATTAATTTATTAATATTTCAATAATTAATATATAAGAGATTTAAAAAATAAATATGTTTGCCAAACCAGTTTAATTAGTTATAACTATTAGAATAATTATTTATTTCAAATCGTTACGAACAATTATCTATTTCAAATTGTTACGACCTTTTGTTTTATCATAAAACATTTTTTTCAATTCATAGTTGCTTATTTGAAATAAAATAAAATAAATTTATTAATATTTCAAAAATTAATAAGTAAGAGATTTAAAAAATAATTTATTTACCTAACCAGTTCTAATAATTATGACCATTTTAAAATCATAATGACCTTTTATTTTATAATAAAACAATTATTTCAGTACATAAAAGCTTATCAAAAATAAAATAATATTAGTTTATTAATATTTCAAAAATTGAGAAGTTGAAGATTTAAAAAATAAATAAATTTATTGAATCAGTTCAAATAATTATGGCCATCTAAATAATTATCTATTTCAAATTGTTATGAATTTTTGTTTTGTCATAAAACAATTACTTTTCATCATTTAAACCTATTTGGAATAAAAGTAATACTAATTTATTAGTATTTCAAAAATTAATGAGTAGGAGATTTAAAAAATAAATCTATTTAGCGAACTTGTTCAAATAATTATGACTATTTAAACAATTATATATTTCAAATCGTTATAATTTTTTGTTTTATCATAAAATAATTATTTATGTTCATACAAGCTTATTTGAAATAAAATAATACTAATCTAATAATATTATGAAAATTAATAACTAAGAGATTTAAAAAAAATTTGTTTGCCAAACCAATTCAAGTAGTAAAGGCTATATGAATGACTATCTATTTCAAATCGTTATGACCTTTTGTTTTGTCATAAAACAAATGTTTTGGTTCATATAAGTTTGTTCGGAATAAAATAATATTAAATTATTAATATTTTAAAAATTATTAAGAGATTTAAAATATATATGTTTACCAAACCAGTTCAATTAGTTATAACAATTTGAATAATTATTTATTTTCAATCGTTATAACCAATATTTTTGTTATAAAACAATTGTCTCTATTGATGCAATCTTATTTGAAATAAAATAATGCTAATTTATTAATATTCTAAAAACTAATAAGTAATGGATTTAAAAAATGAATATATTGGCCTGACCAGTGCAAACAATTATAACTATTTGAACAATTATATATTTCAAATCGTTATGACCTTTTATTTAATCAAAAAACAATTGTTTTTATAATATTCAAAATAGCATAATTCTAATTTATTAATATTTAAAAAATTAATAAGTACGAGATTTAAAAACTAAATCTGTTTATTGAACAAGCACAAATAGTTATGATTATTTGAACAATTACCTATTTCAAATTGCTATAGCCTTTTTTTTGTCATAAAATAATTTTTTCTATTCATACAAGCTTATTTCAATTAAAATAATACAAATTTATTAATATTCAGACAATGAATAAATAAAAGACTTAAAAAATAACTATGTTTATTGAATAAATTCAAAAAATTGTGATTATTTAAATAAATATTTATTTCAAATCGTTATGACCTTTTATTTTGTCATAAAACAATTGTTTTTGTTCATACAAGCTTATTCAAATTAAAATAATATTAATTTATTAACATGTTGATAATTAATAAGTAATAGATTTTAAAAATAAATATGTTTATTGACCAAGTTTAAATAGTCATAACTATTTCAATAATTATCTATTTCAAATTGTTATGACCTTTTGAACCTTTTGTTTCATCATAAAACAATTATATTAGCTCATATAGGCTTATTTGAAATAAAATAATATTAATTTATTAATATTTCAAAAATTAATGAGTAAGAGATTTAAAAAATAAATTTATTTACTAAACAAGTTTAAATTGTTATAACTGTATAAACAATTTTTTATTCCAAATCGTTATGATATTTTTTTTTGTAATAAAATAATTGCTTCTGTTCATACAAGCTTATTTCAAATAAAATAATATAAATTTATTAATATTCTAAAAATTAATAAGTAAAATTTTAAAAATAAATATGTTTTCTGAGCACGTTCAAATAGTTATAACTATTTGAACAATTATCTATTTCAAATAATTATGACCTTTTGTTCTGTCATAAACCAATTATTTCTATTCATACAAGCGTATTCAAAATAAATAATACTAGTTTATTAATATTCCAAAAATAATAAGTAAAATATTTTAAAAAATAAATCTATTTACCAAACAAGTTCAAATAGCTATGCCTGTTTGAACAATTATTTATTTCAAATAGTTATAATCTTTTATTTTATCGTAAAACAATTATTTCTATTCTTGCAAGTTTATTTAGAATAAAATAATACTAATTTATTAATATTCTAAAAATTAATAGGTAGAAGATTTAAAAAAATTTTGTTTATTAAACAAGTTCAAATAGTCATGTCCATATAAACAATTATCTATTTCAAATCGTTATGACCTTTTGTTTTGTCATAAAAAAAATTGTTTCTATTCATGCAAAATTATTCAAAAAAATAATGCTAATTTATTAATATTTTAAAATTAATAAGAGATTTAAAAACTACATCTGTTTATCGATGTAGTTTAAATAATTATTAATATTTGAACAATTATCTATCTCAAATCGTTGTGATATTTAATTTATCATAAAACAAATGTTTCTTTTCATACAAGCTTATTTAGATTAAAATAATACTAATTTAATAATATTCCAAAAATTAATAAGAGCTTTGAAAAATAAATGTATTTGCTAAACTAGTTCAAATAGTTAAGATATTAAAATAATTATCTATTTCAAATTGTTTCGACATTTTGTTTAGTAATAAAATAATTATTTTAATTCATACAAGCTTATTAAGAATAAATAATAGTAATTTATTAACATTCAAAAAATTAATGAGCAAAAGATTTAAAAAATAAATTTATTTATCAAACAAGTTCAAATAGTTTAACTATTTGAATAATTATCTATTTAAAGTCGTTATGACCTTTTGTTTTGTTATAAAATAATTGTTTCATTTCATAAAAACTTATTTGAAATAAAATAATACTACTTTATTAATATTTCAAAAATTAATAGTTAAGACTATTAGAATAATTATCTATTTCAAATTGTTCTAACCTTTTTTTAGTCCTATAATAATTGTCTCAGTTCATACAAGCTTATTCAGAATAGAATAATACTAATTTATTAACATTCCAAAAATTAATAAGCAAGAGATTTGAAAAGGTAAATTTGTTTATTGTCAAAAAGTTATGACTATTTGAACAATTATTGATTTAAAATCATTATGACCTTTTGTTTTGTCATAAAACAATTGTTTTAGTTCATAAAAGCTTATCCAAAAGAAAATAATACTACTTTATTATTATTTCAAAAGTTAATAAGTAAAAAATTTAAAAAATAAATTAGTTTACTGAATAAGTTCAAATAATTATGGCCATTTGAACAACTATCTATTTCAATTTGTTATTACCTTTTGTTTTATCATAAAACAATTGTTTTTCAACATATAAGCTTGTTTGAAATAAAATAATATTAATTTACTAATATTTCAAAAATTAATAGGACCTTTAAAAAATAAATATGTTTATTGAATCAGTTCAAATAGTTATGACTATTTGAACAATTATCTATTTCATATTGTTATAACATTTTGTTCTATAATAAAACAATTGTTTCTATTCATACAAGCTTATTTGGAATAAAATAATACTAATTTAGTAATATTCTGAAAATTAATAGCTAAGAGATTTTAAAAAATAAATTCATTTGCTGAACCAATTCAAGCAGTTAAGACTATATGAACAATTATTTATCTCAAATTGTTATGACCTTTTGTTTTGTCATAAAACAATTATTGCAACTCATACAAGCTTATTCGGAATAGAGTAAAACTAATTTATTAATATTTAAAAAATTTATAAGAGATTTAGAAAATAATTCTATTTACTAAACCAGTTCAAATAATTATAACTATTTAAACAATTATCTCTTTCAATTAATTAATTATTTTTATTTTGTCATACTTTTTATTTTGTCATAAAACAATTGTTTTTGTTAATATAAATTTGTTTAAAATAAAATAATACTAATTTATTAATATTTATCAAACTAGTAAAAAATGTTATGACTATTTGAAAAATTATTTATTTCAAATTGTTATAACTTTTTGTTCTGTTATAAAACAATAGTTTCTGTTCATACAAGCTTATTTGGATTAAATTACTAACAATTTATTAACATTTCAACAATGAATAAGTAAAAAATTTTAAAAATAAATATGCTTACAAAACTAGATCAAATAGTCATGATTGTTTGAATAATTATCTATTTCAAATCATTATGACTTTTTGTTTTGTCATAAACAAATCATTTTGGTTCAAATGAGCTTATTCGAAATAAAATAATACTAAGTTATTAATATTTTGAAAATTAATAATTAAGAGATTTAAAAAATGAATCTGTTTAACGAACAAATTTAAATAATTATGATTATTTAACAATTATCTATTTGAAATTGCTATAACCTTTTGTTTATTTATAAAATGATTTTTTTTCTATTCATAGAAGTTTATTTCAAATAAAATAATATAAAGTTATTAATATTAAGATTTAATAAGTAAAAGATCTAACAAATAAATCTATTTACCAAACAAGTTCAAATCTTTATGATAATTTGAACAATTATTTATTTCAAATTGTTATAACCTTTTGTTTTGTCATAAAACAATTGTATATGTTTATACAAGCTTATTCAGATTTAAAAATATTAATTTATTAATATTTCAACAAATAATAAGTAAAAGATTTAAAAAAT
>NW_019168434.1:0-20776 GCF_002303985.1 Durio zibethinus | reverse complement strand
TTTTTGAAATATTAATAGGTTAGTATTATTTTATTTTCAAATAAGCTTGGTATGATGAAAAAACAATTGTTTATTGAAAAACAAAAGTTAATAATGATTTAAAATAGATAATTGTTCAAATGGTCATAATTATTTGAACTGATTTGATAAACTAATTTAGTTTTAAATCTCTAACTTATCAATTTTTATAATATTATAAAAGTAATATTATTTTATTTCGAACAGAATTTTATTGAACTGAAACAATTATTTTATGATATAGAATAAATGATCATAACGATTTTAAATAGACAATTGTTCAAGTAATTAAAACTATTTAAACTTTTTCAGTAAATATAATTTTTTTAATTTCTTACATGAATTGAAATTATTGTTTTATTACAAAACAAAAGGTCACAATGATTTGAAGTAGATAATTATTCAAATAGTCTTGACTATTTGAACTCATTCATTAAACATATATCTTTTAAATCTTTTACTTATTAATTATTGAAATATTAATAAATTAATATTATTTTAATTCGAATAAGCTCGTATTGACAAGAACAATTGTTTTATGACAAAACAAAAAAGTCATAAGAATTTGAAATAAATAGCTATTTAAATAGTTATAATGATTTGAGCTTGTTTGATAAATAGATTGATTTTTTTAATTTTTATTTTTTAATTGTTTGAATATTAATAAATTTGTGTTATTTTATTTGGAATAAGCTTGTCTAAATAGAAAAAATTGTTTTATGACAAAACAAAAGATTATAGCAATTCCAAATCGATAATTGCTCAAATCTTTTACTTATTATTTGTCAAAATATTAATAAATTAATATTGTTTTAATCTGAATAAGCTTGTATGAACAAAAAACAATTGTTTATGATAAAAAAAAAAAGTCATAATGATTTAAATAAATAATTGTTCAAATTGTCATAGGTATTTAAACTTATTAAGTAAAAAAAATTATTTTTCTAAATCTTTAATTTTTTAATTGTTGAATATTAATAAATTTATGTTTTTTTATTTGAAATAAGCTTGTCTGAATAGAAAAAAATGTTTTATAACAAAGCAAAAGGTTATAGCAATTTGAAAAAGATAATTGTTCAAATAGTCATAAGTATTTGAACTTATTCTATAAATAAATTCATTTTTTAAATCTTACTTATTAATTTTGAAATATTAATATGTTAGAATTATATTGTTTCAAATAAGGTTGTACAAATAGAAACAATTGATTTGTGATAAAACCAAAAGTTATAACAATTTGAAATAAAAAATCGTTCAACCAGTCAAAACCAACATATTCATTTTTTAAATCTATTACTTATTAATTTTTAGAATATTAATAAATTAGCATTACTTTATTATGAATATGACTGTATGAACATAAACAATTGTTTTATGACCAAACAAATGGTCATAACAATTTGAAATAAATAATTGTTCAAATAGTACAAAACAAAAGGTTATAACAATTTGAAATATATAATTGTTCAAATAGTCATAACTATTTGAACTAGTTCGATAAACAAATTTATTTTTTAATTCTACTACTTATTAATTTTTTAAATATTAATAAATTAGTATTATTTTATTTCAAATATGTGTGTATGATGAAAAACAATCATTTATTGACAAAACAAAAGTTAATAATGATTTGAAAAAGATAATTATTCAAATGATCATAATTATTTGAATTGATTCGATAAACTGATTTATGTTTTAAATCTCTAACTTATCAATTTTTTATAATATTAATAAAGTAATATTATTTTATTTCGGATAAGCTTTTATGAACTGAAACATTTGTTTTATGATAAAATAAAAAGGTCATGATGATTTTAAATGGGTAATTGTTCAAATAGTCAAAACTATTTGAAATTTGTTCGATAAACAAATTTTTTTAATTTTCCTTAATTTATTTAATTTTTTGAATATTAATAAATTAGTATTATTTTATTTCAAATAAGCATGTATGAGCTGAAGCAATTATTTTATAACTAAACAAAAGGTCAGAACAATTTGAAATAGAAATTGTTCTAACATCTTCACTATTTGAACTGGGTTAGCAAACATATTTATTTTTTAAATCCTTACTTATTAATGTTTAAATATTATTAATTTAGCAATATTTTACTCTAAATAAGCTTGTACGAATAGAAATAAATATTTTAGGACAAAATAGAGATCATAATGATTTGAGATAGATAATTGTTCAAATAGTCATAACTATTTGAATTGGTTTGGTAAAAAGATTTAGGTTTTAAATCTCTTATTAATTTTTGAAATAGTAATAAATTCATATTATCTTATTCTAAATAATTTTGCATGAATAGAAATAATTGTTTTACGGTAAAACAAAATGTCATAACGATTTGAGATAGATAATAGTTCAAATGGACATGACTATTTGAACTTGTTCAAAAAACATATTAATGTTTTAAATCTACAACTTATTAACTTTTAGAATATTAATAAATTAGTATTATTTTATTTTGAACAAACTTGTATGAATAAAAACAATTGTTTTATGACAAAGGATCATAATGATTTGAAATAAATAATTGTTCAAATAGTCATAACTATTTAAACTCGCTCAATAAACAGATTTATTTTTAAAATCTTTTACTTATTAATTTTGGAATATTAATAAGTGAGCATTATTGTATTTCAAATAATGTTTTTTGAACATAAACAATTGGTTTATGTCAAAACAAATAGTCATAATGATTTGAAATAGATAATTATTCAAATAGTCATAACTATTTGAACGTGTTCAAAAAATATATTTATTTATTAAATTTTTACTTATTAATTTTTTAAAACATTAATAAATTTATATTATTTTATCTGAAATAAGCTTGCATGGATAGAACCAATTGTTTAATGACAAAACAAAAGGTCATAATGTTTAGAAATAGATAATTGTTTAGATAGTCATAACTATTTGAATTTGGTCAGCAAATAGATTTATTTTTTTAATTTCTTACTCTTTATTTTTGGAATATTAATAAATTAATATTTTTTTATTTCAAATAAGCTTACATGAATTGAAACAATTGTTTTATTACAAAATAAAAGGTCACAATGATTTGAAGTAGATAATTATTCAAATAGTCATGACTATTTGAACTTGTTTGGTAAACATATTTTTTTAAATCTTTTACTTATTAATTGTCAAAATATTAATAAATTAATATTATATTAATCCAAATAAGTTCATATGGACAAAAACAATTATTTTATGATAAAACAAAAAAGTCACAAAAATTTGAAATAAATAATTATTCAAATAATCATAATGATTTGAACTTGTTTGGTAAACATATTTATTTTTTAAATCTTTTACTAATTAATTGTCTTAATATTAATAAATTTGTATTATTTTATTTGAAATAAGCTTGTATGAACAAAAAAAAATCATTTATGACAAACCAAAAGGTTATAGCAATTCCAAATCAATAATTGTTCAAATGGTCATAATTATTTAAACTTTTTTGGTAAATAGATTCATTTTTAAAATCATTTAGTTATAAATTTTTAGAATATTAATAACATAGTATTATAAAATTATTTAAACTTGTTCGGTTAATAAGTTCATTTTTAAAATCTCCTAATTATTAATTTTTGGAATATTAATAACATAATATTATTTTATTTTGAATAATCTTATATGAATTGAAATAATTTTTTTATGACAAAAAAAAAGGTCATAATGATTTGAAATTGATAATTATTCAAATAGTCATAACTATTTGATCTAGGTCGATAAACATATTTATTTTAAAAAATTTTTACTAATTAATTGTCAAAAAATTAATAAATTAGCATTATATTAATCTAAACAAACTTCTATGAACAAAAACTATTGTTTTATAACAGATCAAAAAGTCATAATGATTTGAAATAAATAATTGCTAAATATTCATAACTATTTGAATTGGTTTGATAAATAGATTTATTTTTTAAATCTTTTATTAAATTTTGAAATATTAATAGATTAGTATTTTTTTATTTCGAACAAATTATATGAACAAAAATATTTTGTTTTATGATAGAACAAAAGGTCATAACGATTTGAAATAGATAATTGTTTAAATAGTCATAATTATTTAAATTGGTTCAACAAACAAAATTATTTTTTAAACCTTTTACTGATTAATTTTTTGAAATATTAATAAATTTGTTTTATTTTATTTCGAATAAGTTAGTAAGAATTGAAAAGTTGTTTTACGACAAAACAAAAGGTCACAGCAATTGGAAATAAACAATTGTTCATATAGCCTTAACTATTTGAATTGGTTTGGCAAATAAATTAGTTTTTATATCACTTAGCTATTAATCTTTAGAATATTATTACATTAGTATTATTTTATTATGAATAAGCTTATATGAATAGAAATAATTATTTTATGTCAGAACAAAGGGTTATAACAATCTGTAATATATAATTGTTCAAACAGTCATTACTATTTGAACTAGTTCTATAAATAGATTTATTTTTTAAATCTTTTATTTATTAATTTTGAAAAATTAATAAATTAGTATTATTTTATTCTGAATAGACTTTTATGATGAAAAAAAATTGTTTTATAACAAAATAAATGTTAATAACGATCTAAAATAGATAATTGTTCAAATGGCCATAATTATTTGAACTGAATCGATAAACTGATTTATGTTTTAAATCTCTAACTTATCAATTTTTATAATATTAATAAAGTAATATTATTTTACTTCAAATAAGATTTTATGAACTGAAACAATTATTTTATGATAAAATAAAAATGTCATAGCGATTTTAAATAGACAATTGTTCAAATAGTCAAAACTATTTGAACTTGTTCGGTAAATAGTTTTTTTTAATTTCTTACTTATTAATTTTTTGAATATTAATAAATTAGTATTATTTTATTTTGAATAAGTATGTATGAGCTGAAGCAATTATTTTATGACTAAACAAAAGGTCATAACAATTTGAAATTGTTCTAACAGTCTTAACTATTTGAACTGGTTCAACAAACACATTTATTTTTTAAATCCTTACTTATTAATGTTTAGAATATTATTAATTTAGCAATATTTTCTTCGAATAAGCTTGTATGAATAGAAATAAATGTTTTAGGATAGAACAAAGATCATAACAATTTGAGATAGATAATTATTCAAATAACCTTAACTATTTGAACTGGTTTGATAAAGAGATTTAGTTTTTAAATCTCTTATTAATTTTCAAAATAGTAATAAATTAGTATTATTTTATTCTGA
Source organism: Durio zibethinus (assembly GCF_002303985.1). Next base: position 15,517 of record NW_019168434.1, on the reverse strand, counting down.
ATAATTTTGTATGAATAGAAACAATTGGTTTTGGAACATTCATTTTTAAATAAATTTATTTTTAAAATTTTTACTTATTAATTTTTTGAACATTAATAAATTTATATTATTTTATTTGAAATAAGCTTGAATGAATAGAACCAATTATTTTATGACAAAACAAAAGGTTGTAATGTTTTGAAATATATAATTGTTAAGATAGTCATAACTATTTTATTTGAAACATTTATTTTTGAGCTTATTCGATAAATAGATTTATTTTTTTAATTCTCTTACTTTTTAATTTTTGGAATATTAATAAATTAGTATTATTTTATTTCAAATAAGCTTACCTAAATTGAAACAATTGTTTTATTACAAAACAAAAGGTTATAATGATTTGAACTAGACAATTATTCAAATTATTCAAATAGTTATGATTATTTAAACTTGTTCGGTAAGAATATTGTTTTTAAATCTTTTACTTATTAATTGTTGAAATATTAATAAATTAATATTATTTTAATTCGAATAAGCTCGGATGGATAGAAACAATTGTTTTATGACAAAACAAAAAAGTCATAAGAATTTAAAATAAATATTTCTTTAAATAGTCATAATGATTTGAACTTGTTCGATAAACAGATTTATTTTTTAAATATTTTACTTATTAATTGTCTTAATATTAATAAATTTGTATTATTTTATTTGAAATAAGCTAATATGAACAAATAAAATAATTTTATGCCAAACCAAAAGGTTATAGTAATTCCAAATCAATAATTGTTCAAATGGCAATAATTATTTAAACTTGTTCAATAAATAAATTCATTTTTTAAATCTCTCAATTATTAATTTTAGGAATATTAATAACATAGTATTATTTTATTTCAAATAACCTTATATGAATTGAAGTAATTTTTTATGAAAAAACAAAAGGTCATAACGATTTGAAATAGATAATTATTAAAGAGTCATGACTATTTGATCTAGTTCAGTAAACATATTTATTTTTAAAATTTTTTACTTATTAATTGTTAAAATATTAATAAATTAGTATTATTTTAATTTGAATAAGCTCGTATGAATAGAAACTATTGTTTTATAATAGAACAAAAAGTCACAATGATTTGAAATAAATATTTACTTAAATATTCATAACTATTTGAACTGGTTTGATAAACAGATTTATTTTTAAATCTCTTATTAATTTTTGAAATATTAATAGATTAGTATTATTTTATTCTGAACAAACTTATATGAGCAAAAACATTTATTTTATGACAAAACAAAAGGTCATAATGATTTGAAATAGATAATTGTTCAAACAATCATAATTATTTGAACCATTTAGATAAATAAAAATTTTTTTATCTCTTATTAATTTTTGAAATATTAATAAATTCTTTTTATTTTATTCCAAATAAGTTAGTATGAATTGAAAAAAATTCTTTTATGATGAGACAAAAGGTCATAATGATTTGAATTAGATAATTATTCATATAGTCTTAACTATTTGAACTAGTTTGGCAAACAAATTTAATTTTTAAATCCCTTAGTTATTAATTTTTGGAATATTATTAGATTAGTATTGTTTTATTTAGAATAAGCTCGTATGAACAAAAATAATTGTTTTATGACATAACAAAAGGTTATAACATTTGAAGTATAGAATTGGTCAAATAGTCATAACTACTTGATTAGTTCAGTAAACAAATTCATTTTGTAAATCTCTTATTAATTTTTGAAAGATTAATAAATTATTATTTTATTTTGAATAAGCTTGTATGATAAAAAACAATTGTTATATGACCAAACAAAAGGTAATAACGATTTGAAATAGATAATTGTTGAAATGACCACAATCATTTAAACTAATTTGGAAAATAGATTCACTTTTTAAATCAGTTATTAATTTTTGGAATATTAATAAATTAGAATTATTTTTATTTCAAATAAGCTTGTATGAATTGAAACAATTGTTTTAGGACAGAACAAAATGTCATAACAATTTTAAATAGACAATTGTTCAAATAGTCATAACTATCAAAATTTGTTTGGTAAACAAATTTATTTTTTTAAACTCTTACTTATTAATTTTTTGTTATTTTGGATAAGCTTTTATGAATTGAAGCAATTGTTTTATGTCAAAACAAAAAGTCATAATGATTTTATATAATTAATTGTTCAAATAGTCATAATTATTTAAACTTGTTCAATAAAAAAATTTCTTTTTTCAAATCTTTTGCTTATTAATTTTCCAAATGTTCGTAAATTTGGATTATTTTATTCCAAATAAGCTTGTAAGACATGAAACAAATATTTTATGACTAAACAAAAGGTTTGAATGATTTGAAATAGATAATTATTCTAATATTTTTAACCATTTGAACTGGTTTAGCAAAGATATTTATTTTTTAAATCTCTTATTAATTTTCAAAATATTATTAAATTAATATTATTTTTAACCAAATAAGCTTCTATCATAAGCAACAATTGTTTTATGACAACAAAGATTTTAATGATTTGAGATTGATAATTATTCAAATAGTCATAATTATTTGAACAGTTCAGTAAACAAATTTATTGTATAAATCTGTTACCTATTAATTTTTGAAATATTAATAAATTATTATTATTTTTTCGAATAAGCTTGTATGATAAAAAATAATTGTTTTATGACCAAATAAAAAGTCATAATGATTTGAAATAGATAATTACTCAAATAACCATAATTATTTTAACTGATTTGGTAAACAGATTTATTTTTTAAATTTCTTATTAATTTAGGAAATATTAATAAATTAGTATTATTTTATTCCATCTAAGCTTGTATTAACTGAAACAATTGTTTTATGACAAATTAGAAGGTTATAATGATTTTAAATAGACAACTGCTCAAATAATAATAACTATTTGAACTTGTTTGGTAAATAGATTTATTTTTTAAATTTCTTTCTTATTAATTTTTCAAATGTTAATAAATTAGTATTAATTTATTCTCAATAAGCTTTTATGAATTGAAACAATTGTTTTATGACTAAACAAATGGTCAAAACATTTGAAGTATATAATTATTCTAATAGTCTTAACCATTTGAAATGATTCGACAAACAAAATTATTTTTTAAATCTCTTATTACTTTTTTAATTATTATGAAATTAGTATTATTTTAATATGAATAAGCTTCTACAAACAAAATAATTATTTTATGACAAAAAAAAAGTCATAACAATTTGAAATAGATAATCATTTACATAGTCTTAACTATTTGAATTGGTTTGGCAATTAGATTTATTTTTTAATTTTCTTGGTTATTAAGTTTCAAAATATTATTAAATTTGTATTATTTTATTTCGAATAAAATAGTATAAATAGAACCAATTGTATGATGACAAAATAAAAGTTTATAATGATTTGAAATAGATAATTATTTAAATAGTCAAAACTATTTGAAATGGTTTGGCAAGTAGATTTACTTTTTAAATATCTTATTGATTAATTTTCAAAATATTAATAAATTAGTATTATTTTATTTCGAGCAAACTCATATTAACAAAAACAATTGTTTTATGACAAAACAAAAAGTAAAAACGATTTGCAATAGATAATTGTGCAAATAGTTATAATTATTTGAACTAGTTTCGTAAATAGAATTATTTTCTAAATCTCTTATAAATTTTTGAAATATTAATATATTAATTTTATTCTATTCCAATTAAACTTCTATGAGCTTAAATATTTGTTTTATGACAAAATAGATGGTTATAATAATTTGAAATAAATAAATTTTCATATAGTCTAAACTATTTGAATTGGTTTAGTAAACGGATTTATTTTTTAAATCTCATAGTTATTAATTTTCAGAATATTACTAAAATATTATTATTTTATTCCAAGTAAGCTTGTATAAATAGAAACAATTTTTTTTTTATTGAACAAAAGTTATAACAATTTGAAATAGATAATTGTTCAAATAGTCATAACTATTTGAATTGTATCAACAAATAGATTTCTTTTTTAAATCTCTTATTAATTCTTGAAATATTAATAAATTAGTATTATTTTATTTAGAAAAAGCTTTTATGTTGAAAAACAATTATTTTATGACAAAACAAATTATAAAAATGATTTAAAATAGATAGTTGTTTAAATGGCCATGATTATTTGAATTGATTCAATAAACTAATTTATTTTTTAAATCTCTTATTAATTTTCAAAATATTAATAAAGTAGTATTATTTTATTTTGGATAACCTTTTATGAACTAAAACAATTGTTTTATGACAAAACAAATGATCATAATGATTTTAAATAGATAATTGTTGAAATAGTCATAACTATTTGAACATGATTAGTAAATAGATTTATTTTTTCAAATCTCATGCTTATTAATTTTTTGAATGTTAATAAATTAGTATTATTTTATTCCAAATAAGCTTGTACAAATTGAAATAATTATTATATAACTAAAAAAAAGGTCAAAATGATTTGAAATAGATAATTATTCTAATAATCTTAACTATTTAAACTGATTCGATAAACACATTTATTTTTTAAATCTCTTATTAATTATCATAATATTATTAAATTAGTATTATTTTTATCTGAATAAGCTTGTATGATAAAAAAAAATTTTGTTTTATGAGAAAACAATGATCATAACGATTTGAGATTGATATTTGTTCAAATAGTCATAACTATTTAAAGTGGTTCAAAAAATAGCTTTAGTTTTTAAATCCTTGCATAATGATTTTTGAAATATTAATAAAGTAGTATAATTTTATTTCAAATAAGGTTTTATGAACTGAAACAATTGTTTTATGACAAAACAAAAGGTCATAATGACTTTAAATAGATAATTGTTCAAATAGTCAAATCTATTTCAACTTGTTTGGTAAACAGATTTATTGTTTTAAATCTCTTGCTCATTAATTTTTTGAATGTTAATAAATTGGTATTATTTTATTCTAAATAAGCTTGTATGAACTAAAATAATTGTTTTATGACTAAACAAAAGGTTAAAACAATTTGAAATAGATAATTATTTTAATAGTCTTAACTATTTGAATTGGCTTGGCAAACACATTTATTTTTTAAATCTCTTTATTAATTTTTGGAATATTATTATATTAGTATTATTATAATCCAAATAAGCTTGTATGAAAAGAAACACTTGTTTTATGACAAAATAAAGATCACAAAGATTTTAGATAATTGTTCAAATAGTCATGAATATTTGAACTATTTCGGTAAATAGATTTTGTTTTTAAATCTCTTATTAATTATCAAAATATTAATAGAATAGCATTATTTTAGTCTGAATAATTTTGTATGAATAGAAACAATTGTTTTATGACAAAACAAAATGTCATTATGATTTGAAATAGATAATAGTTCAAATGGACATAAATATTTGAACTTGTTCAGTAAACAAATTTACTTTTTAAATCTCGAACTTATTAATTTTTAGACTACTACTAAATTAGTATTATTTTATTTCAAATAAAATTGTATGAATAGAAACAATTGCTTTATGAAAAAAAATGATCATAACGATTTGAAATAAATAATCATTCAAATAGCATAACTATTTGAACTTACTTGGTAAATAGACTTATTTTTTAAATCTTTCACTTATTAATTTTTGGAATTTTAATAAATTAGTATTATTTTATTTCAAAAAAGCTTTTATGAATAGAAACAATTGGTTTATGATAAAACAAAAAGTCATAATGATTTGAAATAGATAATTCTTCAAATAGTCATAAATATTTGAATGTATTCAGAAAACATATTTATTTTTTAAAATTTCACTTATTAATATTTGGAATATTAATAAATTTAAATTATATTATTTGAAATAAGCTTGCAAGAATAGAACCAATTGTTTTTATGACAAAACAAAATATCATAACGTTTTGAAATAGATAATTGTTCAGATAGTCATAACTATTTGAACTTATTCGGTAAACATATTCTTTTCTCAATGTTCTTATTCATTAATTTTCAGAATATTAATAAATTAGTATTATCTTACTTCAAATAAGCTTATATGAACTGAAAAAAGTGTTTTATTACAAAAGAAAAGGTCATAATGATTTGAAAGATATAATTATTCAAATAGTCATGACTAATTGAACTTGTTTGGTAAATATATTTATTTTTTAAATCTTTTACCTATTAATTGTCAAAATATTTATAAATTAATATTATTTTAATCTGAATAAACTTGTATAAACAAAAATAATTGTTTTATGACAAAACAAAAAGTCATAACAAGTTGAAATAAATAATTGCTCAAATGGCCATAACGATTTGAACTTATTTAGTAAACATATTAATTTTTTATAGTTTACTTGTTAATTTCTTAATATTGATAAATTTGTATTATTTTATTCAAAATAAGCTTAGATGAACAAAAAAAATTCTTTTATGACAAAACAAAAGGTTATAACTATTTCAAATAGATAATTATTCAAATAGTCCTAATTATTTAAATTTGTTCAGTAAACAGATTCACTTTTTAAATCTCTTTATTATCAATTTTTTTATTGTTAATAAATTAGTATTATTTTATTTTGAATAAGCTTATATAAACTGAAACAATTATTTTATGACAAAAGAAAAGATCATAACAATTTGAAATAGATAATTATTCAAGTTGTCATGATTATTTGATCTAGTTTAGTAAACATATTTATTTTTAAACTTTTTTACTTATTAATTGTCAAAATACTAATAAATTAGTATTATTTTAATCCAATAAGCTTGTATGAATAGAAATAATTGTTTTATAATAGAACAAAAAGTCATAATGATTTGAAATAAATAATTGCTCAAATAGTCATAACTATTTGAACTAGTTTGATAAATAGATTTATTTTTTAAATCACTTATTAATTTTTGAAATATTAATAGATTAGTATTACTTTATTTCAAATAAACTTATATGAACAAAACATTTGTTTTATGACAAAACAAAAAGTAATAATGATTTGAAATATATAATTGTTCAAATAGTCATAATTATTTAAATTGGTTAGGTAAATAGAATTGTTTTTTAAATCTCTTACTTACTAATTTTTGAAATATTAATAAATTCATTTTATTTTATTCCAAATAAGCTAATATGAATTCAAACAAACCTATTTTATAACAAAACAAAAGGTCATAACAATTGAAATAAATTGTTCATATAGTTTTAAATATTTGAACTAGTTCAGCAAATAAATTTATTTTTGAATTCTCTTAGTTATTAATTTTTGGAATATCATTAGATTATTTTATTCTAAATAAACTTGTATGAACAAAAATAATTATTTTATGATAGAACAAAAAGTTATAATGATTTGAAGTTTATAATTGTTCAAATAGTCATAACTATTTGAATTAGTTTAGTAAACAGATTTATTTTTTAAATCTCTTACCTACTAATTTTTGAAAGATTAATAAATTAATATTAATTTATTCCAAAAAAGCTTGAATGTTCAAATAAAATTCTTATATGATGAAACAAAAGGTAATAACTATTTGAAATAGATAATTGTTGGCATAACAATAATTATTTGAATTGATTTGGTAAACAGATTTATTTTTTAAATCTCTTAGTTATTAATTTTAGGAATATTATTAAATTAGTATTATTTTATTCCAAATAAGCTTAAATGAAAACTAAAAAAATTATTTTTATATAGAACAAAAAGTCTTATTAACAATTTGAAATAGATAAGTGTTCAATAGGAAATGTCAGTAAATAGATTTTATTTTTTAATTCTACACTAAAAATGTTTGAAATATTAATAATAAGTATTATTTTTATTTCCAAATAGGCATGATGTGAAACAATGTTTTATACAACAAAATTCACGTTAACAATTTGAAATAGATAATTGTTCAAAGGCCATAATATTAAAATCATTTGGTAAATACTTATTTTTAAATCTCTAACTTAATCATTTTTTAAATATTAATTAAAGTAATATATTTTATTTGAAATAAAACTTTATGAACTGAAATAATTGTTTTATGATAAAACAAAAGTTCATATTTATTTTAAAGAGATAATTCTTCAAATAGTCATAACTATTTGAACTTGTTTAGTAAACGAATTTATTTTTTAAATTTCTTGTGTGTTAATTTTTTGAATGTTAATAAATTAGTATTATTTTATTTTGAATAAGCATGCATAAACTAAAACAATTGTTTTATGACAAAACAAAATGTCATAACGATTTTAAATAGATAATTGTTCAAATAGTCATAACTATTTAAACTTGTTCAGTAAACAAATTTATTTATTCAAATCTCTTACTTATTAATTTTTCAAATGTTAATAAATTAGTATTATTTTATTCCAATAAGCTTGTATGAACTAAAACAATTATTATATGACTAACCAAAAGGTCAGATCAATTTGAAATAAATAATTATTCCAATAATCTTAACTATTTAAACTAGTTCAGCAAGCACTTTTCTTTTTTAAATCTCTTATTGATTTTTGGAATATTATTAAATTAGTATTATTTTTATCCGAATAAGCTTGTATAATCAGAAACAATTGTTATATGAGAAAATAAATATCATAACGATTTGAGATTGATATTTATTCAAATAGTCATAACTATTTGAACTATTTCAAAAAATAGCTTTAGTTTTTAAATCTCTTGCTTATTAATTTTTGAAATATTAATAAAGTAATATTTCAAAAAAGTTTTTATGAACTAAAACAATTGTTTTATGACAAAACAAAAGGTCATAGTGACTTTAAATAGATAATTGCTCAAATAGTCAAATCTATTTGAGTTTGGTAAATAGATTTATTCTTTTAAATCTTTTGCTTACTAATTTTTTAAATGTTAATAAAGTAGTATTATTTTATTTAGAATAAGCTTGTATAAATTGAAATAATTAATTTATGACTAAACAAAAAATCAAAACGATTTGAACTAGATAATTTTTATAATAGTTTTAACTATTTGAACTGGTTTAACAAACACATTTATTTTTTAAATATCTTATTGATTAATTTTTAAAATATTATTAAATTAATATTATTTCAATTCGAATAAGCTTATGTGGAAAGAAACAATTGTTTTATGACAAAATAAAGATCTTAACGATTTACGATAGATAACTATTCAAATAGTTAAAACTATTTGAATTAATTCAGTAAACTGATTTAGTTTTGAAATCTCTTATTAATTTTCAAAATTTTAATAGATCAATACTATTTTATTTTGAATAATTTTGCATGAACAGAAACAATTGTTTTATGACAAAATAAAATGTCATAACAATTTGAATTAGATAATTATTCAAATGGTTATGATTATTTGAACTTGTTCAGTAAACAGATTTATTTTTTAAATCTCCTACTTATTAGTTTTCAAAATTTTAATAAATTAGTATTATTTTATTTTGAATAAACTTGTATGAATAGAAACAACATTTTATTAAAAAACAAAAGATCATAACTATTTAAAATAAATAATTGTTCAAATGGTCATAACTAGTTAAACTTGCTCAGTAAATAGATTTATTTTTTAAATCTTTTACTTATTAATTTTTGGAATATTAATAAACTAGTATTATTTTATTTCGAATATGCTTGTATGAACAGAAACAATTGGTTTATGACAAAACAAAAGGTGATAACTATTTGAATGTGTTCAAAAAATAGATTTATTTTTTAAAATTTTTACTTCTTAATTTTTGGAATATTAATAAATTTATATTATTTTATTTGGAATAAGCTTGTATGAACAAAAATAATTGTTTTATGACAAAACAAAATGTCATAATGATTTAAAATAGAAAATTGTTCAAATAGTCTCAACTATTTGAACTTGTTTAGTAAATAGATTCATTTTTTAAATCTCTTACTCAATAATTTTTAGAATATTAATAAATTAATATTATTTTATTTCGAATAAGCTTATATAAACTGATGCAATTGTTTTATATGAAACAAAAGGTCATAACGATTTGAAATAGATAATTATTCAAATAGTTATGACTATTTGAACTTGTTCGGTAAACATATTTATTTTTAAAATCTATTACTTATTAATTGTTGAAATATTAATAAATTAATTTTTTATTTCAAATAAGCTTGTATGAACAGAAACAATTATTTTATGACAAAACAAAAGTCATAACAGTTTGAAATAAATAATTATTTAAATAGTCATAACAATTTGAACTTGTTCAATAAATATATTTATTTTTTAAATCTTTTACTTATTAATTGTCTTAATATTAATAAATTTATATTATTTTATTTGAAATAGGCTTGTATGAACATAAAAAAATTATTTTATGACAAAACAAAAGGTTATAGCAATTTCAAATAGATAATTGTTCAAATTATCATAATTATTTAAACTTGTTCGACAAACAAATTCATTTTTTAAATCTCTTAATTATTAATTTTCAAAATACTAATAAATTAGCATTATTTTATTTCAATAAACTTATATGAACTGAAACAATTCCTTTATGATAAAATAAAAGGTCATAATAATTTAAAATAGATAAATATTCATATAGTCATGACTAATTGATCTAGTTCGGCAAACATATTTATTTTTAAATTTTTTTACTTATTAATTGTCAAAATATTAAAAATTTAGTATTATTTTAATCCGAATAAGCTTGTATGGACAGGAGTAATTCTTTTATAATAGAACAAAAAGTTATAAAGATTAGAAATAAATAATTTGTCAAATAGTTATAACTATTTGAACTAGTTTAATAAATAGATTTATTATTTAAATCTCTTATTAGTTTTCGAAATATTAATAGATTAGTATTACTTTATTCTAAACAAACTTATATGAAAAAAAAAACATTTGTTTTATGACAAACAAAAGATTGAAACAATTTGAAATAGATAATTGTTCGAATAGTCATAATTATTTGAATTGGTTAAGTGAATAGAAAATTTTTTTTAAATCTCTTACTTATTAATTTTTGAAATATTAATAAATTCATTTTATTTTATTCTGAATATGCTAGCATGAATTCAAAAATTGTTTTATGACAAAATAAAAGGTCATAACGTTTTGAAATAGATGATTGTTGTTATAGTCTTAAATATTTGAACTAGTTCGACAAATAAATTTATTTTTAATTCTCTTAGTTATTAATTTTTGGAATATTGTTAGATTAGTATTATTTTATTCTAAATAAGCTTGTATAAATAGAAATAATTGTTTTATGATAGAACAAAAGGTTATAACAATTTGAAGTATACAATTGTTCAAATAGTCATAACTATTTGAACTAGTTCAATAAACAGATTTATTTTTTAAATCTCTTATTAATTTTTGAAAGATTAATAAATTAGTGTCATTTTATTTTGAATAAGCTTGAATGAATAAAAACATTTGTTATATGACCAAACAAAAGGTGAAAAGGATTTGAAATAGATAATTGTTGAAATGACCATAATTGTTTGAAATGATTCGATAAGCATATTCACTTTTTAAATCACTTATTAATTTTTGGAATATTAAGAAATTTGTATCATTTTATTTCAAATAAGCTTGTATAAACTGAAATGATTATTTTATGACAAAACAAAAGGTCATAATAATTTGAAATAGATAATTATTCATGTAATCTTAACTGTTTGAACAACTTCGACAAATAAATTTATTTTTTAAATATTTTAGTTATTAATTTTTAAAATACTAAATTATTATTACTTTATTTCAAATAAGCTTGTATAAATTGAAATAATTATTTTATAATAGAACAAAAGTTTATAACGATTTGAAATAGGTAATTACTTAAATAGGAACTAGTTCAATAAACAAATTTATTTTTTTAAATCTCCTACTTATTAAATTTTAACATATTAATAAATTAGTGTTGTTTTATTTCGAGTAAGCTTGTATGTTGAAAAACAATTGTTTTTTGACAAAACAAAAGTTCATAACGATTTAAAATAAATAATTATTCAAATAGCCATAATTATTTAAAATGATTTGGTAAATATATTCACTTTTTAAATTACTTATTAATTTTCAAAATATTAATAAATTATTATTATTTTATTTCAAACAAACTTGTACGAATGAAGCAATTGTTTTATGACAAAAAAACAAGTCATAATGATTTTAAATATACAATTGTTCAAATAGTCATAACTATTTGAATTTGTTAGAAAACAGATTTATTTTTTTAATCTTTTGCTCAATAATTTTTGAAATATTAATAAATTAGTATTATTTTACTTTGGATAAGCTTTTATGAATTGAAACAATTGTTTTATGACAAAACAAAGGTCATAACAATTTTAAATAAGTAATTGATCAAATAGTCATAACTATTTTAGCTTGTTTGGTAAACAAATTTATTTTTTCAATTCTCTTGCTTATTAATTTTTTGAATGTTAATATATTAAGATTATTTTATTCTAAATATATTTGTATGAAATGAAACAAATATTTTATGACTAGAAAAAGGTCAAAACAATTTGAAATAGATAATTATTCTTATAGTTTTAACTATTTGAACTAGTTTGATAAACACATTTATTTTTTAAATCTCTTATTAATTTTTGGAATATTATTAAATTAATATTATTTTTAACCAAATAAGCTTCTATGATCAGAAACAATTATTTATGACAAGACAAAGATCATAATGATTTGATATTGATAATTGTTCAAATAGTCATAACTATTCAAAATGGTTGGATAAACAGGTTTATTTTTTAAATCTCTTACTTATTAATTTTTGAAATATTAATGTATTAATATTATTTTATTTCAAATAAGCTTTTATGATAAAAAAAACAATTATTTTACAACAAAACAAAGGTCATAGTGATTTGAAATAGAAAATTGTTCAAATGGCCATAATTATTTTAACTGAATCGATAAACAAATTTATTTTTTAAATCTGTTACTTATTAATTTTAGAAATATCAATAAATTAGTATTAATTTATTCCCAATAAGCTTGTATGAACTTAAACAATTATTTTATGACTAAACAAAAGGTCCAAACGATTTGAAATAGATAATTGTTATAATAGTCTTAACCATAAGAATTGGTTCAGTAAACAAATTTATTTTTCAAATATCTTACTTATTAATTTTTGAAATATTATTAAATTTATATTATTATAATAAGAATAAACATGTATGAACAGAAATTGTTTTATGACTGTTAACCTTGAATTGATCCTTATTTTGAAACGACAAAACATTAAGCTAAATAATCTTAATCAAAATTTTGAAAAAAGATTTATTTAGTACATGTTCTTAAGTTTTATATTTTGGTACTAAATAAATAATATGATTTTCAAAGCTTAAACAATCCTTTCTTTGTTTTCATATTTCTCAAACCAAATCTACCTTTAAAGATTATTTATTTGAGCTTAAATGAAAGTCCAATTGTTGTTTTTAAAGTGAACTTATTCATTTTGGACTTAATACAATTTTGACAATATTGGTTTTGAGAAATAGATTAACTTAAGAAAACTATTTTACAAGAACAAAGTTTTCCAACATTGAAATTATTTTATTTTTCTGTATTAATTCACAAAATTTTAATAATTGAATTTTATATGGTTGGAAAGCTCTTTGAGTCTACTTTCTAATGGATTAAACAAAATCAAAATCCAAATTTTTTAAGAAAATATTTTGAATTTTTACTAGACACTCTGTAGTTGTCTAAAAACTGCACAGGGGGTAAATTTGAAAATTCACTATAATTCATACATAGTGTTATAAACTTTATATGGATAGAAAGTCCTTTAAGTCTAGTTTCTAAATCTTCGAACGGTTTGTGATTTGAATTTGTATAACTCAAGTTATGGTCAAATTAGTGAGTAGAGTACAAAATAGGAAACAACCACCTAGCTTGGACAAGATTGATCCCCTTAGGGAAGGGATCGATTTCTTTTTTATCCAAAAGTGAATTTTTTGTTGAAATGGCAAGAAGGGATTGATCACCCTATGTAGGGGATCGATCTCTGTTTTAACCAATCAATCCCCTATAAAAAGGGATCGATCAGTTAAGCTATTTTCAAGCATAAATTGGTTCAAAACATGAACCAATCGATCCCCTCATGGAAGGGATCGATTGGGTTTGGGCAAAGACATCTCCAACAACTATTTTATCAAGCTTTCAATGGCTACTTTCACTTCCCAAGCATTCCCAATGGCTATTTCCTTAATTTCTCTATAAATTGGGCACTCCAACACACCAAGAAGGTTGATGAATCAAGAGAGCAAGAGCCAACAAGCCATATTTTTTTTCTCTCAAATAATCAAGAGTTTTTAAAGCTTCAAAGTCTATATCTTTCTATTTATTGTATCCGAATTATATTTGTTGTTCATTCATCATTTTCTTGTACTTAAACTTAGCAAACACTTAGCCTTAGAGAGGTTGTTCTATTGTTTGCAAAATTACTTTTGATATACAAGGGTGGAAGAGAACAAGATGTGAGGTATCCTCTAGAGGGCTTTATAGTGAGATTGGGTAAAATACTACAAAAGGTAGTAGTTTTTATCTTAAGCCTTAGAAAGAAAAAGATAGGTTGTATTTTCAATTCAAGAATAGTAGATTAAAGCCTTGGTGTGGATAACCAAGAAAAGAGGACGTAGGTGCCTTATAGAGAAGGATCGAACCTCTATAAATCATTGTGTTTGATTTCTCTATCCCTATCTCCTTACAATTTATTGTTGTTTATATTTGATTTTAGTTCATTAATTGTTATTATTTGCATTATATTTTTATCAAAAGCGCTTATTGTATTAATTTTCATTCAACTATATTGAAATCATTACTTGGGAAGAATTTGGAGAAATCCACTTCACTCCCTCTTGGATCACCATCTCACCTAAAAAGCTAACAATGACAAAACAATAGGTCATAATGATCTAAAATTGGTAATCCTTCATATAGTCTTAACTATTTGAACTTGTTGGCCTTGAATTGATTAAGAGTTTTGATTTGACAAAATAAAAATTTGCCACACTTGTTTTAATCTTGTCTAAGCTTAAATTGAACATTTTTCCACCCTTCTATCTTGCCAAAATTCATTTGAGAACCAAAACAACTTAAAATCTCAGAACAAAACATGGTTTATGCAAGTTTTGATAGAAAGGATTGATCCCCTCAAGGAAGGGATCGATCCCCCTATTACTAGATCGATCCTTTTTGATCAATCCCCTAGCAAAAGGGATCGATCTTGTTTTCAACCAGAATCGAAAGTTTTCAAGATTTGGCAAAAATCGATCGATCCCCTCATTGTAGGGATCGATTGGTTAGCAAAATGAATTGATCCCCTCATTCAAGGGATCGATCACTTTTTCATATAGAATGCTTTTCTCGTGCTATTTTCCAAAAAAAGGATCGATCCCCTCACATAGAGGATCGATCACCTAAGGTAAGTGATCGATCCCCTCTTAAAGGGATCGATCGGTTGTTCAAACAGAATATCCCCCAAGTGTGGAAACCCAGAAAATGGATCAATCCCTCCACATAGGAGATCGATCACCTAAAAGAACAGATCGATC
>NW_019168433.1:0-20781 GCF_002303985.1 Durio zibethinus | reverse complement strand
AATTATCTTTTAATTTAATATAACTATGTGTTTTTCTTGTTAATATTAATAATTCAATATTATTATTAAAATATAATTAATATTTCATTATTTTTAATAAATAAAATAATATTAAATAATAATATTTCATATTATTAATTTGTTAATTAATATTTCTATGATATAATGCCCAATTAATAGAAATATTAATAATGAAATATTTATTTAATAATGATTAATAAAATATTCATTATTTAATTAATTATTAATTAATGAATATTTAACAACTAAAATATTAAATATAAATATAATATTTATTAATATGCCAAAAATTCATTAGTTATATAATTAATAATTGATTATATATATAAATATATAACTATAATTATATGTTATATAGTTAACATATAATTAATGATAATTAATTATAAACCAATTCAAACTTAGTATAATTAAGTTTATACTAATTTTATTATTACAATTGTTATTAATTATATTATTATAATAATTGATTATACTATAGTATAACAACTAAATATAATTATTATAAACTTAATTAAACTTAATATCAATTGTAATAATAATAATAATTTATAATTATTATAATATTATATTATTTATTTTATATTTAATATTAATAATAATAATAATGAATTTAAAATTATTAATTAAAAACATGCTCCTATGACCTATTTAATAATATTATTATTATTATAAAATTAATATAACATGACTTATAATAACTATAAATATTTTATTATTTAAGTTATAAGTTAAAATTTATCGAATATATGATAAAATATTATAATTAATTATAATTATTGTTGAATAATATAATAAATTAATTAATTAATAATTAATTACTTTGAAAATATACTATATTTAATTATATAATAAAATATAAATTAAAACAATTATTATTATATTTATAATTAATTGTAATTATTAATTCAAAATTAAATTTGTTATAACAATTATATTTATAGATACCAATAAATATTATATAATTAATTTATATAACTTATACAAGTCTAAATTGATATATTAGATACTATTTATAATATTACCAATTATAAATATAATTATATATTATAACTATTATAAATTATATTAAATTAAATATTCAAATAATATATTAACTATAATTATTAATAATATAAATATAATTATAATATTATTAATTAATAACAAATATTATTTAAATATTTTAATAATAATATCATATATAATAATTATAATTGATATTATAATATATATTTATAGATTATAATATATTAATAAATTATTTTTACTTACTATTAATAAATAATATTATTTTATAAAATATATTTATATTAAAAATTAAGCTATTTTATATATATAACAAATAAAACTATTTATATATTATAAGATTATTAATATTAATTAATTAATTAATATTTATTTAATTAATTTAATTAATATATTATAAATTTATATAATATTTGTTAATATTATAATATGAGCAATAATATAATAGAAAACAGTTTCTATTAAAATTTACAGTAATTTAATATCATAATTTTTAAAACTTTTATTATAATTAAATTAATAAATTAGATTTAATATTTAAAATTAATATATAATATAGTATTAAATATAACTAGTAATTTTAATAATTATTTATAAATTAATTAAATATTTATTTATTATTTAATTAATTTAATAATTGTATGGATTATATAATTTAGTATAATCTATACAGTTATAATATCTATTTAAATTTATTATTTGATTTTAATAATATCAAATAACCATATTTATTAACTGTACTACTTACACAATTATATCATAATTATATTGTAATTATATTAGTTACCTAATATTTATCATTAATGATAAATAATTATATAATTTTAAATTAATATTTGTAGCAATAATTTATAATATTATATATTTGTAATAATAGATAATATATATAATATTTAAATTTTAAAGATTAAAACTAATATATATTGTTTTACTATATTAATTTCTTTAAATTAAAAATAAATATTAAATTTTATTTTAAGTAATAAATATTGCAATAGCTTAATAATTAATACAAATAAATCTAATATACTATATATTAATCATAATTTATATAATAATTTTAATATTACTTAATTATTACTATTAAATAATTAATATTAATTGTGATATTAATAATTAATTAATAATACTTATTTAAATATAAGTTAATTAGTTATAGAAAATATATTTATTATTAATATTTGATTATAAACATTTATAATAATTAATAAATAATTTATATAAACAAAAATAATTAATGTAACTATAACAATATATATGTTAATTATATCTATTATATTTATCAAATATAAATAAATAATTAATTTGAACTTGTTTGGTAAACAATTTATTTTTTCAAATGTTTTGCTTATTAATTTTTTGACACCTTATTAATGTTAAAATAATTAATATTTAATTATTTTAAAAATATTAAAAATTATTATATTAATAATAATTACTATTACAATTGATAATAAATTAATATAATATAAATAAAAAATTTATATTTAAATTTTAAATTAAAGAATTGTAGAATTTATATATAATTATAATATTTTATACAATTAAAATATTTATTTAATTACTATTTTTATTAATTACATAATTTAAAATTCAGCTCATACAAGTTAATTAATATTAATCATTTAATAATTTTTTTTATGACTTAATTTCTTAACTTAATATTAATCATAATATATATACAAAATATTAATAATTAATATTTAAAATTAAATTAAATAATTAGTTAATCAAATTTATTAAACTGATAAATTATATCTATTTATCTATTATCTTATTAATAACATTGTTATTAATATAATTTATCTAAATTATTTTAAACATATTTTCTTTTATTATAGTTATATTTGATTTAAATTACTATAGTAAATTATTTATAGTTAATATATAATATTGTCATTTATAATATTATAATTAATTATTTAAACATAATATATAAATATATTGTAATAATTTTAATTCTAAATATATTATATTGAACATATTATTAAATACATACTTATGACAAAATAGAAATATGAACATAGTCTTATTTTAAATGAACAATTTGTTATAATTTAATAGTGATTATTATAGTATTTTATTTAATTAATATTTGGTTTAGGGTTTAATATATTAAATATAATATTAATAAATTATTAATAGATTAGATAAATTATATAACATTATGTTTAATGTTAATATAACATTTATTATTTAATTTTAAATAAATAATTATATAAATTTATAATTTTACTAATATAGTTAGATAGAGGACTAGTAGGCTTGAATTGAAAATTTAATTAACTAATATTAGATAAGCTAATTTTATATTAATATAAATAGGGTTATAATAAATGATAACAATAATTTGTTACTTATTCAATTAATTAATTTAAATAATTATAAATATATTATATATTATATTAATTATTATAAAATGGTACTATTAAAGTAAGTATTAATATTAATTGATTATTTGCAATATATTTTTTCATATTATAAAATATATAAAATTTATTATTAATTTCAATTAATAAATGTTTAATTATATTGATACTATAATAATTAATATAAGAAATTAATTAGTATTTTATAATTATATATAAATAATAAAAATTTAAACAATGTTATTACTTAAATTATAATATAAGTTATTATTTATTATTAGTATTAACTAAAAAATATTAAATTAAAATATTAATAATATATGTTAAAATTATAAATTAGTATTAGTTAATAATTGTTCATAACAATTATTTAATAATCTTAATGTAATAAAATAACTGAATAATTTTTAATAAATATAAGTAAACTTAGATTCATAAGATTTATTATAAACTACCTAGTTATAGTTATCAATGGATATCTTATTATATATTCTGCTTTTGTTTATTATATTTATAACTATAATTAATATAGTATATTACTTATATGTATATTTATAAGTATACATAAATTAATTATTATTAATAATAAATAATATAATAAATATTATATAATTATATTAAATAATTATTATTATTATATTAACTAATATTACTATTATTTTAGAAATTTATAATAATACTAATTAATAAAACTTTAAATAAATATTTATTTATTAATTAATTATATAATCTATTTAATGATTATATCTTTATAATAAAATATTTAATATTAAATTATTGCAATTGTTAATATTAATCGAACTTATTAATATATATAAATTACAATTACAAATAATAAATTATAAAATTTTTTTCTATTTGATAATTAATATTATAAATTAACTATATTTAGTTATTATGCTATTTTAATTTTAAATAATAAATAATTATTATTTAAAATTTTATAACTGATTAAACCAATTTATATAATTATAATTATATAATAACTAATTAGTAATTAAATATTTAAATAAATTCTTATAATAATAATTGATAATCATTATAATTTTATTACTAAATCCAATATTATCTAATAAATTAAATATTAATTTAATTAATATATATTAATAATATTGTATAATATATAATTGGATATTATTAATTATTTTATATTAATTATTATATATAATAATATATATAAATATTATACAATTATATAATACTTCATATTATTATATATTATTAAAAATAAATAATACTATTTTATGAATTATTATTAATATAGTTAAAAAATTATATAATAATATGAAGTATAGAATTGTTCAAACAGTCACTAATTATAAATTATAAAACTATATTCACAATTATAAATTAATATTTATAATTAATTAAATTATATTTATAATATTTATGAATATAATTATTATACAATTATATAATACTTCATATTATTATTATTGTTATTAAAAATAAATAATACTATTTTATGAATTATTATTAATATAGTTAAAAAATTATATAATAATATGAAGTATAGAATTGTTCAAATAATTATCATTTTATTTATATTAATTAACATTTAATATTTAATTAATTTAATAATTAATTAAAATAATAAAAATAGAAATTAATAATTAATATTTTAACAATATTAAAAATAATTAGTTATTTTATTTATAAAGATATAAAGAAATAACTTTATATTAATTTATAACGTTAAATATTAACAATCATTATAACATTAATTATTTTGTTATAATTAAACAAAATTAATAATATAATAATTATTATATAATAAATAGATTAATTTAAACAAAATATTAATTGATATATTAAACTAATACTTTTAATAAACTATTAATTAATAATTTTGATTATTTAATTATTAATAATTTTAATAATAATATAAACAATTTTGACTATATAAGTTATCATGATATAAAGTAAACAATTATTAATAATTAAAATATGTTAATTAATATTACAAATATTGATATTATACTATTGTTAATAATTAACAACAAATAATAATTTATTAAATTTAATAAATAATTTATAATATAATTAATTATTATTATTATTATTATATATAATAATAATTATTTTAATATATAATTTTATTAATAATAACAATTAAAGTTATGAATTATTTTAATAATTTATAATACTAATAATATTATGATTATCTTTAATTAATATTATATAATAGAATTTAATATAAATAATTATTAATAATAGATACTAATTTAATAATTAGCAAATATTATTTTATATTAGTATATAATATAAACTTGTATATATTATTATAATATAATAAATAATATAAAAATTAAAACATAATATAATTACTATTATAGGAGTGGTAATATAGATGTATATAACTTATTACTTATTATCTATTAATAAAATAAATTAATCATTATAATTATAATTTAAAATATAACATTTAATAACTATTAATTATTAATATATTTTATTATAATAAATAACTTTTATTAGTTATTTATTTATTTTCATAATTATAAAAATTAATCAGTAAATAATTAAATCTAAAAATTAATCAAAATTATTTTATATAATTATTATAACATGAACAATTATTAATAACATAACATTAATAAAATTTAATTATTAATAATTTTATTAAAATTAGTTTAATCTTATAAAATAGAATATAATTTTAAATGTTATATTCTATTATAATAATAAATTGATTATTTATTTTAATTAAATTTATAAAATGATTAATAAATAATAATATAGAAACGCAATTGTTATTAATATTAAATAATATAATTGTTAACTATTAAATTATTCAAAATAAATTATTAAACATATTTATTTTATTTATTTTAAATAATTAATACATAATCTAAATAATATATAATTATGTTTTATTATATATAATTATATATAAATAATTAAATAATTAAATATAATTATTAATTATATATAGTTAAATAATTATTGTTATTATCGAATATATGATCAAATATTGTAATTAATTATAATTATTGTTGAATAATATCATTAATTAATTAATTTGAAATATACTATATTTAATTATATAATAAAATATAAATTAATAATTTAGTTATTATTATTTTATAATAAATAGTCATAACTATTTGAACTAGTTCAATTAATAAATTTATTTTTTAAATCTCTTATTCATTCTAGAAATATTAATAAATTAATAGATAATAATATTATCTATTATTAATAATAACTATTTAAATTATTTCCAATATAATCATATTGTTAATTATAATTAACAATATTAAATAAATTAGCATTATTAAAATAATTATGACTAATAATAATTAAAATATAATAATTTAATTTTGAAAAAAGCCTTTTTCATTATAAGTAATAAATATATAATAAATTAATTGTATGTTATAAGTTATATCTAATTATAAGACTAAGTAATAAGTTTACAATTATTGATTTGAATAAACATATTTAATTAATATTAAATTTATGAAAATTGATTTTAACTTAAATATTTTAATAATTGATTTTCATTAATTAATAGATATATAAAAAGATTTATTTTTTAGATTTATTATTAATTTTTAAAATATTAATAGAGTAGTATTAATTTATTCTGAACAAACTTATGTGGACAAAAATATTTGTTTTGTCACAAAACAAAAGGTCATAATTATTTGAACTGGTTAGGTAAGCAGAATTATTTGTTAAATCTCTTATTAATTTTTGAAATATTAATAAATTCATTTCTTTTATTCTAAATAAGCTAGTATGAATTGAAAAAATTGTTTTATGACAAAACAAAAGATCATAACAATTTAAAATAGATAATTGTTCATATAGTCTTAACTATTTAAACTGGTTCAGTAAAAATTTATTTTTTAAATCTCTTAGTTATTAATTTTAGAGTATTATTAGATTAGTATTATTTTATTTCAAATAGCTTGTATGAACATGAATAATTTTTTATGATAGAACAAAAAAGGTTTATTTTTTAAATAACTTATTTAAACTATACATTTGTTCAAATAGTCATAACTATTTAAACGGGTTCAATAAATAAATTTATTTTTTAAATTTCTTACTTATTAACTTTTGAAAGATTAATAAATTAGTATTATTTTATTCTAAAGCTTGTATGACAAAAAACAATTGTTATATGACCAAACAAAAGGTAATATTGATTTCGAATAGATAATTATTGAAATAGCCATAATTATTTCAACTAATTTGGTAAACAAAATCATTTTTTAAATCACTTACTTATTAATTTTTGAAATATTAATAAATTACAATTATTTTATTTTCGAATAAGCTTGTATGAACTGAAACAATTTTTTATGACAAAACAAAGGTCATAATGATTTTAAATAGATAATTGTTCAAATAGTTATAACTATTTGAATTTGTTTAGTAAACAAATTAATTTTTTTAAACTCTTGCTTATTAATTTTTGAAATATTAAGAAATTAGTATTATTTTATTTAGATAAGCTTTTATGAACTAAAACAATTGTTTTTTGTCCAAAACAAAAGGTCATAATAATTTTAAATAAATAATTGTTCAAATATCATAACTATTTGAACTTGATCGATAAACAGATTTTTTTTTCATAACTTTTGTTTATTAATTTTTTGAATGTTAATAATTAAAAATTTTAAATTTTAAATATTTAAATAAAATATTTAATTTTTATTATTTAATTATCAGTATTTATTAATAAATAAGCTATGAAATAATAATATAATTTATGAATTTTGTTAAATAATTATTAAAAATAATCATAAATATTTTAAAATGTATATTTGATCTTTTATGATAAATGTCAATAATTAAAATAGATAATTATTCAAAAATATGATATTTGAGACAAGGCAAATATTAATCAATTTTTTATAAGCTTGTATGAACTAATAATTAATATTATAAACTAATATTAACAAATTTAAATAGCTATGACTATTTGAACAATTGTCTATTTAAAATTGTTATGACTTTTTGTTATGTCATAAAACAATTGTTTTAGTTCATACAAGCTTATTCAAAATAAAATAAAACTAATTTATTAATATTCCAAAAATTAATAACAAAGTGATTTAAAAAGTTAATTTGTTATCAAATCAGTTTAAATAGTCATGTCCATTTGAACAATTATCTATTTCAAATCGTTATGACCTTTTGTTTTTTCACAAACAATTCTTTCTATTCATGCAAAATTATTCAAAATAAAAAAAATATTGATTTATTAACATTCTAAAAATTAATAAGAGATTTGAAAAATAAATCTGTTTACTAAACAAGTTCAAATAGTTATGATTATTTGAACAATTTTATTTAAAATTGTTATGATTAAAAGATTTAATCTATTTGATTTTATTAATTAGTTTTAATATAAATCTTTAAAAATCTAATTATCATACCTATTATTAATTTTTGAAATAATAATAAAAAACCATTAGATTTATAAATCATAATTATTATCTATATGGCTTTGTTTACTAATACTTAATTTTAAAATTAATAAGAAAATAAACTACCCAGCTTTAAAAATATAATCACTTAGTTATTAATTTCTATAATAAATATTTTTAATAGATAAATTAAGATTAATATTTATTTTAAATATTTTAAAATTAATTAATGATTGATCTCTACCATTTAATTATTTTTAATATTAATAATTATTATAAACATTTTAAAAAATAATAATATTTGAATACTTTACATATTAATTAATATTTAAATGTTGGTTTAATAAAGAATACAAGATCCTTTCTATTGCTTATAACAAATAAAATTAATATAACATGTTATTAAACTAATACAATTAATCAATTATAATACATTATAATAATTAATTATATAATATAGATTAAATTTGTTTAATTCAGCTTATAATGTACTATCGATTAGTACATTAATATTTAATAATATTATTATTAATAATAATATTATAATAATTTAAATTAATAATAATAATAACCATGATAACAAATTATATTTATTATCAATAAATATAAAATAGATTATTTCAATTAGTGTATTTTGAATAGTAAACTACAAGCTTATAATAAATTAATTAATTTATTAATTAATAAATAGTATTTTATTATATAATACAAATAACTTATATGCTAATTTATTACAAAATTATTATGAATAAATTATCTAGTGTTTGAATGATTATCTATTTTAATATTAATTATACTAAAATATTTCATATTATAACTATTATTTAATTAATAAAATAGATATTATAATATGAATATATGTTAGCTTTCGGATTAAAATAATACCTACTATTTGCTAATAAAATTATATTTATTTATAATTATTATAATGATAAGTAATTTAAAATTGATAAAAATAAAATTGCTTATAAGCATAAATTTGAATTAATAAATTATTATTAATACTATAATTAATTAATATTTATATATTAATTAATTAACTAATTGTACTAATTACAAATTATAACTATTAATTTACCTAATTAATTAATTAGGTATATGAATAGATAACTTACGTTGGTTTATTAAATAATAATTATTAAAAATTATATATTTATAATTTTATTATAAATTATAATATTTAAATTATAGAATATAATTTATTACTATAATTAAATATTATAATTACATTAGATAACAATTATCATATACTTGTTATATAATTATATTATATTTATTGTAACTTAAATTTTGATATTAAGTTATTAATATATATTAATAATTATGTATTAGATTTATTTTAATATCTTAATAATTATCTATTTTGTTATATTAATAATTAAATTACTAACAATTATTGGATTAGTTAATTGTCCATTTATGAAATAGTATTAATAATAGAATTATAGTAAATAAATTAAAATTTCAAAAATAAAATCTATTTTCTAAACATATTCAAATAGTTATGACTATTTTAATGATTATCTATTTCTAATGTTATTACCTTTTGTTTTGTCATAAACCAATTGTTTCTGTGCATAAAAATTTATTCAAAATAAAATAATACTAATTTATTAAAATTTTAAAAATTAATAAGCAAAAGATTTAAAAACTAAATCTGTTTACCAAATGAGTTCAAATAATTATAACTATTTAAACAATTATTTATTTCAAATCATTATGATCTTTTGTTTTGTCATAAAACATATATTTCTATTCATACAAGTTTATTCAAAATAAATAATACTAATAAATTAATATTCTAAAAATTAATAAGTTGGAGATTTAAAAAAAAAAAATTGTTTACCAAAAAAGTTTAAATAATCATGTCCATTTGAACTATTATTTATTTCAAATCATTATGACATTTTTTTTGTCATAAAATAATTGTTTCTATTCAAACAAGCTGATTTCGAATAAAATAATATAAATTTATTATTTTTTCAAAAATTAATAAGTAAAAATTTAAAAACTAAATATATTTTTTGAACACGTTCAAATAGTTATGACTTTTTGAACAATTATCTATTTCAAATAGTTATGACCCTTTTGTTTTGTCATAAACCAATTGTTTCTATTCATACAAATGTATTGAAATAAAATAATACTAATTTCTTAATATTCCAAAAATTAATGAGTAAAAAATTTTAAAATAAAATCTGTTTACCGAGTTAGTTTAAATCATCATGATTTGAACAATTATTTATTTCAAATAGTTATGATCTTTTGTTTTGTCCTAAAACAATTGTTTCTATTCATACAAGTTTATTTGAATAAAATAATACTAATTGATTAATACTCTAAAAATTAGTAGGCAGGAATTTAAAAAATAAATCTATTTGTGGAACAAGTTAAATAGTCATGTCCATTTGAACAAGTTATGACCTTTTATTTTGTCAAAAACAATGTTTCTGTTCATGTAAAATTATTCAAAAACAAAATAATACAATCTATTAATATTTGTGAAAATTAATAAAAACTAAATTGGTTCTAATCGAAACAATTTAAATAGTTATGACTATGAATATTATCTTATCAAATTGCTTTATGATTTTATTTTGTCATAAAACAATTGTTTCTTTCATACAAGCTTATTCATATTAAAATAATACTAATTTAATAATATTTCAAAAATTAGTAAGTAAGAGATTTAAAAATAAATGTATTTACCAAATCAGTTCAAATAGTTAGGTTTTGTCATAAAACATATGTTTTCTATTCATAACAAGTTTATTCGAAATAAAATAAATACTAGTCAATTAATATTCTAAAATTAATAAGTTGGAGATTTCAAAAAAAAATTGTTTATCAACAAATTTAAATAGTCATGTCCATTTGAACTATTATCTATTTCAAATTGTTTATGACATTTTGTTTTATCCTAAAACAATTGTTTCTATTCAAACAAGCTTATTCTGAAGAAAATAATATAAATTTATTAATATTTCAAAAATTAATAAGTAAAAAATTTTAAAAAAATAATTATGTTTTCTAAACATGATCAAATAGTTATGACTCTTTGAACAATTATCTATTTCAAATAGTTATGACCCTTTGTTTTGTCATAAACCAATTGTTTCTATTCATACAAGCATATTTGAAATAAAATGTACTAATTTATTAATATTTCAAAATTAATAAGTAAAAAATTTTTAAAATAAATCTGTTTACTGAACTAATTCAAATCGTTTATGGCTATTTGAACAATTTTTTATTTCAAATAGTTATGATCTTTTGTTTTGTCCTAAAACAATTGTTTCTATTCATACAATAATACTAATTGATTAATACTTTGAAAGTTAGTAAGTAGAAATTTAAAAAATAAATCTATTTACTGAATAAGTCCAAATAGTCATGTCCATTTGAACAATTATCTATTTCAAATAATTATGACCTTTTTTTGTCATAAAACAATGTTTCTATTCATGCAAATTATTCAGAATAAAATTAATACTAATCTATTAATATTTTGAAAATTAATAAGAGATTTAAAACTAAAATTTAAAACTAATTTATTATAAATTAATTAAATTTATAATAGAATATAATAGACTATTAGAAATTAACCAGATATATAGATTAAAAAATAAATATGTTATCGAACCAGTTCAAATAATTAAAACTATTAGAATAATTATTAATTTGAAATCTTTTTTGACCTTTTGTTTAGTCAAAATTTATTTCATATCTTACAAGTTTATTCAAAATAAAATAATTCAAATTTATTAACATTTGAAAAATTAATAAGCAAAAGATTTGAAAAAATAAATCCCTTTATTGAGCAAGTTCAAATAGTTATGACTATTTAAATAATTATTATTTAAAATTGTTATGACCTTTTGTTTTCACATAAAAGAATAGTTTCAATTTATTAAAACTTATCTAGAATAAAATAATACTAATTTCTTAATATTTCCAAAATTAATAAGCAAAAGTTTTAAAAATAAATTTGTTTATCGAACAAATTTAAAAAGGTAATATTATTTTATTTCATATAATAACAATAATTTTAAAAATAGAATAATTATCTAAATTATTAATATATAAATTGATATATTATAAAATTGCTTGTTAATATTGATTATTACTAAAATACAAATAATTGCTTATATAATAAATCAGAGTTCTAATTATTATATAAATCAGGATTTAAATAGTTAAATGTTATATTAATATTAACAATTTTATATAATTATTAAATTAAAAATTTTCTAGAGCTTATATTATAATAATTATTTAATATTGTTTGTCATTTAAATGTTCATTATACAAGTTTTATAATTAAAGTATAATATTAATTTTATTTGTTTATTAATTATTATTGATTTTAATAATAACATTTAATTATTTACTGATTAATTTTTATTACTATGATTATTTATTATTAATAGTTTAATAATCAATTGTAATTAGTATTATTATATTATTATTAAATTTATTATATTAATATTTATAATATTACTAATAATTAATATTATTATAATATAATAATTATAATATTTTTATAATATTAATAATTTTATTATCCAAAATTAGTTATGACTATTTAGTAAATTACTATTATTAACATAGTTATTGATTAAACTAAATTAACAAATATTAAACAATGAATATTTTTATTGATCAAGTTTAAGTAATTATAACTATTTGAACATTTATCTATTTGAAATCACTATAACCTCTTACTTTGTCGTAAAATAATTTTTTCTGTTCATAAAAGCTTTTTTTTTAATAAAATAATATAAATTATTATAAAATTGATCAAATCCACCCTCCTGTGACAGTTTATAATTTTAGTTATTAAGTCTCTTATTTATTAATGTTTGAAATATTAACAATTAATATTTTAATTAATAATTTATTTTTAATAAAATAACATTAATATTTGACTATTAATAACAAGCAATTATTAACTTAATTATAATAAAATAATTATATATGTAAAATTTACTTTTCATAACTAATTTACTGATTAATAGTTAAAAGCATAAAAAACTATATTTTCAAAATAATAAATCAAAATAATATCATTATAATCTATTAAATTATTTAATATTCTAACCTAATGCTCCACGGAGTGTTGGCATAAGTCCCAGGCCCATGATAGTTGATATCAGAGCAGGTTCTATTTATATAATAAATAGTTTAGGTATTTTAATATAATAGTTAATCATATAATCTTAATAATATATAAGATTTGAATACATTTAAAATAATACTATTATTTTATTAATAATAATATTTAATTAATAAATATTAATTAAATTAATTATATAAATTAGATATAATTTGACTTTTTTGTTTAATTTCACCTAATTTAATCAAGTCGTTAATAAATTAAGAATTGGGTTATTATTAAAATAATTTTAAATATTTTTATTAATATAAGTTTGTTTGAAATAAGATAGTTCTAATTAAACTTAGCTTATATTAAAATAATTTTATTCTATTAATTTATTTTGTTAGTAGTACTTAAATTATTAAATGTAGTAATATTATTAAATTAATAATTATTAAATATTATTAATATTATTTTATTATTATATAGTAATTAATTATTATCTTAATTAATAAATTAAAATATCTTTAATTAATATTTAGAATATTAGTTAAATTACATTACTTTAATTATTAATAACAATTACAGATTGGATAATTTAATTAATTTAACTATTTGGATTTATAATTATTGTAATTTATTATAATGTATAATTCAATTCATAACGATTTGAATTAGATAACTGTTCATATAGTTTTAACTATTTTGAACTGGTTTGGTAAAAAAAATTATTTTTTAAATGACTTAATTTATTAATTTTTGGAATATTATTAGATTAGTATTGTTTTATTTCGAATAAATTTGTGTGAACAGAAATAATTATTTTATGGCATAACAAAAGGTTATAATGATTTGAAGTATAGAATTGTTCTAATAGTCATAACTATTTAAATTGATTCAGTAAATAGATTCATTTTTTAAATCTCTTATTAATTTTTTAAAGATTAATAAATTGTTATTATTATTTTATTTCGAATAAGCTTGTATGATCAAATACTTATTATTTGAAATAGATAATTATTCTAATAGCTTTAACTATTTTTTTTAAATCTCTTACTAATTTTTGGAATATTATTAAATTAGTATTATTTGAATTGAAGAAGCCAATATGAAAAGAAACTCTTGTTTTATGACAAAATAAAGATCATAAAGATTTGAGATAGATAATTATTCAAATAGTCATAAATATTTGAATTATTTCGGTAAATAGATTTTGTTTTTAAATCTCTTATTAATTATCAAAATATTAATAGATCAGTATTATTATATTCTGAATAATTGTACATGAACAGAAATAATTGTTTTACAACAAAACAAAATGTCATTATGATTTGAAATAAATAATAGTTCAAATAAACATGACTATTTAAACTTGTTTGGTAAACAAATTTATTTTTTAAATCTCAAACTTATTAATTTTTAGAATACTAATAAATTAGTATTATTTTATTTCAAATAAAATTGTGTGAATAGAAATAATTGTTTATGACAAAACAAAAGATCATAATGATTTGAAATAAAAAATTATTCCAATAGTCATAATTATTTGAACTTGCTCGGTAAAAAGATTTATTTTTTAAATCTTTTACTTATTAATTTTTTAGAATTTTAAAAAATTAGTATTATTTTATTTCAAAAAAGCTTTTATGAATAGAAACAGTTGGTTTATGACAAAACAAAAGGTCATAACAATTTGAAATAGATAATTCTTCAAATAGTCATAACTATTTGAAATTGTTCAGAAAATATATATTTTTTTTTAAGTTTTACTTATTAATTTTTGGAATATTAATAAATTTAAATTACTTTATTTGAAATAAGCTTGCATAAGCATAACCAACTGTTTAATGACAAAACAAAAGATCGTAATGTTTTGAAATAGATAATTGTTCAGATAGTCATAACTATTTGAACTTATTCGGTAAACATATTCTTTTTTTAATTCTCTTACTCATTAATTTTCAGAATATTAATGAATTAGTATTATCTTACTTCAAATAAACTTCTAAGAATTGAAACAAGTGTTTTTATTACAAAAGAAAAGGTCATAATGATTTGAAATAGATAATTATTCAAATATTCATGACTATTTGAACTTGTTTAGTAAATATATTTATTTTTTTAAATCTTTTACTTATTAATGATCAAAATATTTATAAATTAATATTATTTTAATCTGAATTAAACTTGTATGAATAGAAATAATTGTTTTATGACAAAACAAAAAGTCATAACAAGTTGAAATAAATAATTGCTCAAATTGCCATAATGATTTGAACTTGTTTGGTAAACAAATTTATTTTTTAAATCTTTTACTTATTAATTGTCTTAATATTAATAAATATGTATTATTTATTTGAAATAAGCTTAGATGAACAAACAAAAAAAATTCTTGTATGACAAAACAAAAGGTTATAGCTATTTCAAATAGATAATTATTTTAAACAGTCCTAATTATTTAAATTTGTTTAGAAACAGAGTCATTTTTTAAATCTCTTTATTATAAATTTTTGGATTATTAATAAATTAGTATTATTTTATTTTGAATAAGTTTATATGATTGAACAATTCTTTTATGACAAAGCAAAGGTCATTGAAATAGATAATTATTTCAAATTGTCGTGATTATTTGATCTAGTGTGGTAAACATATTTATTTTTAAAATTTTTACTTATTTAATTGTCAAAATATTAACAAATTAGTATTTTGACATAATCGCTTAAATAAATAACAATTTATTAATAACAAGGATTATTCTTAACTTAAATTGTTAAGTTAATTATCAATTATTTAAATTAAAAATTTATTTTATAATTAAATTATATTAATTATTGATTTGAATTAATTAAAACATTTTAATTTCGAATAAAATTAATATATTGAAATATTAATTAATAATTTATTAATATTAATACTATATTATCAATTTTAATATTATTGATATTAATTATTAAATAATAATTATTAATATGTTTAATAATTAATTATTAAAACTAATTAATATTTGAATTTATTCATTAATTAAAATAATTAACTTATTTAATATTTATATCATCTATTTTATAATCAGTTATTAATAAGGGATTTTTGTACTTTCTTTTCTAAACTGGTTTGAATGTTTGAAAAGATAGTTGGTGGAGGCAATAAGTTCTCTTAGCTTTTCATACAATTGATTTGTAGTGGAAGCCTTCATTTATATGTAGAAAGGAATAAATACTGTTGCTTTGCATTAATGCTTCAAACCTACAAAATATCAAACAAGAAAATAGCCGTTGGGACTTTCTGGGCACAGGGGATCGATCCCCTCATGTGGGGGATAGATTGGGTTAGTTATAGGAAAGCCCACTTTATGTGTGAAGAACACCTACCTGATCGATCCTATGCATAGGTGATCGATCCCATGTGTAAGGGATCGATCCTTTTTGCTAATTTTTTACCCCACTTTGCATTTTGTGTAAAAATATATCTATTATTAATAAAAAATTATTAAACTATTATTATTATTTATATAAGGCAATCTAATTATTTAGTTATGTATAATCTATAATTATTAAATTATTTACTGTATAGATTATAAATTAAATTATTAACTGTATAGATTAAAATAATAATAATAAATAATTATAATTTTTAATCTAATTATTATATGTTTTAAATTCAATTAGAAATATTAAATTGGGTTTAATAGTAATAATTAATTTACTTGAATATCAATGATGAAATCGTTAATCTAATTAATAATTATTGATTAAAATAGATAATTTTAATTAATCAATCTTATAATAATAATTATAATTTTTTGAATTGGTTAGGTAAACAAAATTATTTTTTAAATCTCTTACTTATTATTTTTTGAAATATTAATAAATTCATTTTATTTTATTTTGAATAAGCTAGTATGAATTGAGAAAATTGTTTTATGACAAGACGAAAGGTTAAAACGATTTGAAATAGATAATTGTTCATATAGTCTTAACTATTTGAATTGGTTCGGTAAATAAATTTATTTTTTAAATCCCTTAGTTATTAATTTTTGGAATGTTATTAGATTAGTACTATTTTATTTTGAATAAGCTTGTATGAACAAAAATAATTGTTTTATGACATAACAATTATCTAGTTCAAATGTTATAATCTTTTGTATTGTCATAAATAATTTTTCTATTCATACAAGCTTATTTCAAATCTGTTTATTGAATAATTTTGAATAGTTATGACTATTGAAACAATTATTTATTTTAAATCATTATGACCTTTTGTTTTGTCATAAAACAATTATTTTTGTACATATTAGCTTATTTGGATTAAAATAATATTAATTTATTAATATTTCAACAATTAATAAGTAAAAGATTTAAAAAATAAATATGTTTACCGAACAAGTTCAAATAGTAATAAGTATCTGAATAATTATCTATTTTAAATCGTTATGACCTTTTGTTTCACCATAAAACAATTATATCAATTCATATACGCTTATTCAAAATAAAATAATGCTAACTTATTACTATTCCAAAAATTAACGAGTAAGAGATTTAAAAATGGAATCTATTTACCAAACAAGTTCAAATAGTTATGACTATTTGAACAATTATCTATTTCAAATTGTTATGACCTTTTGTTTTGCCATAAAAAAATTGTTTCTGTTCATGCAAGCTTATTTCAAATGAAATAATATAAATTTACTAATATTCCAAAGATTAGTAAGTAAAAATATATAGATTATATTTGTTTTTTGAACACGTTCAAAATAATTATGACCATTTGAATAATTATCTATTTCAAATCATTATGACCTTTTGTTTTGTCATAAACAAATTGTTTCTATTCATAAAAGTTTATTCGAAATAAAATAATACTAATTTACTAAAATTTTAAAAATTAATAAGAAAAATATTTAAAAAATAAATTTGTTTTAGCGGAGTGAGTTCAAATAATTATGACTATTTAAATAAATATTTTTTTTCAAATCGTTATGATCCTTTGTTTTTTAATAAAAAAATTTTTCTATTCATACATAATTATTCAAAGATAAAATAATACTAATTTTATTAATATTTGAAAATTAATAAGAGATTTAAAACTATATCTGTTTTATCTGGACTAATTCAAATAGTTATGGGACTATTTGAATAATTATCTATTCTCCAATCAGGTATGATCTTTGTTTTGTCATAAAACAATTATTTCTGTCCATACAAACTTATTCGGAGTAAATATTGCTAAACTAATAATATTCTAAAAATTAATAAGTAAGAGATTTAAAAAATAAATGTATTTGTTGAACCAATTCAAATAATTAAGACTATTAAATAATTATCTATTTCAAATCATTCCGACCTTTTGTTTAGTCATAAAATAATTGTTCAGTTCATACATCTTTATTCGAAATAAAATAATACTATTTTATTAACATTCAAAAAATTAATAAGTAAGGAATTAAAAAATAAATCTGTTTACCAAACAAGTTTTAAATAGTTATGACTATTTAAACAATTATCATTTTTAAAATCGTTATGACCTTTGTTTTTATCATAAAACAATTGTTTCATTTCATAAAAGCTTATCCAAAATAAAATAATATTACTTTATTAATATTTCAAAAGTTAAGAAGTTGGAGATTAAAACATAAATCATTTTATCGAATCAATTTAAATAGTTATAGCCATTTGAACAATTATCTATTTTCCAATTATTTTTGAACTTTTTGGTTGTTTAACAATTGTTTTTTCATCATACAAGCCTAATTAGAATAAAATAATACTAGTTTATTAATATTTTCAAAATTAATAAGTAGAAATTATCTATTTACTAAACTAGTTCAAAATAATTATGACTATTTAAACAATTATATATTTCAAGTCATTATAACCTTTTGTAATTAGTTACAAATATATTTATTTCAAATAATTTTAATATTTACTTTGTTTATTTAAATAAACATAATAGTATAATAATTTATTACTATACTATTACAATTATATTAATTATATAATAATTTATAATACAATTAATATTAATTATTATTAATAAAGTATATTAATTATAATAAATTATTATATATCAATCTAAATTATATTATAAAACAAGCTAATAGACTAATCTTGCTTGTTAATATTACTATTAAATTATTATAATCTTAATAATTATATTAAATACTATATTATTTTAATATTTAGCTATATTTATTATTATTTTTTATAATAGTATCATTGTATTAGTTATAAATTATAAAAATTATGACATATAGTATATTTCATCCAATATTTTAATACTATAAACTATTTTTAACATATAATTATAAATAAAAATCATTTATAATTGAAATATAATTATAATTAATTTTTATTACTGATTCAAAAAAAATTTATTTTTTTAAATCTTCTTTATTAATTTTAGAAATATTAATAAATTAGTATAATTTATCCTATAGGCTTGTATTAGCTAAAATAATTGTTTTATAACAAAATAAAAAAAATATACAATTTGAAATAGGTAATGTTAAATAGTCATCATTATTTGAATTGGTCAAAAAGTTATAATTATGTTTTTGTTTAGTCAAATAATTATAACTATTTGAACAATTATCTATTTTAAATCGTTATTATTTTTTTTTTGTCATAAAACAATTGTTTTTGTTGATATAAGTTTGTTTGAAATAAAATAATATTGTTTTATTAATATTTAGAAAATAAATCTGTAAGAGATTTAAAAAGAAAATCTGCTTACCAAACATTTCAAATAGTTTTGATTATTTCAATAATTATTTATTTCAAATCATTATAACTTTTTATTTTATCATCAAACAATTGGTTCTGTTCATACTATTTTATTTAGAATAAAATAATACTAATTTAATAATATTTCAAAACTTAATAACCAAGAAAATTAAAAAATAAAT
>NW_019168432.1:10000-20813 GCF_002303985.1 Durio zibethinus | reverse complement strand
ATAGCATCGGACGAACGGGGGCCGAGAGCCCGCGCCCGCTAAACGTTCCGCATCCGAGAGCACGATCGAACGCCGGTGCACCAATGCGGCCACGGAGGATCGGGTGGCACGCTTGGGACACCGGCCACGATTGACGTCCGACCCGTGGCCCCTCGGCACACGAGACGGATGAGGGATGGCGAGACATCCGGTTTCCATCGATTCAGGTATGCAGCACAGGATCCCGATCGCGCCCCCGGGGTACGACGACCGCACGAGGGGAGATTGAAGAGGATGACGGGTCGACAGTTCGATGCATCGAGCACGGAGCCTGCCAACACGCACAACCATAGCACCACTCATATGCCCATTGCGTACAGGTGGCAGCATCCACGCGCGCCGGTCCACAACCCACCCGATCGATTACTCGACGAGCGAGCGGAGGAAACGACGTGCGAGGCCACGCCACAACCGCTTGGCACGAGAATAACACGAGCAAGGGCCACGAGACTGCCCCTGCCATCCGACAGGCAACAACGGTGCGATACCACCAATGCTTGGCCTGGCCGAGACCGCACGCGCGAGCTCCGCTGACACCACCCCAGGGGGACGTTGCCCGATTCAGGGACTTGTTCCTGGGGTCTCGGGCAGCATCGGCTGCGTGCACGGCCTCGTCGAGGCCAAGGCATTTTTGTGGCCGATGAGAAGGGACCGCGAGACCGTCAAATACCGAGAGACTTGGCCGGGCCAAGCCCGCAACCGCAGCTTCTGCTCGCACCACCCCAGGGAGCCGTTGCCCGATTCAGGGACTTGGTCTGGGGTCTAGGGCAGCATCCGCCGCGTGCACGGGCTGGAGCTCGGCTCCCTTTTTTTGCATGCAAGCCAACCGATCGAGGCCATGGGCGCCTGCCGGTCACCGGAGCAACCAGTCGCCGGACAAAAATCGCCGGAAGGCATGCACGCCCTGTATTTCGTTCGAGGGACGTTGGCCGGGGTGCACGCAATGGGAGGCCCATCGCGCACACCTACTCCCCCCGTGGGGGGGGGAGAGGGGGTGCCGGACCACCACCCCCTAAAGAGCATTAGAGATTTTACAGATATGCTACCAGTAGACGTTAAAATGTCTGAAATAGGGACACTTTTTGCAAACAAGCAAATCCCACACTGAGGGTGCGCAGGTGCCGATGGTGTCGAGGCATGTGCCCACAACAAGGCCAACGCGAGCCGATGGTGGTCGAGGAAACCGCCCGCACCAGCTCGAGGCATGTGCCCACACCAAGGCCCGGCATGTATCGATGGTGTTCGACGTAGGGGCCATCTTCTGCTGATGGTGGTCGAGGCAAGAGCCCGCACCAAGGGCCAGCGTGTGCCCATGGTGCTCGAGGCAACCGCCCGCACCAAGGGCCGGCTTGTGCCGATGGTGGTCGAGGCAACCGCCCGCACCAGGGCCCAGCGTGTGCCGATGGTGCTCGAGGCAACCGCCCGCACCAAGGGCCGCTTGTGCCGATGGTGTTCGAGGCAACCGCCCGCACCAGGGCCCAGCGTGTGCCGATGGTGCTCGAGGCAACCGCCAGCACCAGGGCCCAGCGTGTGCCGATGTGCTCGAGCAAGCGCCCGCACCAGGGCCCAGCGTGTGCCGATGGTGGTCGAGGCAAGCGCCCGCACCAAGGCCGAGCCGTGTGCCGATGGTGGTCGAGGCAAGCGCCCTCCACCAAGGCCGAGCGTGTGCGATGGTGGTCGAGGCAACCGGCCGCACCAAGGGCCGGCGTGTGCCGATGGTGTTCGAGGCAACCGCCCGCACCAGGGCCCAGCGTGTGCCGATGGTGGTCGAGCCAAGAGCCCGCACCAAGGGCCGGCTTGTGCCGATGGTGTTCGGGGCAACCGCCCGCACCAGGGCCCTGCGTGTGCCGATGGTGCTGGGGGCAAGCCCGCACCAGGGCCCAGCGTGTGCCGATGGTGCTGGGGGTAACCGCCCGGACCAGGGCCCAACGTGTGCCGATGGTGGTCGAGGGAACCGCCCGCACCAGGGCCCAGCGTGTGCCGATGGTGCTGGGGGCAAGCGCCCGCCCCAGGGCCCAGCGTGTGCCGATGGTGGTCGGGCAACCGGCCGCACCAGGGCCCAGGGTCTGCCGATGGTGCTCGAGGCAACCGCCCGCACCAAGGCTCAGCATGTGCCGATTGTGATCGAGGCAACAACCCACACCAGGGCCCAGCTTGTGCCGATGGCGGTCGAGGCAAGTGCCCGTACCGAAGGGCAGCCTATGCCGATGATGGTCGATGCATGTGCCATCACCATGCGTCATCATGTGCCATTGATGGTCGAGGCCTTGGCCGAAGTTCGATTTTGAGCCACGGTGCCCATGCTTGGCTCCAGCATGTGCTGGTGCCGCATTTTTTTCACTCGGGACAGCATCGCCGGAGCATCGCCGGAGTACCGCCGGAGAACCTGACCGGCGGCATTGGGGTTCCGGCGATTGGGAGGGGGGCCGGGGGGGTGTGCGCACATGATGTGCGATGGGTGCTGGTACTTGGCCTTGTGTTGGCCCCCTATCCCTCATCAAACCTCTGAGAATTCACACCCCCTTAAAGAGCATTTGAGATTTTACAGGTTTGCTACCAGTAGCCGTTAAAGTGTCTGAAATGGGGACACTTTTTTCAAACGGTCACAAAATCTTCTCCACTTCGAGTTTTTAGCTGAATTTTTTTGTGCATGCCAACAAAAATAGAAGGATCACGC
This sequence comes from Durio zibethinus, assembly GCF_002303985.1. The sequence goes on along the minus strand of NW_019168432.1, from coordinate 18,097 downwards.
CTACAAAATTTGGGGCCAAAAATCCTTATAAAAAAATTTTAAAAAATCCCGAACCGTAAAAAGTTTCAAAATCGTGAAAAATAGAAAACGAGTCATCTTCCAACGAAACGTCACGTGAAGGCTTAGGGACAATTGTATGAATTTACAAGCCATAAAAATGGCTTTGGCACGGCAGAAATTTGAAGATGTGCCTAAACCCACCAGGGCCCAGCGTTGCCGATGGTGCTCGAGGCAACCGCCCGCACCAGGGCCCAGCGTGTGCCGATGGTGCTCGAGGCAACCCCGCACCAGGGCCCAGCGTGTGCCGATGGTGTCGAGGCAACCTCGCACCAGGGCCCAGTGTGTGCCGATGGTGCTCGAGGCAACCGCCGCACCAGGGCCCAGCGTGTGCCGATGGTGCTCGAGGCAACCTGCCGCACCAGGGCCAGCGTGTGCCGATGGTGTCGAGGCAACCGCCCGCACCAGGGCCCAGCGTGTGCCGATGGTGCTCGAGGCAACCTGCCGCACCAGGGCCAGCGTGTGCCGATGGTGTCGAGGCAAGCGCCCGCACCAGGGCCCAGCGTGTGCCGATGGTGCTCGAGGCAACCGCCCGCACCAGGGCCCAGCGTGTGCCGATGGTGCTCGAGGCAACCCCCGCACCAGGGCCCAGCGTGTGCCGATGGTGCTCGAGGCAACCGCCCGCACCAGGGCCCAGCGTGTGCCGATGGTGCTCGAGGCAACCTGCCGCACCAGGGCCCAGCGTGTGCCGATGGTGGTCGAGGCAACCGCCCGCACCAGGGCCCAGCGTGTGCCGATGGTGCTCGAGGCAACCTGCCGCACCAGGGCCCAGCGTGTGCCGATGGTGGTCGAGGCAAGCGCCCGCACCAGGGCCCAGCGTGTGCCGATGGTGGTCGAGGCAACCGCCGCACCAGGGCCCAGCGTGTGCCGATGGGTCGAGGCAACCGCCCGCACCAGGGCCCAGCGTGTGCCGATGGTGCTCGAGGCAACCGCGCACCAGGGCCCAGCGTGTGCCGATGGTGGTCGAGGCAACCCCGCACCAGGGCCCAGCGTGTGCCGATGGTGGTCGAGGCAACCGCCCGCACCAGGGCCCAGCGTGTGCCGATGGTGTCGAGGCAACCGCCCGCACCAGGGCCCAGCGTGTGCCGATGGTGTCGAGGCAACCGCCCGCACCAGGGCCCAGCGTGTGCCGATGGTGTCGAGGCAAGCCCGCACCAGGGCCAGCGTGTGCCGATGGTGGTCGAGGCAACCGCCCGCACCAGGGCCCAGCGTGTGCCGATGGTGGTCGAGGCAACCTGCCGCACCAGGGCCCAGCGTGTGCCGATGGTGGTCGAGGCAAGCGCCCGTGTCACGGGCTCCGACCTTAGACTCAGAATCCGTGCGGCCTTAGGCTTGGAATCTCGTCCTTGATGCCTAAGTCAGCCTAAAACACAAGCGTGCGGGCACTAGAACAAAGGGAAGGGCTGATTACGCAAGTTAAAGAGAAACAGGACAGGAAAACAGAATTCTGGAAATGCTCTTGTATTCACTGAAACAGAAGTGTTTGATGGTGTACAAATGAGGGTGGAGCAGCCCTCTATTTATAGTTGAGGCTCCAGCTACAACTTAATGGCAAATCCCTAAAATAAAGGCTACAATCATGGGATTACATTTAATCAAGATGCTGGTTCCTGATTTTCAGGGTCAACCAAATCTGCCAGGATGCTGATGCTGATCCTGCCTGGTTCCAGAAGCTTCCCTTGCGTATCCAGCACCTCGGGCCCTTCTGGATGTGGTGCGGGCAGCCCAAATGCCAGGCCTTGGTCTCATGAGTTGGCCTGCAAGATGGGCGGGCGTTTGGAGCTCGTTTGATAGGCTTTGCGCACTGATACCCGCCAGCACGCCTGGTCTGCGGGCCTTAGCTGCTGGCTCGCCTGCTGGTCTGGCTGATGTGCCTGGCGCGCCCGCCCAGGGCGTGACATTCTCCCCCACCTGATTGCGCAACGCCCTCGTTGCGTCTTCTGCATGGTACTGCCTGATCTGGTCCCCGAACTGCCATAAGTCCTCTGCTGGTTCCCAGCTCGCCTCACTGTCTGGAAGTCCCTTCCAGCGCACCAAGTACTCATGTCTTGGTTGATAGTTCTTCCGTCTCACTTCCCGGTCAGCCATAATGCTGTGGACCTCCTTCTCATATGAGGCCCTTGCTCCCAACGGTGCACGCTTTGACTCTGCCCGTCCTGGATCTCCCTCATCCTCATGGAACGGCTTGAGCATGCTCACATGGAACACCGGGTGTACCCTCGGCTTGGGTGGCATATCCAGCTTGTAGGCAACCTTGCCTACTCTCTTGACTACTCGGAAAGGTCCCTCATACCTCCGGACTAGGCCTTTGTGCAGCCCCCTGTGGCGCACAATGGGATGCAGCTTCACCAACACCAAGTCTCCAACCTGGAACTGCACATCCCGCCTCTTCTGGTCTGCCCACTTCTTCGACCTCTTGGCCGCCTTGTGTAGACAAACTCTGGCCAAGTCAGCTTGCTCCTGCCATGCCTTGGCAAACTTGTATGCTGCTGGATTCGGCCCTGTATAACCTGCAGCAATCGAACCGGGTGTTAGTGGTTGTTGCCCTGTCACAACCTCAAATGGGCTCTGGTTCGTTGCCTCGCTCCTTTGCAAGTTGTAGGAAAACTGCGCAATATCCAGTAGCTTTGGCCAGTCCCTTTGTGTGGCACTCACATAGTGCCTGAGGTAGACCTCCAGTAGTCCATTCACACGTTCTGTCTGCCCATCGGTCTGCGGATGCATGCTGGTGGAAAAGTTCAAGTCTGACCCCAACAGCTTGAACAACTCAGTCCAGAACCTGCCCGTGAAACGCCCGTCCCGATCACTAACAATGGTCCTCGGCACTCCCCAGTACTTCACCATGTTCTTCAGGAACAATCGAGCTGCCTCCTCGGCTGGGCACTCCTTGGTTGCTGGAATGAAGATTCCATATTTGGAAAACCTGTCCACCACTACCATGATGCTTCCAAACCCCTCTGTCTTGGGTAGACCGACTATAAAGTCCAGAGAAACACTCTCCCATGGTCGCTCTGGCACTGGCAATGGCTCCAAGAGACCCCCTGGTTTCTTGAGCTCCACCTTGTCCTGTTGGCACACAAGACAAGTCTTCACATAGGCCTCCACATCGTCCCTCATGTGCGGCCAGTAGTACCGGTCCTCGATCAGCGCCAAGGTGCGGCTCACTCCTGGGTGTCCAGCCCACCTTGAATCATGACACTCTTGCAAAACTTCCTTGCGGAGCTTCCCGTGCTGCGGCACAAACAGTCTACTGCCCCTGGTGTACAGCAACCCATCCTGCAACCAAAACCGCCTAGTCTTACCTTGCTGGGCGTACTCCATCAGAGCCTTGGCTGTAGGATCATGCGCAAGTCCCTCCTTGATGCGCGGCACCAGTGACCCCTCTGGTTGGCTAATGGCAGCAAGGTTAGCCTTCTGCTCAGGGCGTCTGCCACTAGGTTCGCCCGTCCTGGCTTGTACTCCATCTGGAAATCAAATTCTGCAAGAAAATCTTGCCATCTCGCCTGCTTGGGGGACAGCTTCTTCTGCGTCTGGAAGTAGCTGGTCGCCACATTGTCCGTCTCACCACGAACCTCGACCCCAACAGGTAATGGCGCCAAGTGCGCAAGCAGTGCACCACTGCAGTCATCTCCTTCTCTTGGACCGTGTACTTGCGTTCAGTCTCGTTCAGCTTCCTGCTCTCAAACGCGACTGGACGTCCCTCTTGCATCAACACGCCCCCTATGGCAAAGTCTGATGCATCCGTATGCACCTCATACGGCTTGGCATGGTCTGGCAAGGCCAAGACTGGCTCCTCGGTCACAGCCCGCTTCAACCTGTCAAAGGCTTCCTGGCACCCTGCGCTCCACTCCCATGCTCTCCCTTTCTTGAGCAAGTCAGTCAATGGCGTGGCTATTGCTGAGTGACCCTTGATGAAGCGCCTGTAGTAGTTAACCAGCCCAAGGAACGATCTCAACTCAGTGACCTTGGCTGGCGGTTGCCACTCCAGGATGGCGTCTATCTTGCCTTCATCCATGCGTATCCTGCCACCTCCCACTATGTGGCCAAGGAATGGGATCTCCTGCTGGGCGAATGAGCACTTCTCCCTCTTGACAAACAGCTTGTGCGCCCGCAACACCTCGAACACCTGTCTCAAGTGGTCTACATGCTCTCCCAAAGTCTGGCTGTAGATCACAATGTCATCCAAATAAACCACAACAAACCGATCAAGGAATGACTGAAGTACCTTGTTCATAAGGGTGCAGAATGTTGCTGGGGCATTCGTGAGTCCGAAAGGCATCACCAAGAACTCATACGAACCATACCGAGTGACACATGCTGTCTTTTGCTCATCTCCCTCCGCGATCCTGACTTGATAATAGCCTGACCTCAAATCCAGCTTGGTGAACCACCTTGCGCTCCCAAGTTGATCGAACAAGTCCGCAATGAGTGGGATGGGGTACTTGTTCTTAATGGTCAGCTTGTTCAAAGCCCGGTAGTCTATGCACAGCCGCAACGACCCATCATGCTTGCGCTGGAATAGAACCGGTGCACCATAGGGTGCTTTCGATGGCCTGATGAAGCCAGCATCAACTAACTCCTTGAGCTGCTTCCTCAACTCCTCCAACTCTGGTGGAGACATTCGGTAAGGGGCTCTGGCTGGTGGCTTGGCCTCGGACACCAGCTCGATCTTGTGGTCCACCTCCCTCTTAGGTGGTAGCTTGCTAGGCAGCTTTGCGGGCATCACATCACTAAAGGTCTTCAGCACCTTTAGCACCTCCAAGGGTGACTCGGTCTCCTTCTCCCTTGGCTCATCATATTTCAGGGCTGCCAAGAAGGTGTCTTCTTGTCTGCTTACCGCCTTGGCAAATTGGATGGCTGACACCACCCGTGACCCAACTCCAGACCCTCTCCTCAATGGTACTAGGCATTGGCACCGTGCATCCAAGATGCAAACACAATCGGCAAAAGGCACAAGGAGGGCGTTAATCCGAACAAGGAAATCCAACCCAATCACAAACTCATAGTCGTCAAGGGGTATTACCTCAATGGTCTCCTTGCCTTTCCAATCTCCAAGCTGCAACTCCACTCCCCGTGCTACTCCAATGGCTGGAACTTCCTTGGAGTTCACCGTCTTAATGGTACCAGTCCCTTTCTGCACCTTTAGTCCGAGCTTCCGGGCTCCATCACCTGAAATAAAAAGATGTGAGGCACCTGTGTCCACCAGTGCGCTCACCTTCTGACCCGCAACCATCAGATCCGCAAACATCAAGCCCTTTGGCTTGCGGCTCCCCTTACTCTGGACAGCATTGAGCACCAACGACCCAAGCTTTGCTGCCCCTGACTCTGGCTCCTCGTCAGACTCCCTGTCTACAGCAGCCAGCTTGCCCTTCTGCGGGCAATTGCGCGCTATGTGGCTCCCTCCACATAGGTAGCATGCTAGTGGTTCTCGGTCCCCCTTTGCTTTCCACTTGCCTGCTGATGGCTTCCTCTCGCCATCCTTGGTTGAACGGTCTCGGTCTCCATCCTTGGACTCCCGGTCACGGTCCTTCCCATTGGACTGCTTCTTCCGGTCCCTATCGTCCCTGCCCTTACCCTTGGGCTTGGTAGACTCGAACTTGTTCAGAGGCTTGAACTCTATCAACGCCTCGGCAGTGGTCATGGCTTTAGCCAAGTCATGAACTCCCCTCCTTTGTAGCTCATGCTTCACCCACGGCTTCAGCCCATCCATGAAAGCAAAGAATGCGTCCTTCTCGCCTAGATCCGAGATCTGTAGCATCAGTTCAGAGAATTTTTGAACATACTCTCTTATGTTCCCTTGCTGGCTCAACCTGCGCAACTTTGCCCGTGCCTCATCATCGGCATACTCCGGGTAAAATTGTTCTCTGAACTCTTTTTGGAACTCTGCCCAGGTTCCAATCTTGGCGTTCCCACGCCTGACATCATCACACCTGCGCCTCCACCACAATAAGGCTACATCAGTGAGATACATAGCAGCGGTGCTTACCTTTATCGCCTCGTCTTGCATGCCCATGGCCTGGAAGTACTGCTCCATACCCCAAAGGTAGTTGTCTACTTCCTTGGCCGCCCTAGTCCCCTTAAACTCCTTAGGCTTGGGGACATCCAATCTGGATCTGGACACTCCAGCAAACATGCCATTCCCAATGGCAGTCTTGCAAGTAACGAGCTCACTGGTAAGCTCCTCCATCCGCTGGCGCATGGCCTCCATGCCATGGCGCATGGCCTCCATGCCATCTCGCAAAGTCAGAACTTCCGCCTCCAAGGATTCATTCTTTCGGGTGATCTCATCCAGGCCATTGTTGAGAGCAGCTGCTAGCTCACTTTGGATCTCCTCCCCCATGGAGTCTAGCGATGCAATGTGAGTTTCTACTTCCTCCAGCTTCTCCCCCATGTCGCCTATGGTCACCTCCACCTTGGCCAGCCTACCGTCCATGGTAGACCAGATATCTCTAGAACCAGCTTTCTTGCCTCTTCCTCGCCCATGCTCCTGGGCCTCTGGTTGTTGGCTAGCAACGTCGCTTTGGGATGCCATCTCCTCAATCACGATCTAACCTGCACAACACAAACACGCAGAATCGAACTTGCTCTGATACCAACTGTCACGGGCTCCGACCTTAGACTCAGAATCCGTGCGGCCTTAGGCTTGGAATCTCGTCCTTGATGCCTAAGTCAGCCTAAAACACAAGCGTGCGGGCACTAGAACAAAGGGAAGGGCTGATTACGCAAGTTAAAGAGAAACAGGACAGGAAAACAGAATTCTGGAAATGCTCTTGTATTCACTGAAACAGAAGTGTTTGATGGTGTACAAATGAGGGTGGAGCAGCCCTCTATTTATAGTTGAGGCTCCAGCTACAACTTAATGGCAAATCCCTAAAATAAAGGCTACAATCATGGGATTACATTTAATTAAGATGCTGGTTCCTGATTTTCAGGGTCAACCAAATCTGCCAGGATGCTGATGCTGATCCTGCCTGGTTCCAGAAGCTTCCTTGTGTATCCAGCACCTCGGGCCCTTCTGGATGTGGTGCGGGGCAGCCCAAATGCCAGGCCTTGGTCTCATGAGTTGGCCTGCAAGATGGGCGGTGCGTTTGGAGCTCGTTTGATAGGCTTTGCGCACTGATACCCGCCAGCACGCCTGGTCTGCGGGCCTCAGCTTCTGGCTCGCCTGCTGGTCTGCCTGATGTGCCTGGCGCACCCGCCCAGGGCGTGACACCCGCACCAGGGCCCAACGTGTGCCGATGGTGCTGGGGCAACCGCCCGCACCAGGGCCCAGCGTGTGCCGATGGTGATAGGGCTACCGCCCGTACCAGGGCCCAGCGTGTGCCGATGGTGATCGAGGCAACCTGCCGCACCAGGACCCAGCGTGTGCCGATGGTGGTCGAGGCAAGCGCCCGCACCAGGGCCGAGCGTGTGCCGATGGTTTATCGGGGCAACCGGCCGCTCCAGGGCCCAGGGTCTGCCGATGGTGCTCGAGGCAACCGCCCGCACCAAGGCTCAGCATGTGCCGATGGTGATCGAGGCAACAACCCACACCAGGGCCTAGCTTGTGCCGATGGAGGTCGAGGCAAGTGCCCGTACCGAAGGGCAGCCTATGCCGATGATGGTCGATGCATGTGCCATCACCATGCGTCATCATGTGCCATTGATGGTCGAGGCCTTGGCCGAAGTTCGATTTTGAGCCACGGTGCAAATGCTTGGCTCCAGCATGTGCTGGTGCCGCATTTTTTTCACTCGGGACAGCATCGCTGGAGCATCGTCGGAGTACCGCCGAAGTACCGCCGGAGAACCTGACCGGCGGGCATTGGGGTTCCGGCGATTGGGAGGGGGGCCGGGGGGGGTGTGCGCACATGACGTGCGATGGGTGCTGGTACTTGGCCCTTGTGTTGGCCCCCTATCCCTCATCAAACCTCTGAGAACTCACACCCCCTTAAAGAGCGTTTGAGATTTTACAGGTTTGCTGCCAGTAGCCGTTAAAGTGTCTGAAACGGGGACACTTTTTTCAAACGGTCACGAAATCTTCTCCGGTTCGAGTTTTTAGCT
>NW_019168432.1:0-5000 GCF_002303985.1 Durio zibethinus | reverse complement strand
CTAGGCATCAAGGACGAGATTCCAAGCCTAAGGCCGCACGGATTCTGAGTCTAAGGTCGGAGCCCGTGACAATTGGTATCAGAGCAAGTTCGGTTCTGCGTGTTTGTGTTGTGCAGGTTAGATCGTGATTGAGGAGATGGCATCCCAAAGCGACGTTGCTAGCCAACAACCAGAGGCCCAGGAGCATGGGCGAGGAAGAGGCAAGAAAGCTTGTTCTAGAGATATCTGGTCTACCATGGACGGTAGGCTGGCCAAGGTGGAGGTGACCATAGGCGACATGGGGGAGAAGCTGGAGGAAGTAGAAACTCACATTGCATCGCTAGACTCCATGGGGGAGGAGATCCAAAGTGAGCTAGCAGCTGCTCTCAACAATGGCCTAGATGAGATCACCCGAAAGAATGAATCCTTGGAGGCGGAAGTTCTGACTTTGCGAGATGGCATGGAGGCCATGCGCCATGGCATGGAGGCCATGCGCCAGCGGATGGAGGAGCTTACCAGTGAGCTCGTGACTTGCAAGACTGCCATTGGGAATGGCATGTTTGCTGGAGTGTCCAGATCCAGATTGGATGTCCCCAAGCCTAAGGAGTTTAAGGGGACTAGGGTGGCCAAGGAAGTAGACAACTACCTTTGGGGTATGGAGCAGTACTTCCAGGCCATGGGCATGCAAGACGAGGCAATAAAGGTAAGCACCGCTGCTATGTATCTCACTGATGTAGCCTTATTGTGGTGGAGGCGCAGGTGTGATGATGTCAGGCGTGGGAACGCCAAGATTGGAACCTGGACAGAGTTCCAAAAGGAGTTCAGAGAACAATTTTACCCGGAGTATGCCGATGATGAGGCACGGGCAAAGTTACGCAGGTTGAGCCAGCAAGGGAACATAAGAGAGTATGTTCAAAAATTCTCTGAACTGATGCTACAGATGCTACAAAAAGTTTCGAAAATCGTGAAAAATAGAAAACGAGTCATCTTCCAACGAAACTTCACGTGAAGGCTTAGGGGACAATTGTATGAATTTACAAGCCATAAAAATGGCATTGGCAGGGCAGAAAATTTGAAGATGTGCCTAAACCCACCAGGGCCCAGCGTGTGCCGATGGTGCTCGAGGCAACCGCCCGCACCAGGGCCCAGCGTGTGCCGATGGTGCTCGAGCAACCTTCCGCACCAGGGCCCAGAGTGTGCCGATGGTGGTCGAGGCAACCGCCCGCACCAGGGCCCAGCGTGTGCCGATGGTGGTCGAGGCAACCGACCGCACCAGGGCCCAGCGTGGGCCGATGGTGGTCGAGGCAAGCGCCCGCACCAAGGCCCAGCGTGTGCCGATGGTGGTCGAGGCAACCGCCCGCACCAGGGCCCAGCGTGTGCCGATGGGGGTCGAGGCAAGCGCCCGCACCAGGGCCCAGCGTGTGCCGATGGTGCTCGAGGCAACCTGCCGCACCAGGGCCCAGCGTGTGCCGATGGTGGTCGAGGCAAGCGCCCGCACCAGGGGCCCAGCGTGTGCCGATGGTGCTCGAGGGCAACCGCCCGCACCAGGGCCCAGCGTGTGCCGATGGTGCTTGAGGCAAACACCTGCCGCACCAGGGCCCAGCGTGTGCCGATGGGGTCGAGGTAAGCGCCCGTGTCACGCCAGCGTGTCCCGATGGCAACCGCCCTCACCAAGGGCCCAGCGTGTGCCGGATGGTGGTCGAGGCAACCTTCCGCACCGGGCCCTGGTTGTGTAGGCCGACTCGGTGCTCGAGCACCCGCCCGCACCCAAGGGCCCAGCGTGTGCTCGATGGTGCTACGAGGCAACCGCCCGCACCAGGGCCCAACTGTGTGCCGATGGTAGCATCGAGGCATACCTTCCTTACCAGGGCCCTGGTGACCGTGTGCCGGATGGTGGCTCGAGGCACCCGCCCGCACCAGGGCCCAAGCGTGTGCCGGATGGTGCTCGAGGCAACCGCCCTCCACCAGGGCCCAGCGTGTGCCGAATGGTGGTCGAGGCAAAGCGGCCCGCGACCAGGGCCCAGCGTGTGCCGATGGAGGTCGAGGCAACCGCCCGCACCAGGGCCCAGCGTGTGCCGATGGTGCTCGAGGCAACCGCCCGCACCAGGGCCCAGCGTGTGCCGATGGTGGTCGAGGCAACCTTCCGCACCAGGGCCCTGGTGTGTGCCGATGGTGCTCGAGGCACCCGCCCGCACCAGGGCCCAGAGTGTGCCGATGGTGCTCTAGGCAACCTGCTGCACCAGGGCCCAGCGTGTGCCGATGGTGGTCGAGGCAAGCGCCCGCACCAGGGCCCAGCGTGTGCCGATGGAGGTCGAGGCAACCGCCTGCTCCAGGGCCCAGCGTGTGCGATGGTGCTCAAGGCAACCGCCCGCACCAGGGCCCAGCGTGTGCCGATGGTGGTCGAGGCAACCTTCCGCACCAAGGCCCTGGTGTGTGCCGATGGTGCTCGAGGCAACCTGCCGCACCAGGGCCCAGCGTGTGCCGATGGTGGTCGAGGCAAGCGCCCGCACCAGGGCCCAGCGTGTGCCGATGGAGGTCGAGGCAACCGCCCGCACCAGGGCCCAGCGTGTGCCGATGGTGCTCGAGGCAACCGCCCGCACCAGGGCCCAGCGTGTGCCGATGGTGGTCGAGGCAACCTTCCGCACCAGGGCCCTGGTGTGTGCCGATGGTGCTCGAGGCACCCGCCCGCACCAGGGTCCAGAGTGTGCCGATGGTGGTCGAGGCAACCTACCGCACCAGGGCCCAGCGTGTGCCGATGGTGGTCGAGGCAAGCTGCCGCACCAGGGCCCAGCGTGTGCCGATGGAGGTCGAGGCAACCGCCCGCACCAGGGCCCAGTGTGTGCCGATGGTGCTCGAGGCAACCGCCCGCACCAGGGCCCAGCGTGTGCCGATGGTGGTCGAGGCAACCTTCTGCAACAAGGCCCTGGTGTGTGCCGATGGTGCTCGAGGCACCCGCCCGCACCAGGGCCCAGCGTGTGCCGATGGTGCTCGAGGCAACCTGCCGCACCAGGGCCCAGCGTGTGCCGATGGTGCTCGAGGCAACCGCCCGTACCAGGGCCCAGCGTGTGCCGATGGTGCTCGAGGCAACCTGCCGCACCAGGGCCCAGCGTGTGCCGATGGTGGTCGAGGCAAGCGCCCGTACCAGGGCCCAGCGTGTGCCGATGGAGGTCGAGGCAACCGCCCGCACCAGGGCTCAGCGTGTGCCGATGGTGCTCGAGGCAACCTGTCGCACCAGGGCCCAGCGTGTGCCGATGGTGATCGAGGCAACGCCCGCACCAGGGCTCAGCGTGTGCCGATGGTGCTCGAGGCAAGCGCCCGCACCAGGGCCCAGCGTGTGCCGATGGTGCTCGAGGCAACCTGCCGCACCAGGGCCCAGCGTGTGCCGATGGTGCTCGAGGCAAGCGCCCGCACCAGGGCCCAGCGTGTGCCGATGGTGGTCGAGGCAAGCGCCCGCACCAGGGCCGAGCGTGTGCCGATGGTGCTCGAGGAAACCGCCCGCACCAGGCCCAGCGTGTGCCGATGGTGGTCGAGGCAACCGCCCGCACCAGGCCCAGCGTGTGCCGATGGTGGTCGAGGCAACCGACCGCACCAGGGCCCAGCGTGGGCCGATGTGGTCGAGGCAAGCGCCCGCACCAGGGCCCAGCGTGTGCCGATGGGGTCGAGGCAAGCGCCCGCACCAGGGCCCAGCGTGTGCCGATGGTGCTCGAGGCAACCGCCCGCACCAGGGCCCAGCGTGTGCCGATGGTGCTCGAGGCAACCTGCCGCACCAGGGCCCAGCGTGTGCCGATGGTGGTCGAGGCAACCGCCCGCACCAGGGCCCAGCGTGTGCCGATGGTGGTCGAGGCAACCGACCGCACCAGGGCCCAGCGTGGCCGATGGTGGTCGAGGCAAGCGCCCGCACCAAGGCCCAGCGTGTGCCGATGGTGGTCGAGGCAACCGCCCGCACCAGGGCCCAGCGTGTGCCGATGGGGTCGAGGCAAGCGCCCGCACCAGGGCCCAGCGTGTGCCGATGGTGCTCGAGGCAACCTGCCGCACCAGGGCCCAGCGTGTGCCGATGGTGGTCGAGGCAAGCGCCCGCACCAGGGCCCAGCGTGTGCCGATGGTGCTCGAGGCAACCGCCCGCACCAGGGCCCAGCGTGTGCCGATGGTGCTTCGAGGCAACCTGCCGCACCAGGGCCCAGCGTGTGCCGATGGGTCGAGCAAGCGCCCGCACGCCCAGCGTGTGCCGATGGCAACCGCCCGCACCAGGGCCCAGCGTGTGCCGATGGTGGTCGAGGCAACCCCGCACCAGGGCCCAGCGTGTGCCGATGGTGCTCGAGGCAACCGCCCGCACCAGGGCCCAGCGTGTGCCGATGGTGCTCGAGGCAACCGCCCGCACCAGGGCCCAACGTGTGCCGATGGTGCTCGAGGCAACCCCACCAGGGCCCGGTGTGTGCCGATGGTGCTCGAGGCAACCGCCCGCACCAGGGCCCAGCGTGTGCCGATGGTGCTCGAGGCAACCGCCCGCACCAGGGCCCAGCGTGTGCCGATGGTGGTCGAGGCAAGCGCCCGCACCAGGGCCCAGCGTGTGCCGATGGGGTCGAGGCAACCGCCGCACCAGGGCCCAGCGTGTGCCGATGGTGCTCGAGGCAACCGCCCGCACCAGGGCCCAGCGTGTGCCGATGGTGGTCGAGGCAACCCCGCACCAGGGCCCAGTGTGTGCCGATGGTGCTCGAGGCAACCGCCCGCACCAGGGCCCAGCGTGTGCCGATGGTGCTCGAGGCAACCTGCGCACCAGGGCCCAGCGTGTGCCGATGGTGGTCGAGGCAAGCGCCCGCACCAGGGCCCAGCGTGTGCCGATGGGGTCGAGGCAACCGCCGCACCAGGGCCCAGCGTGTGCCGATGGTGCTCGAGGCAACCGCCCGCACCAGGGCCCAGCGTGTGCCGATGGTGGTCGAGGCAACCCCGCACCAGGGCCCAGCGTGTGCCGATGGTGCTCGAGGCAACCGCCGCACCAGGGCCCAGCGTGTGCCGATGGTGTC
>NW_019168431.1:0-20823 GCF_002303985.1 Durio zibethinus | reverse complement strand
CATAACAATTTGAAATAGATAATTGTTCAAATCTCCTACTTATTAATAAAAAATTTATGAAATATCAATAAATTTATTATTAATATTATTGTTTATATTAATTATAGTTTATTAATTTTATTAATAATTTAATTAATATTACATATATAAAATTAGTTATGACTATTTAATAACAATCTGTAATATTAAATATTAATAGATATAATAATAGTTAATAAATTAAATATAATAGTTAAATTATAATAATTAATAAGTAAATGTTTATCATTATAATATATTTAATTTATTTAATTATATAATATTATTATATATTAAATATTTAAATTAAATATTTATTATAATATAATAAATATTATATAATTATATTAATAATTTAATTATATAATAATATTAATTTTATTAAACAATTGAATAATAGTTATGTATAATTTATCAAACTAATATTTAGATAATTATCGAACAAATTCAAATAGTTAATAATATTTATATTATTTATTATTAATAGCCAAATAATGTATATATTAATTAATATTTATAATGTATTTAATAATAAATAAATTTGTATATTTATAATAAACAAATTTGTAAAATTAATTTTTAAAATAATTAAGATAAATTAATATTATAATAATTATAATTAATATTTAACCTATTAAAGTATTTTTATTATTAGTATAATAACTATTATTTTATATATTATATATTTATATTATACTATAATAATACATAATATAATAATAACAATATCTTATAATACTAATTAAATGTATAATTAAGTTAATATTATAATTATATAATATAATATTTTTCATATTATATAATTGTTATTAATAATTATAAATATCAATTATAATTAATATTATTATAGTAATAAAATAAATATTAACAAATATATAATTTAAATTTATTATTAATCAAATAATCATAATTATTATTTAAATGAATAATTATTTGAATAGATAATATAAAAATATATTAATTAGTTCATTTTTATAATATAAACAATATTGGAATAAATTTTTTTATAATAACAAAATATTAGTTACAATAATTGTAATTATAATTATTATATTATCAATAATTAAATTATTAATTATTACAAATTGTCATAAAATTTTTTATATTACAAAAATTCAATAAATATTAAATATATGATATTAGTAATAATAGTTAACTATAATAATAAAATAAGTTATTAAAATATACAAATTGTTTACATTTTATTAAATAATATAGATAATTAATTAATAAATTATTTATTATCAATTTATTTAATAATAGTTGATACTATTATAATCATTTTGTTTTTAAAATTAATTAATTTGATATTTCATTATTTATTTTTTGTATTCATAAATTATCAAATTAACTTATATTTAATTATAATAATATTAACTTAATATTATTGCTCGTTATAAACTTAATATTATAATTGTTCAAAGATTATAAGTTAATAATGGATAAAATTATATGATTAATTTATTAATTATAAAATATTATAATTAATTATCATAAATATTATTAATATTAAATTTCCATTATTAACAAACAAGTTCAAATAGATTTAACCATTTGAATAATTGATCTGACTATTGAAAGTCGTTATGAATTGAATTTTATTAAATTATTTCATTTAAATTATATATAATTTAAAATTGATATAATAATTAATAACTAATATTAAAATTTATAATATACCTTATAAATAATTATATAACAATGAATAATAGTGTAAATATTATTATTGAATTTATATTTAATAGTGCGTTGGAAATAATTTATTTAATAATATAATTATAAAATTAATTATATTATGTAATTAATATTATTAACTATTAATAATAGTTAAAAAACCTAATTAGTAATTAATTATTATAAGTCATGTTATAATTCAACATGTTTAATTAGGTTAATAAAATTATAATTAATATTAAATTAATTAAATTATTTATATATTAAATCAATATTAATTATTTTTAATAAATTATTGATTATAATTTATAAATTTATTAAATTTTAATATTTATTATATTATTATTAAAAATATATATTTTTTAGTTTGAATTATAAAATAATTAATTATTTGAATAAATTATGATTATTAATAAATTAATAGTAATATTGTTTTTCAATATAATACTTAAATCGATTATAAATTATTATCAATAATAATAAGCTTTATTTATTTATAAAAATATATAAATATTTTTGAAACCTAATTATTTGATATGGTATAATTAATATAATGAATTAATAAATATATTATAAATAATTATTTAAATTAATAGTTATAGTCATTACTTTTTAATTAAAGTTTTGTATAACAATATACAAATAATTTATACTATTATATATAATATAATTAATTAACAATAATTTAAAATAATTTAAATAATAGCTTATTATTAAACAAATAATTTTATAATTAAATATATAATACTTAATAAATAATTATAATTATTTTTATATTAATTTTATAATTAATTTATAATAAGATTATAAAATTATAATAATTTATATAAATTAAATATAATAAATTATTTATTAATATTATTAATTAATTAGTGTAAAACATATAAATATGTTTATATGAATAAAGATATATTAATATTAATAACTATTATTACTTAATATTATAAATTAAGTTATATAATTTACTAATAATATATAAGTAAATTATTTATTAGAACTATATAAATTTTTTGTTATTAAAAATTAAAAAATTCTTATTAATATATTCAAAAAATAATATTAAATAGAAATTGTATTAATTATAGTTCTAATTATTATATAATTATTTGTTTAGTCCTTATATAATTAAATTACTAATTTAGATTTATTATTATCTTATAATTATATTATATAGTTAATTTTAATACTATTAATATTACTAATTTATTAATAGTTTATTATAACCCAAAATTCAAAATTATATATTCTGAATAAAAGCTTATTTCGCCAACAAAAATAATACTAATCTAAATAATTATGACAAAAATTGATAATAATATTATTAAATTAGTACTAATTATTAATTTATAAAATAATAAATAATATAGTATAATTATAATATATTAATAATTAATTAATTTATATTTAAATTTAAATTATCTAATATAATTAAAAATTAATATAGTTATTAAATTTCTAATATTATATATGATAAATTAATTAACTAATATTGTAATGTTATTAAATTAGTATCATTATTATTTTAATATAATTTATTATAATTAAATTGTAATTAGTTTATCATCTAATGAATTACTCTAATGAACTAATTTTGGTAAACAAATTCACTTTTTAAACTACTTAATTATTAATTTTTGAAATATTAAGAAAAAGTTATAATAGTATATAAATTATAATAATATTATAATAATATACAAATAATTAATAATTATTTAAATTAGATTATATTAATAAATGGTTATTATATATTATTAACTAATAATTAATATTAGTTAATATTATAAGTATTTGAATAATAATTTTACAATAAAAGTTATGACCTTAACTATTAATATATACTTAAATAATTATTATAGTATTATAACTATTATAATAATAAAAAATTAAAATAGTGATAATAAATATTACTAATATCTTATAATAATATAAATTAAATATAATTATTATAATTAATTTTATAATTAATTAATATTATAAAATTAATGATAAATTAACAAGTGACCTGTTATATTAATTAGTATTCAATTTTAATAATAGTAATTAATTAAATACTATATTCATTATAATTATTTATATTTTTAAAATATAGATATAATAACCATTTATGAAATATTAGATAATTAATAATATTTATTAATTTTTTAATTTAATTAATAATCATTAATGATAAATTAATTATTATAGTCATTTGGTTTAATAATTATTCTAATAGTACTACTAATATTTATTGTTATAACTATAGTATATTTATATTTATATAGTTAGTAATATAATTAATATTACAATAAATTATTTTATTATAAAATAGTCTAATTTAATATATATTGTTAATTATAATTTATAATATAATATTTGTAATATATTAATTAATTAAATTAATTAATTTATGAAAATAATTATAATTATTATTTATTATAACAATATAATATTATTTATTATAATAATTATTATATTAATTTTATTTAATACAACATTAAATATCTTATCTTATAATATTTTATTTAACATATGACCATTTTAATGATTTAATAATTTATATATAATTATAAATAATTTCAAATTTTAATTATTATATTATATTTTTATATAGTTAAGTATATAAATTATTTTATTTTAATTAAATAAATAAGTAATATAAGTTTATTATAATTTGACATGTTATACAAGCTTAACAAAGGTCAAAATGATTTGAAATAGATAATTGTTCTAATTAGTCTTAACCATTTTAAACCGATTCAGTAAACAATTTATTTTTTAAATCTCTTACTCATTAATTTTTGAGTTATTATTAAATTAGATTATTTTAATATGAATAAGCTTGTACTAATAAAACAATTATTTTATAACAAAACAAAAAGTAATAACTATTTGAAATAGGTAATTGTTTAAATAGTTATCATTATTTGAACTGGTTCGAAAAGTTATAATTATGTTTTGTTTAGTCAAATAATTGTAACTATTTGAACAATATTTATTTTAAATCGTTATTACCTTTGTTTGTCATAAAACAATTGTTTTTGTTAATATAAGTTTGTTTGAAATAAAATAATATTGTTTTATTAATATTTAGAAAATAAATCTGTAAGAGATTTAAAAAGAAAATCAGCTTACCAAACCATTTCAAATAGTTTTGACTATTTCAATAATTATTTATTTCAAATCGATATAACCTTTTATTTTATCATCAAACAATTGGTTCTGTTCATACTATTTTATTTAGAATAAAATAATATTAATTTAATAATATTTCAAAACTTAATAACCAAGAAAATTAAAAAATAAATCTAATTGTTGAACCAGTTCAAATAGTTAAGACTCTATGAATGATTATCTATTTCAAATCGTTATGACCTTTTCTTTTAACATAAAACAATTGTTTTGTTCGTACAAGCTTGTTTGGATTAAAATAATACTAATTTAATAATATTTTGAAAATTAATAAGTAAGAGATTTAAAAAATAAATTTGTTTATTGAATCAGTTCAGATGGTTAAAATTATTAGAATAATTATCTAATAATTATGATAATATATTATTATAATACTATAATATATTTATAAACAATAGTCAAATCGTTTTGACTATTTGAGCAATTATTTATTTCAACTTGTTATGACTTTTTGTTTTATCATAAAGCAATTGTATAGATTTTCTTATTATAGACTATTTGAATTAAAATAGATAATTGTTAAATCTAAACAATTAAAAAATTTAAATATTTATATTTTTTAAATCTGAACAATTAAAAAATTTAAATATAATAGATAATTATGATTATTATTTAAATATTTGATTTAATTAAATCATTTTTTTTATAATTATACAAATGAAATATAGAATGAAATATTTCATTATATAATATAATATAATAAGCAATATAGTTAATAATTGAACTAAAATATTATACTTATTATTATTAGATAATATCAATTTAATATTCAAATATTAATTATTCAATTTCAAATATTAAATTATAAATAATTGAATAAATATATAATAACTTGAAGCAGATATTGTTATTTAACACAATAACATAACTTAATTATAATATAATTATTTAATGTTAGTACTTATATTAATATTAATAAATTATTTATTAATTATAATTTATAATAATTATATACTATATTATAATAATATAATTTTCCTCAACCTGATTCAGTTTAACAGATTCTTTTTTCTTTTATTTTCAGCATATATTCAGAAGAGCTATAGGTTTTGTAAAAGTCTTAATTAAATTATGTTCATGCAAAAAGTTGAGGAAAAGAGGTGGACAGCTTGTGGGAAGCTAAAACTTATTTAGTAAGACCACTCGTAATGTCAATGATGCTTTTACGTGTAACGCTTGGAAGAATTGTCCCACTTGTAGGAGTTGAAGTAACATTCCCTTCCAATGATTGGAAATTGAGGTTAATGATTTTATGAGAATGACTGGTTATATGTGAGAATGGAAACTTAAATTAATATTTAATTTATAATAAACAATAATTTATTATATTCATGTAATATTTATTATACTTATAACAATAGTTTATATAATAAACTAATTAATACTTTATTAATAATTAGATTTATTTGTATTAATTATTAAGCTATTGCAATATTTATTACTTAAAATAAATTTTAATATTTATTTTTAAATTAAACAAATTAATATATTAAAACAATATATATTAGTTTTAATATTTAAAATTTAAATATTTATATTATAATTTAATTAGATTATTATTTAATTATAACAATTATTTTAATTATATAAATAAATTAGATTTAATATTTAAAATTAATATATATTTAATAATAATTATAAAAATATTTGTTAAATATTTTGAAAATTAATAAATATAATTATTTATTTATTAGTTATATTAAATTAAAATCAATAATTCATATTAATATCTTTATTTTATTATCATACAAGCTTAATCATAATATAATTTATCTAATAATTATGGTTTAATTAATAAAATATATAATTATTATCCAATAATTGGGTTTAATAAATAAGCATATTGAACAAATAATTTTCTTAATATTATAATCTGATTAGTTTTAATAATTTAATTAATTTAAATATTAATTAGAACAATTAATTATTACTATATATAATAACTATATTATATAAGATTAATAATTTTAATAAAAATATTATAATTATTAAAATTATTGATAATAATTTATTAATTATTTTAAAATTATCATTTTAAATTAATTTAACAAAATAGCTTTATTTTATAAAATTTTACTTATTAATTTTTGGAATATTAATAAATTTATATTATTTTATTCAAAATAAACTATTTGAACTTATTAAATATTAGCATTAATAATTATTTAATAATTATTTAATTATACTAATATAAATTTAATATAATAATCATTATTAAAAATATTTAATTATTTATTAATTATAATAAACATTTTATAATTTATATAACTAATATATAAATATTATAAATTATCTATTTTAGTTATAAGCTTATTATAACAAATTATAATATTAAAGGTTATTTATATAATTGTTATTTATAATACTAATAAATAATTGTTAATAATAATTTTTAATAATTTATGAACTATATAATCTATAATTATATTATATTTCTTTAAAACCTATAAATAATCATAACTATTTGAACTGGATCAACAAATACATTTCATTTTTAAATCTCTTATTAATTCTTGAAATATTAATAAATTAGTATTATTTTTTTAAAAAAATCTTATTTGTTGAAAAATAATTGTTTTATGACAAAACAAAAGGTGATAATGATTGAAAATAGATAGTTGTTTAAATGGCCATTATTATTTGAATTGATTTAGTAAACTGATTTATTTTTTAAATCTCTTGTTTATTAATTTTTGAAATATTAATAAAGTAGTATTATTTTATTTTGGATAAGTTTTTATGAACTAAAACAGCTGTTTTATGACAAAATAACTAGTCATAATGATTTTAAATAGATAATTATTGAAATAGTCATAACTATTTGAACTTGTTCGGTAAATAGATTTACTAAATAATAATTAAAATATTCATGATTAATTTATTATGATTATATTAATTTATTTATATTATTTAGAATATTATTATTTAAATAATATTAAATTATTTATATAAGCTTATTTGAATTATTGATTTTTTGTAAGCAATTATTTATATTAATTATTAATATAATTATCATATAACTAAGAAAAATAATTATTATTCTAATTTATTTAATAAGGCTTTTATTAATATTAAATTATTTATTTAGTTATATAATTTAGTATAATTATACATAAATTAAATGTTTACTAGTTAATAATAATACTAATTTATTACCTTTTGTTTAAATATTTAATATTATATTTAATCTATTTCTATCTTAAATTAAATATTATTTAAGATAAATTAAATAATTTAAAGAATTAAATTAATATTTATATTTAAAGTAAATATTTAATTATCTATTAATATATTACTAATATATATTTAAATTTTTAAAATTTAAAATATATCAATATCTATTAAATTAAAAATATTTAATTAATATTGATTAATTAATTAATTATAATAATAAAAATAGAAATTAATAATTAATATTTTTAAAAATATTAAAAATAATTAGTTATTTTATTTATAAAGATATAAAGAAATAACTTTATATTAATTTATAAAGTTAAATATTAACAATCATTATAACATTAATTATTTTATTATAAAATTAATAATATAATAATTATTACATAATAAATAGATTAATTTAAACAGAAGATTAATTAATATATTAAACTAATACTTTTAATAAATTATTAAAATTTAATAATTTTAATAATAATATAAACAATTTTGACTGTATAAGTTATTCATGATATAAAGTAAACAATTATTAATAATTAAAATATGTTAATTAATATTACTAATATTGATATTATACTATTGTTAATAATTAACAGTAAATAATAATTTATTAAATTGAATAAATAATTTATAATATAATTAATTATAATTATTGTTATATAGATAATAATTATTTTAATATATAATTTTATTAGTAGTAACAATTAAAGTTATTAATTATTTTAATTATCCTAATAATTACTAATAATGATTATCTTTAATTAATATTATATAATAGAATTTAATATAAATAATAATTAGCAAATATTATTTTATATTAGTAAATAATATAAACTTGTATATATTATTATAATATAATAAATAATATAAAGATCAAAACATAATATAATTACTATTATATGAGTGGAAATATAGCTTATCTATATTTATAATATAGTTCATAAATATTTATATTTTAATAAATATAAATAAATATTATTAAATTAAAATATTATATTTTAATATTATTAATATAATAATTAACCAATTGTATATTTGCTTAATTTATTAATATTAATTGTTAAATTTAGTAAATTAGTTAATATTATACTAATTTAATATTGAATAATTAAGTTTTTATTATTAAAATTATTAAGTATTTATTTAATTAATTATGTTATTATAATGATTTAAATATGAATAGATTAGTATTAGTTTTTAAATCTCTTATTAATAAATTACTTAATAAATAGTTTATTATGTTTATTTAATAGTAAATAGAAATATATTTTTTAAATCTTTTACTTATTAATTTTTGAAATATTAATAAATTCATTTTGTTTTATTCCAAATAAGCTAGTATGAATTGAAAAATTATTTTATGACAAAACAAAAGGTCATAACATTTTTAAATGAATAAGTGTTCATATAGTCTTAAATATTTGGACTAATTTGATAAATAAATTTATTTTTAATTCTCTTAGTTATTAATTATTGAAATATTAATAGATTAGTATTATTTTATTTCGAATAAGCTTTTATTCAGAATATATAATTTTAATAGTATTAAAATTAATTATTTAATATTATTATAAGATAATAATAAATCTAAATTATTAATTTAATTATATAAGGACTAAACAAATAATTATATAATAATTAGAACTATAATTAATACAATTTCTATTTAATATTATTTTTTGAATATATTAATAAGAATTTTTTAATTTTTATGAACAAAAACATTTATATAGTTCTAAATATATAATTTACTTATATATTATTAATAAATTATATAACTTAATTTATAATATTAAGTAATAATAGCTATTAATAGTTATTAATATTAATATATCTTTGTTCATATAGACATATTTATATGTTTTATACTAATTAATTAATAATATTAATAAATAATTTATTATATTTAATTTATATAAATTATTATAATTTTATAATCTTATTATAAATTAATTATAAAATTAATATAAAAATAATTATAATTATTTATTAAATATTTAATTATAAAATTATTTGTTTAATAATTTAATTAATATTATTATGATAATTTATTAAATTTAATAATAAGCTATTATTTAAATTATTTTAAATTATTGTTAATTAATTCTATTATATATAATAGTACAAATTATTTGTATATTATTATACAAAACTTTAATTAAAAAGTAATGACTATAACTATTAATTTAAATAATTATTTATAATATATTTATTAATTCATTATATTAATTATACCATATCAAATAATTAGGTTTTGAAAATATTTATATATTTTATAAATATATAAAGTTTATTATTATTGATAATAATTGATAATTAATTTATATTGCTTAAATTATTATTAATAAACTTGTATGAACTGAAATAATTATATTAAGGCTGAATAGCAACTTATATTTGTTATTATATTTGTAATTAGTTAATTTATATTACTTATTTAGAATAAGTTAATACTAATTTATTAACATTTGAAAAATTAAAAATAACTGTTAATTGTATTAAAAATTAATAAATATGTTAATAGATTATTAATTTTCTATTAATTAATTAAATTCAGTTTCAAATAATTTTAATTTTAATATTTTGCAAATTAATATTCAAATTCTAATTAATAATATTTAATTGTTTAATATTTTAATCTATTAACAATTACTTTAAATGTTTTATAAATATTATTTATTAAATATTTGAATATATTGAATATAAGAGAATAATATTTACTAAATAATAATTTATGACAAAACAAATAAATAAAATTATAATATTAATTATTATTATAAATAATTTATATAATAACATACTACATTATTGACCTAGCCATAATTATTTGAATAATTTAATCGTATATTAAACAATAATTATAGATTTTTAATTAATTAATTATAATAATTTAATATACTATTTTGTTATTTATTTAATTGTGTTAGTTATATTAATAATTATATTGTATTAAATTGTATTAAACAATTTGTAAATTATCAAATAATTTATATAAATTATTTATTTATTAATATTATTAATTAATTATGAATTATGTTAAACATTAGTTTACTCATAGATACAAATAATAATTTGAACATGATATTAGTAACAATTAATTAATGTTTAAATAATTCATTTAAGTTAATTCATTTATTTAATACTTATAAAATATTTAGTATTTTAATTTAATATAATTAAATAATTAATATAGTATAAAATATTAATATGTTATTAATATTAATAAAAATTATATTTAATTTTAAATATAATAAAATTTAAATAATTTTATACTAATTATTAATATAATTTTAATTTTAAAATTATACATTAAACAATAAAAATGAAATAATTTAATAATTAATCAATATACTTAAAATTTATTATTAAGTAATTTAATAAGAGCATATAATTAATATAATTATTATATTATAATTAATATAATAAATCTAATTAATAATTAATTAATATTAATTATATTATAATTAATTTAATTTAATTTAATAATTATATCAATTTATTATAAAATATTTAATGATATTGTATATAACTAAATAGAAACAATTAATAGTTAGTAATCTAATATAATTAAATAATTAAATTTATTTATTAATTATCATAAATATTATTAATAATATAATAAATATAATATAATTTTTCATTTTTTGAATGTCAATAAATTATGACCCTTATCTTATAAATTGAATATTTTGAAATAGTTGGAGATTTAAATAATAAATATGTTTACTAAACAAGTTTAAATTGTTTAAATTATTAAATCTTATTATTTAAATAATTATTAATTTAAAAGATAATTATATTCCTTATAGTCTTAACTATTTAAACTTAAATTAGAATAATATTCAAATAGTTGTTTGTTCAACTTATTAATTTTAATAAGTTTATTATTTTAAACTTATTTAAATTATTCGATAATTTAAATAAGTTATATAAAACAATTATAAAACTTAACATATATTAAAATAATTAATAAATTATATCAATATTATATATTTAATAAATTAAATAATAAACTTATTTGAACAATTATCTAATTAATATTAAAATATTTAAAATTATCTATTATAGTTTTAATAATTTAATTATTACCATAATATTCATAAAAAATAATAATTGAATATGGTATTAACTTTTTGTTTTAAAATAATAATAAATAATATTTAAATAGGCTTTTTATTATCTAATTAATAAAATATATAATATTTTATATTATCTTTAATATTCAATTATATTCTAACTATATAATTATCTATAATTGTAAGTAAGAGATAATATTTGAAAGATAATAAATTAATTAATTATAAAAATAATTAATATTATATATATAAAACAATTGTAATAATATTTATTTAATATTTTTAATAGAATACTATATAATAATTAAAATGTTTATTATGGTACCACAGATGATTCCCAAGTACATAATTAATTATTTATATTATAAATAATTTAGTAATATTATTATATAATAAATATTAAATTATACAATATTTATAATAATATATTATAATAATTATATATATAAGGATTTAAAATAACTATATAAGTTTAAGATTAATTAATATTGTTTTATATAATATATAAAGTAATAGTAAATATCAATAATTAATATTTAATATTATTACGTAAAATATTATTAATTCATATAAATTTATTAATCATATTATTGGAATTAGTATTGAATTTATATTTTAAAAATATTAACTTAACAATTAATATATAATTGTTATATATTATATAACAATTTAAGTATTATAATTTATTAATATCAATATTAATTATACCATATCAAATAATTAGGTTTTGAAAATATTTATATATTTTTATAAATATATAAAGCTTATTATTATTTATAATAATTTATAATTAATTTATAATTATTTTCAAAACCTAATTATTTGATATGGTATAATTAATATTAAAAATTAATTTAATATTGTTATTAATATTAAAATTTGTGAATTATATTACTAATTTAATTAGTTGAGTCAATATGGAGAAAGTTCATTATAAAATCTGTTGTTGCTTAATGCAATATAATTCAAATTTGGATACACACCAAAAGCTTCTGATATATTTCCTGTGAAGTGGTTTCCTTCAAGCCTAACTCTGTATAAAGATATGACCCATCAAATAATTTATAAATAATAATTTATATATTATTATTATTTATAATAGAATATAAATATAGTATAATTATCTGTTTAAATGACTATAATAACAAAACTTCTGAATAGTTCAATCCTTATTAACTTGTTAAATAATTATAATTAATATAATTAAATCCCTTAAGAAATTATTAATTATATTCATAAAAACTAATGTTTAACATAATTCACAAACTTAATATATAAAAATTTTTATTAAATATTAATAATTTAATATTATTAACGATTTCAATTAAAAATAATTATGAAATATAATTAATTATATATGATATTTTTTAATTTATTATATAATAAATTAATATAATATATTAATTATTAATATAATATATATTAAAATAGCAAAAAATAAATTTACTATATATTAATATAATCTAAGTAAGTTAAATAATAAAGTTTTAAATATTTAATTTATAATTATTATATAACAATTTATTACATATATAATCTTTTGTTTTATCATAAAACAATTGTTTCAGTTCAATAAAACTTATCCAAAATAAAATAATGACTTTATTACTGTTTCAAAAATTGAGAAGTTGGAGATTTAAAAAATAAATCAATTTATCGAATCAGTTCAAATAATTATTTATTTCAAATTGTTATGACCTTTTATTTTATTATAAAACAATTTGTTTTTGATCGTACAAGCTTATTCAAAATAAAATAATACTAATTTATTAATATTTCAAAAATTAATAACTAAGAGATTTAAAAAATAAATCTATTTACCAAACCAATTTAAATAATTATAACCAGTTCAAATAGTTATTACTATTTGAGCAATTATCTATTCCAAATTATTATAACCTTTTGTTCTATCATAAAACAATTATTTCTGTTCATACAAATTTAATAATAGTTTGAAAATTCATTTGCTAAATAGTTCAAATTGTTAGGACTATGTGAACAATTATCTATTTCAAATCATTATGACCGTTTGTTTTGTCATACAAGTTTATTTAGAATAAAATAAAAATAATTTTTAATATTTTAATATTAATTAGATAATTGTTCAAATAAGTTTATTATTTAATTTATTAATTATTTTACTATAAGTTAAGTTTTATAATTGTTTTATAAAAATTATTTAAATTATCGAATAATTTAAATAAGCTTAAAATAATAAACTTATTAAAATTAATAAGTTGAACAAACAACTATTTGAATATGATTCTAATTTAAGTTTAAATAGTTAAAACTATAAGGAATATAATTATCTTTTAAATTAATAATTATTTAAATAATAAGATTTAATAATTTAAACTATTTAAACTTGTTCAGTAAACATATTTATTATTTAAATCTCCAACTATTTCAAAATATTCAATTTATAAGATAAGGGTCATAATTTATTGACATTCAAAAAATTAATAAGCATGAGATTTGAAAAAATAAATCTATTTACCAAACAAGTTCAAATAGTTATGACTATTTCAACAATTATCTATTTAAAATAATTACTAATAATAATATCAATATTAGGGATAATTATTCAAATAAATGACAATTGTTATTAAATAACAAACTCTTTTATTATTATTTTGATTGAATTATATATTAATAAGTTTAAATATTATTGACTTTTAGGTATTTGTTAATTAACATTATAATATTATAAATTTTTGAATATATTATAATTTAAAAAGATAATTATTTTAAATATATATAATATATATTTATTATAATTTAATTACTAATAATAATATTAACGATTATTAATAATTTTTATAATCTGATAATTATAAATTATACATTCATTTTATTACATACTAATAAAATTTATTAGTACATATGAATAGATAACTTGCTTATCAATATTATTAATTAATAACTAATAAATTATTAGTATTATAATTCTAATAGTCTATTTATATTATAATTAGTTAACTTAATTAAATTATTTTAATAAATTAATAAATAACTCCTCCAATTAAATAGATATATCAAGTTTATTTTAATTATAATTAATTGATAATTGTTCAAATAGTCATAACTATTTATAATATAATTAATTAATAATAATATTTAATTATAATGATTAATATTAAATTAGTTTAATCTAATTTAATATAAATTATCATATAATTGAATATTATATATTTATATTAATATAAATAATAAATTTAGTAAACTATTCAAATAATACTATATAAATATAATTATAATTTAATAGTTATTTTATATATTATTTAATAGGTCATAAATTAGTATATAATATAATTTGTATTTAACTATTAAATTAAACACATAAATTATTAAAATATATTATAATTATTTAATCATATTTAATAAAATATTTGAAAATTATTATTCAAATATAATAATAAAATAAATAGTTAAGATATTTATTATTTATATATTAATAATAACTATAAATTATTTTATTAGTATAACTAATAATTATTATTATTTATAATAATATTATATTAGTATATTATTGATTAACTTATTTGTTAATTAATTATAGTAATATTTATTATAACTAACAATGAATAATAATTGTTCAAATTATTGTTAAATAATTTATTAAAATATTAATTAAAAATATCCAATAATTATTTACTTTATTAATTATAATTATTATAATTCCTATTATTAATAATTGATATTTATAATAATTTGATATTTATTAATATCAACTATTAATAAATTTATTTAATAATAGAATTATTATTTCCTTCTATTATAATTATTGGATTATAATAATATAGTATTAAATTAGTAATATTTGATAATTATATTATCAAATAATTAATTTATTTAAAATAGATAATTAATAGAATAAATAAACAATTGTTTATTACTTAAATTTTAAATTAATTTTACTAATTATACAGTACTATATATTAATTGAAATAAATAATATATAATTGTTGTTTATAATAGTAAATATTATTTAAAATAGTTAATAATATTTTGAAAATTATTTTTTATTTAATTTACGTATTATTATAATTAATTTAACTAACACATTAGATATTATTATACTATATTTATAAATGAAGATTAAATAATATTAATTAAATTAAATTAATATTATTAAATATTATTATAATTATTGTAATGGTTTTAACTTTTTGAACTGCTTCTACAAGCATATTTATTTTTTAAATCTCTTACTTATTAATTTTGAAATATTATTAAATTAGTATTTTTTTAACTGAATAAGCTTCTATGATTAGAGATAATTGTTTTATGACAAAACAAAGATCTTAACGATTTAAGATTGATAATTGTTCGAATAGTCATAACTATTTGAACTGGTTTGGTAAATAAATTTATTTTTTAAATCTCTTATTAATTTTTGAGATATTAATAAATTAGTATTATTTTATTTCAAATAAGCTTGTATGATCAAAAACAATTATTTCATGACAATACAAAAGGTCATAATGATTTGAAACATTAACTGATTCAGTAAATAGATTTATTTTTTAAAATTTCTTATTAATTTCAAAAATATTAATAAAATAATATTATTTTATTTCATCTAGCCTTGTATTAACTGAAATAATTGTTTTATGACAAATCAAAATAATTAAATTATTCGAATAGCTTTTTATTTAATCAATTAATAAATAAAACATATTTAATTTTTAAATCAATTACTTAAATAGTAAAAATTAAATAATAAATTTAGTAAAAAAATTTAATAGATAATTATTAAATATTTTAATTAATAGATATAATATTGATATAGCTATTATCTATTTTTAATCAGAAAGCCAAAAAAAGTAATATATTATACAAATATACAATCTATTAAATAGATTTAATAATTAATAAATTATTAATTATCATGTGAATCAATAATTGGTTATAATGATTTAAATTAGACAATTGTTCAAATAGTAATAACTATTTGTACTTGTTTGGTAAATAGATTTATTTTTTTAAATCTCATTTGTATTAATTTTTTGAATGTTACTAAATTAGCATTAATTTATTCTAAATATCCTTTTATGAACTAAAACAATTATTTTATAACCAAATAAAATATCAAAACGATTTGAACTGATTTGGTAAACAAATTTATTTTTTAAATCTCTTAGTTATTAATTTTTGAAATATTATTAAATTAGTATTATTTTAATCCAAACAAGCTTGTACAAAGAAAACAATTATTTTACGACAAAAGAAAAGGTCATAACGATTTGAAATAGATAATCATTCATATAGTCTTAACTATTTCAGCTGGTTCGGTAGTTAGATTTATTTTTTAATTTTCTTGGTTATTAAGTTTTAGAATATTATTAAATTAGTTTTTATTTTATTTTGAATAAAATAGTATAAACAGAACCAATTGTTTGATGATAAAATAAAAGGTTATAACAATTTGAAATAGATAATTTTTAAAATAGTCAAAACTATTTGAAATGGTTTGGTACGCAGATTTACTTTTTAAATATTAATAAATTACTATTATTAATGATATTAATAACAATTTATTTTAATAATTAATTTTAACCATAATTATTTCAATTCAAATTAACTTATTTAATATTTATATCAATTAATTCAATAAATATATATTTATTAATATTAATAAATTAATATAATCATTAATAAATTAAATATTTAATAATTAATAATTTATATATTTAAATTAATTTATATTAGCTAAATTAATATAAATTAAATAATACAGTTAATAAATATGGTTATTTGATATTATTAAAATCAAATAATAAATTTAAATAAATATTACAACTGTATAGATTATACTAAATTATATAATCTATACAATTATTAAATTAATTAAATAATAATTAAATATTTAATTAATTTATAAATAATTATTAAAATTACGAGTTATATTTAATACTATAATATATATTAATTTTAAATATTAAATCTAATTTATTTATATAATTAAATCAAATAGATTAATAAAAGTTAATCTATATAATTAATAGTTAACAATATTATAATTTATTTAAAACAATTTATTTTAATATTTTAATAATTATATTAATTTCTTTAATTATCTTTAATATTAATTTGCAAAATATTAATAATATTTATTTATTCAGATAAATAAATATTTTTAATTTAATTACTATTTGAATTAAAATATTTAATTATCTATTTTAATTGTAATTATATAACTATATTTTTTATTTAATATTATATAAAATATTTAATTTAACAATTAAATTAATTTAGTTATTAATATTTATAAATTAATATAATATTTAAATATTAAATAAACTATTATTAATATATAAATTTAAAAATAGTTTATTTAATTATATATAATTAAATAATTATTACTTAGTCATAAGTAAAAATCTAAGTGATTTAATAAATAACCTTTTGTTTTGTCATAAAGCAATTGTTTTTTATCATACAAGCTTATTCGAAATAAAATAATACTAATTTATTAATTTTGTTTTGTCATAAAACAATTGGTTCTATTCATTCAAGCTTATTTCAAATAAAATAATATAAATTTATTAATGTTCCAAAAATTAATAAGAAAAAATTTTAAAAATTAATGTTCCAAAACCAATTGTTTCTATTCATACAAAATTATTTAGAATAAAATAATACTATTTTATTACTATTTTGAAAATTAATAAGAGATTTAAAAACTAAATCTCTTTACCAAACCAGTTCAAATAGTTATGACTATTTGAACAATTATTTATCTCCAATTGTTATGATTTTTGTTTTGTCCTAAAACATTTAATTTTTGTTCAACAAGCTTATTTAGAGTAAATTATTGCTAATTAATAATATCCTAAACATTAATAAGTAAGGATTTAAAAAATAAATGTGTTTAGAATATTATTAATTTAGCTATATTTTACTCTGAATAAGCTTGTTGAATAGAAATTAAATGTTTTAGGACAAAACAAAAATCATAACAATTGGAGATAGATAATTGTTCAAATAGTCATAACTATTTAAACTGGTTCGGTAAAGAGATTTAGTTTTTAAATCTCTTATTAATTTTCAAAATAGTAATAAAAATAGTATTATTTTATTCTAAATAATTTTGTATGAATAGAAACAATTGGTTTTGGAACATTAACTTTTAAATAAATTTATTTTTAAAATTTTTACTTATTAATTTTTGGAACATTAATAATTGTATATTATTTTATTTGAAATAAGCTTGAATGAATATAACCAATTTTTTTATGACAAAACAAAAGGTTGTAATGTTTTGAAATAGATAATTATTAAGATAGTCATAACTATTTGAACTTGTTCGACAAACAAATTTATTTTTTTAATTCTCTTACTTTTTAATTTTTGGAATATTAATAAATTAGTATTATTTTGTAATATTATAATTATAATAGATTAGAATAATATAGTATTAAATTAGTAATATTTGATAATTATATTATCAAATAATTAATTTATTTAAAATAGATAATTAATAGAATAAATAAACAATTGTTTATTACTTAAATTTTAAATTAATTTTACTAATTATATAGTACTATCTATTAATTGAAATAAATAATATATAATTGTTGTTTATAATAATAAATATTATTTAAAATAGTTAATAATATTTTGAAAATTTTTTTTATTTAATTTACATATTATCATAATTAATTTAACTAATAAATTAGATATTATTATACTATATTTATAAATGAAGATTAAATATTATTAAATATTATTATTATTATATATTATTAAAATTATTGTATTATTGATATATTATTATCGATAATTAATTTTAATATTCATTAATTTTATAGTATATTAATGAATTATTATTAATAATAATTATATATTACTAATATAATAAGATTATATGTTTATAATTATAATTAATATCATAAATTAAAATAATTTAAATTGATAACAAATAAAATTGCTTATAAGCGTTTATTATATCTATTTCTAAATTTTTAACACTAAATAATATTGATATTATTTTATTATTTGTAATTAAAAATTTATTTCATAATTTTTGTTATTTTATTTTTGTATATAAATATCTGAATTGTATATAATTAATTAATTAATGTATATAAAATTAATAAATATATTTATTCATTACAAATAAAAATATTTGTTAATTTATATTAATTATAAATTTAATATTAATAATTTTATTAATTATAATATATTAATATTAATATAAATATATTATAATATTTCTATAATGTTATATTAATACTAACAATTTTTTAATATTAAATTAAATTATTTGATATAATATTTGGCTATTTTATTTCAAATTAATAAATTTTTTTATAGACAAATTTTCAATTTTAATAATTAATATATACATATTAATACTAATTTATTAACATTCAAAAAATTAATAAGAAAGAGATTTAAAAAAATAAATATGTTTATTGAACAAATTCAAATAGTTATTACAATTTGAACAATTATCTATTTAAAATTATTATAACCTTTTGATTTGTCATAAGATAATTGTTTCAGTTGATACAAGCTTAAATGGAATAAATTTAATACGAAATTAAGAATTATAATATAATTCTACAGGCATAATTAGTTAATATATTAATTTATAAAATTAATTATTCTACAGTATATTACTATTATATTTTGCTATTATAAGTATATAATCATATAATATTAATTATTATTTAAATTATTAATATAAATTTTAATTATATATATT
>NW_019168430.1:0-20873 GCF_002303985.1 Durio zibethinus | reverse complement strand
TTTAATTAATTTTTATTTATATAATATTTAGAATAAATTATCATTATTATATAATATTGGTTATAAAGTTTTATAACTAATATGTAATTATATTATTATATATCACATTATTAATATAGAATTATTAATACAATATTAAATTCAAATATTATTAATATGAAAATTGTCGTATTATTGTTTATATTATCACAAATAATAGAATTAGATCAATATTAATATATAATGAATATATTATAAATTATTATAATTATAAAAATAATAATTATTATATATTATTTATTTATATATAAATAATTTATACACATTTATTATATAAATTACATTCATATTATAAGCAAAATTATAATAAATAAACAATTTAAATAATTATATTATTTAATAATTATTTTAATAAATTATATTATTATATTTTAGAAATTAATATATTATTAAATAATAATTATTTACAATATTATAAATATTACTTATATATAATATAGTTTATAAATATAATATATTTACATTATATTATAAGATAATAATTCCATATTATTAGATAATATTGTACCAAATAAATTATATAATAAATTAATAAAGTAATTTTATTTAATTACTTGTAATCAAATAGTTGTAATTATTAATTAAATAAATATTATATAACATTAAATACTAATTATAAATAATATTATATTAAATGGTTGCATATTATTTAGTTAAAATAATAGATTATATTATTAATTTTATAATATATAAATTAATTCTATTCTAATTTATTAATTATATAATATATTTTTATGATTATATAGTTATAAAAGGGATTAATAAGTTAATAATACTTGTTATTAATAATTATTAAAATTATAGATAAATAATTAAAATTATTTTAATATTAACTTATATTTAATAACATAAATATTGTGAATTAATATTTTACAAAATATAACTAATATATCTGTGTCTTTATATTACAAATAACCATTTTTATAATTAAATATAAATTTAATTATAAACATAATACTAATAAAATTAATTTATTATAATTAAAGATAGTAAATTTAATAATTATGAATTAATAATTATAACCTAATTAAATTATAATAATTATTAACAATATCTTATATATTAATAATAAAATAGATATTATTATTAGTATTAAATAGATAACACTAATTCTTGAAGAGATGATTATCAATTAAAATTATTAAATTTTAATAATTATAAACAAAATTTCAATTTGGCATTGATAATATTATAAGTTTAATATAATACTTAGAAATGATTTATCAATATATTGTATTTTTTGATTATTAATATGATTCATTTTATATTTATTTTAATTATATAATTAATAATACATAATTATTAATCAAAATAATTAAGTAATAATAGTATATAAATTTATTGTTCATATATTATTATATAATAAATTATTCAATTATTTTCCAAACAATTATGACTGTTAAGCAATTATCTATTTTAAATCATTATGACATTTTGTTTTATCACAAAACAATTGTTTCTATTCGTGCAAGCTATTCGGAACAACATTAATTCTAATTTATTAATATTTCAAAAATTTATAACTAAAAAATTTTAAAAATAAATCTGTTTATTGAACAAGTTCAAATAGTTATTACTATATAGTTAATTATCTATTTCAAATTGCTATAACCTTTTGTTTTGTCATAAAATAATTTTTCTATTCATACAAGTTTATTTCAAATCTATTTACCGAATAAGTTCAAAATAGTTATGACTATTTGAACAATTATTTATTCAAATCATTTTTACTTTTTTCTATCATAAAATAATTATTTTTGTTCATACAAGTTATTTGGATTAAATAATATTAATTTATTAATATTTTGGACAATTTAATAATTAAAAGTAAAGATTTAAAAAATAATATATTTACCAAACAAGTTCAAATAGTAATAACTATTTGAATAATTATTTATTTCAAAGTCATTATGACCTTTTGTTTCATCAAAAAACAATTGTATTAGTTCATCTAGGCTTATTTGAAATAAAATAATTTATTAATATTCCAAAACTTAATGAGTAAGAGATTTAAAAAATGAATCTATTTACTAAACAAGTTCAAATAGTTATTACTATTTGAACAATTATCTATTTCAAATTGTTATGACCTTTTGTTTTGTCATAAAACAATTGTTCCTATTCATACAAGCTTATTCTGAATAAAATAATATAAATTGACTAATATTCCAAAAATTAATAAGCAAAATTTTAAAAATAAATATATTTTTTGAACACGTTCAAATAGTTATGACTATTTGAATAATTATCTATTTCAAATTGTTATAACCTTTGTTTTGTCATAAACTAATTGTTTTTGTTCATAAAAGGCTATTTAGAATAAAATAATAACTAATTTTATTAAATTTCTAAAAATTAATAAGTAAAGATTTTAAAAATAAATCTGTTTACCGGAGCGAGTTTCAAATTGTTATGCTATTTAAATAATTATTTATTTCAAAATTGTTATGATCTTTTTGGTTTTATCATAAAACAATTTAATTTTTATTCATACAATTTATTTGAAATAAAACAATACTAATTTATTAATATTCAAAAAATTATTGGAAATTTTAAAAAAATAAATTTATTTGCTGAACTAGAGGTTTCAAATAGTCCATGCCATTTGAACTATTACCAATTCAAATCATTATGACATTTTGTTTTATCGTAAAACAATTGTTTCTATTCATACAAAATTATTTCATCTAAGCTTATTTGGATTAAAATAATACTAATTTACTAATATTTCAACAATTAATAAGTAAAAAATTAAAAAATTAAATATATTTACCAAACTAGATTAAATAGTCTGACTATTTGAATAATTATCTATTTCAAATCGTTATGACCTTTTGTTTTGTCAAAAACAAATTTAGTTGATATAAGCTTATTCGAAATAAATAATACTAAGTTATTAATATTTTAAAAATTAATAATTAAAAGATTTAAAAAAATAAGTTTATCGAATAAGTTCAAATAATTATGACTATTTGAACAATTATCTATTTGAAATCACTATAAAACTTTTGTTTTAATATAAAATAATTTATTTGAACACATAAGCTTATTTCAAATAAATAATATAAATTTACTAATATTAAGACAACTAATAAATAAAAGATTTAAAAAATAAATCTATTTATCGAACAAGTTTAAATTGTTATGATTATTTAAACAATTATTTATTTTAAATTGTTTTGACTTTTTGTTATATCATAAACCAATTGTTCTATTTAGACAGGCTTATTAGGATTAAATAATATTAATTTATTAATATTTTGGATGATTAATAACTAAAAGATTAAAAAATAAATATGTTTATCGAATAAGTTCAAATAGCCATGACTATTTGAATAATTATCTTTTTTCAAATCATTGTGACCATTTGTTTTGTAATAAAACAATTGTTTTAGTTCATATAGGCTTATTTGAAATAAAATAATATTAATTTATTAATATTTCAAAAATTAAAGAGTAAGTGAATTAAAAAAATGAATATGTTTACTAAACAAATTAAAATAATTATGAGTATCTAAAAAATTATCTATTTCAAAACATTATGACCTTTTGTTTTGTCATAAAACAATTGGCTCTATTGATGCAAGCTTATTTTGAATAAAATAATATAGATTTATTAATATTTCAAAAATTAATAAGTAAAAATTAAAAAAATATATTTTCTAAACACATTCAAATAATTATGACTATAGAGTAATTATCTATTTCAATCATTATGACCATTTGTTTTGGTCATAAATCATTTATTCTACTCAAACAAGCTCATTCAAAATAAAATAACATTAATTTATTAATACTTTAAAATTATTAAGTAAAAGATTTAAAAAATAAATATGTTATTGAGCAAGTTCAAATTGTTATGACCATTTGAAATAATTATTTATTTCAAGTCATTATGATCTTTTTTTTTATCATAAAGCAATTGTTTCTATTTATAAAAGTTTATTCGGAATAAAATAATACTAATTTATTAATATTCTAAAAATTAATAAGTTGAAGACTTAAAAAAATAATCTATTTACCAAACAAGTTCATATAATCATGTCTATTTGAACTATTATCTATTTTAAATAATCGTTTTGGCCTTTTTTTTAGTTTTGAAATAGTTGTTTTAGTTCATACATGCTTATTCAAATAAAATAATTCTAATTTATTAACATCAAAAAATTAATAAGCAAAAAATTTTAAAAAATAAAATATGTTTTTCAAACAAATTCAAATAGTTATGACTATTTAAAACAATTATCTATTTAAAATCATTATGACCTTTTATTTTATCATAAAACAATTGCTTCCGTTTATAAAAGCTTATCCAAAATAAAATAATATTACTTTATTAATATTTAAAAAATTGATAAGTTATAGATTTAAAACATAATTCAGTTTATCATATCAGTTTAAATAATTATGGGCCATTTGAACAAATAATCTATTTCAAATCGTTATGAACTTTTTTTTTCATAAAATAATTTTTTTCATCATATAAGCCTATTTGGAATAAAATAATACTAATTTATTAATATTTTAATAATTAATATGTAGGAGATTTAAAAATAAATTTGTTTACTGAACCAGTTCAAATAGTTATGACTATTTGAACAATTATATATTTCAAATTGTTATAACTTTTTGTTCTGTCATAAAGCAATTCTTTCTGTTCATACAAGCTTATTCATAATAAAATAATACTAATGTAATAATATTATGAAAATTAATAACTAAGAGATTTAAAAAATAAATATGTTTACTGAACGAAATTTAAATAGTTAAGGCTATATGAACAATTCTTTATTTCAAATCATTATGACCTTTTGTTTTGTTGTAAATAATTTTTTTCAATTCTACTAACTTATTTGGAATAAAATAAATAATTTATTAATATTTCAAAAATTATCAGTAAGAGATTTAAAAAAACTAATTCTATTTTTCGAACCAGTTCAATAATTATGACTATTTGTACAATTATCTATTTCAAATCGTTATGACCTTTTGTTTTGTCATAAAACTAATGTTTTTGTTCAAATAAGTTTGTTTGGAATAAATAATATTAATTCATTAATATTTTGAAAATTAATAAGTAAGAATTAAAAAATAAATTTGTTTACTAACTAGTTCAATATTTACAAGTATTTGAACAATTATTTTTTTCAAATTGCTATGACCATTTGTTTTATCATAAAATAATTTTTTTATACAGTCTTATTTGGAAATAAAGTAATGCTAATTTATTAATATTATAAAAAGTAATAAGCAACAAATTTAAAAAATAAATCTGTTGCTTGACCAATGCAAATATTTATGATAGTTCAACAATTATCTGTTTTAAATAGTTATAACCTTTTGTTTTATCACAAAACAATTGTTTATGTTCATACAAGCTTATTGAAATAACATAATTCTAATTGTTAAAAATTCTAAAAGTTAATAAGTAATAGATTTAAAAAATGAATCTGTTTATTGAACAAGTTCAAATAGTTATGACTATTTGAACAATTATCTATTTTAAATCGTTATAAACCTTTTGTTTTGTCATAAAATAATATTTGCTATTCATACAAGCTTATTTCAAATAAAGTAATACAAATTCATAATATTAAAATAATTAATATGTAAAAAGAATTTAAAAAAAAAATTTATTTATCGAATAAGTTCAAATAGTTATGACTATTTGAACAATTATTTATTTAAATTGTTATGACCTTTTGCTTGTCATAAAATAATTATTTTTGTTCATACAAGCTATTTGGATTGAAATACTATTAATTTATTAATATTTTAACAATTAATAATAAAAATTATAAAAATGAATATGTTTATTGAACAAGTTCAAATAATCATAACTATTAAATAATTATTGATTTCAAATCTTTATGACCATTTGTTTAATCATAAAACAATTGTATTAGTTCATACAGGCTTATTCAAAATAAAATAACACAAATTTATTAATATTCAAAAAATTAATGAGTAAGAAATTTAAAAAATGAATATATTTGTCATACAAATTTAAATAGTTATTGAGTATTTTAATAATTATCTATTTCAAATTGTTTTGACCTTTTGTTTTGTCATTAAATAATTGTTTATATTTATACAAGCTTATTCTAAATAAATATATAAATTATTAATATTCCAAAAATTACTATGTAGAAATTTAAAAAATAAATATATATTCTAACATATTCAAATAATTGTAACTATTTAAACAATTATTTATTTCAATAGTTATAATATTTGTTTTGTCATAAACCAATTGTTTTTATTCATACAAATTTATTCAAAATAAAATAATACTAATTTATTAATAAGTAAAAGATTTAAAAAATAAATTTGTTTATTGAGCAAGCTCAATAAACAAATTTATTTTTTAAATAGTTATGATTGTTTAAACAATTATTTATTTCAAATAGTTATGATCTTTTTTTTTCCCATAAAAGAATTGTTTCTATTCTTACAAGTTTATTTAGAATAAAATAATACTAACTTATTAATATTCTGAAATTTAATAGGTGGGAGACCTAAAAAATAAATCTGTTCACCAAATAGTTTTCAAAATAGTTCATGCCCATTTGAACAATTATCTATTTTAAAACATTATGACCTTTTGTTTTGTCATAAAATAAATTATTTTGTTCTTACAAAATTATTCAGGATAAAATAATACTTATTATTAATATTTTGAAAATTAATAAGAGATTTAAAAACTAAATTTGTTATCGAACTAGTTCAAATAGTTATAACTATTTGAATAATTATCTATCTCAAATTATTATGATCATCATTATTTTTTAAAAAACAATTGATTTTTTCATAAAAGCTTATTTGGATTAGGATAATACTAATTTAATAATAAAAATGAAATATTTTTGTTGAACTAGTTCAAATTGTTAAGACTATTAGAATAATTATCTATTTTAAATCATTTTAACCTTTTGTTTAGTCATAAAATAATTATTTCAATTCATACAAGCTTATTTGGAATAAAATAATACTTATTTATTAACATTCAAAAAATTAGTAAGCAAGAGATTTAAAAAAATTCTATTTATCGAACAAGTTCAAATAGATATGACTATTTGAATAATTATCTATTGAAAATCATTTTGACCGTTTTTTTTGCCCTAAAACAATTGTTTCAGTTCATAAAATCTTATTCAAAATAAAATAATACTAC
Source organism: Durio zibethinus (assembly GCF_002303985.1). The sequence continues at coordinate 13,660 of NW_019168430.1, read as the reverse complement.
TTTATTAATATTTCAAAAATTATTATTCAAGAGATTTAAAAACTAAAGCTATTTTTTGAACTAGTTCAAATAGTTACTACTATTTGAACAAATATCAATCTTAAATCATAACGATCTTTGTTTTGTCATAAAAAATTGTTTCTAATCATACAAGCTTATTCGGATAAAAATAATACTAATTTAATAAAATTTTGAAAATTAATAAGAGATTTAAAAAATAAATGTGTTTGCTGAATTAGTTCAAATGATTAAGACTATTAGAATAATTATGTATTTGAAATCATTGTAACTTTTTGTTTAGTCATAAAATAATATTTTTAGTTCATACAAGCTTATTTAGAAAAATAAATACTAATTTATTAACATTTAAAAAATTAATAAGCAAGAGATTTGAAAAAATAAATCTGTTTATCGAATAAGTTTAAATTGTTATGATTATTTGAATAATTATCTACTTAAAATCGTTATGAATTTTTTGTTTTCTCATAAAACAATTATTTCAATTCATAAAAGTTTATCAAAAATAAAATAATACTACTTTATTAATATTTAGAAAATTAATAAGTAAGAGATTTAAAAAAAATAAATCAGTTTATTGAATTAGTTCAAATAATTATGGCCATTTGAACAATTATCTATTTCAATTTGTTACCTTTCGTTTTGTCATAAAATAATTATTTTTCAACACACAAGCTTATTCGAAATAAAATTGTTATTATTTTTTGTTTTGTCATTAAATAATTATTTTTTTAAATACAAGCTTATTTGAAATAAAATAATACTAATTTATTTTAAGAATTAGTAAGAGATTTAAAAAATAAATATGTTTATTGAATCAATTCAAATAGTTATAACTATTTGAACAATTATCTATTTCAAATTGTTATAATCTTTTATTCTGCCATAAAATAATTAATTTTGTTCATATAAGTTTATTCAGAATAACATAATACTAATTTAATAATATTTTGAAAATTCATAACTAAGAGATCTAAAAATAAATTTGTTTACAAATCAATTCAAATAGTTAAGATTATATGAACAATTATCTATTTCAAATTGTTATGCCCTTTTTATTTTGTCATAAAACAATTATTTCAACTCATACAAGCTTATTCGGAATAGAATGAAACTAATTTATTAATATTTTAAAAATTTATAAGTAAGAGATTTAGAAGATAATTTTATTTACTAAACCAGTTCAAATAATTATAACTATGTGAATAATTATCTATTTCAAATTGTTATTACTTTTTGGTTTGTTATAAAATAATTGTTTTTGTTTATATAAGTTTGTTCAAAATAAAATACTAAGTTATTAATATTTAAAAAATTAATCAGTAAAAGATTTAAAAAGTAAATCTATTTACCAAACCATTTCAAATAGTTTTGACTATTTGAATAATAATCTATTACAAATCATTATAACTATTTGTTTTCTTTCAAACAATTGATTCTGTTCATACAATTTTGTTCAAAATAAAATAATACTAATTTAATATTATTCCCAAAATTAATAACCAAGAAAATTAAAAAATAAATCTAATTGCCAAACCAGTTCAAATAGTTAAGACTATATGAATGATTATCAATTTCAAATCATTATGACCTTTTGTTTTGTCATAAAATAATTTTTTTTGTACAAGCTTCTTTGGATTAAAATAATACAAATTTAATAATATTTCAAAAATTAATAAGAGATTTAAAAAATAAATTTTTTTATCGAACCAATTCATATGGTTAAAACTATTAAAATAATTATCTATGTCAAATCGTTCTAACATTTTGTTTAGTCATAAAATAATTGTTTTAGTTCATACAAGCTTATTCAGAATAAATTAATACTAAATTATTAACATTCAAAAATTAATAAGAAAGAGATTTTAAAAAAATAAATCTATTTACCGTACAAGTCCAAATAGTTATTACTATTGAACAATTGTTTATTTAAAATTATTATGACTTTTTGTTTTGTCATAAAGCAATTGTTTTAGTTAATACAAGCTTATACGAAATAAATAACACTAATTTATTAATATTTTTAAAATTAATAAGTAAAAGATTTAAAAAATAAATTTGATTACCGAATTAGTTAAAATAATTATGGCTATTCGAACAATAATCTAATTCAAATCATTATGACATTTTCTTTTGTTATAAACTAATTGTTTTTGATCACACAAACTTATTCAAAATAAAATTATACTAATTTATTAATATTTCAAAAATTAATAAATAAGATATTTAAAAAATAAATTTGTTTATCAAACTGGTTCGAATAGTTATAACTATTTGAATAATTATTAATCTCAAATTGTTATGATCTTTGTTTTGTCATAAAACAATCATTTCTGATCGTAGAAGTTTATTAGGTTAAAAATAAAACTAATTTAATAATATTAAAATTATTAATAAGTAAGAGATTTAAAAAATAAATGTGTTTGTCGAACCTGTATAATTAGTTAAAACTATTAGAATAATTATCTATTTTAAATTGTTCTAACCTTTTGTTTAGTCATAAAATATTTGTTTCATATCATATAAGCTTATTAGAAATAAAAAGTCCTAATATATTAATATTAAAAAAATCAATAAGCAAGATATTTGAAAAAAATAAATCTATTTACCAAACAAACTCAAATTCTTATGACTATTTGAATAATTACTTATTTAAAATTGTTATGACCTTTGTTTTGTTATAAAAATATTGTTGTAGTTCATAAAAGCTTATGCAAAATAAAAAAAATACTAATTTAATAATATTTTAAAAATTAATAAGCAAGAGATTTAAAAAAATAAATCTATTTTTTTGAACAAATTCAAATAGTTATGACTATTTGAATAATTGTATATTTAAAAAGATTATGACCTTTTATTTTGTCATAAAACAATTGTTTCAGTTCATACAAGCTTATTTGAAATAAAATAATAATAATTTTTTAATAATCCAAAAATTAACGAGTGATTTAAAAAGTGAATCTGTTTACTAAATTAGTTCAAATAATTGTGGCCATTTCAACAATTATATAATTCAAATCATTATGAACTTTTGTTTTGTCATAAAACAATATTTTCATCACACAAGCCTATTTAGAATAAAATAATACTAATTTATTACTATTTCAAAATTAATAAATAGGAGATTTAAAAAATAACTCTATTTACCAAACGAGTTCCTATTTGAAGAATTACCTATTTCAAATCATTATAACCTTTTGTCCTATTATAAAATAATTGTTTCAGTTCATACAAGCTTATTAAGAATAAAATAATGCTAATTTAATAATATTTTGAAAATTAATAATAAAGAGATTTAAAAAATAAATCTGTTTATTAAAGTAGTTCAAACAGTTAAAGACTACATGAATAATTATCTATTTTAAATCATTATGACCTTTTGTTTTTCATAAAATAATCATTTCAGTTCATACAAGTTTATTCAAAATAAAATAATACAAATTATTAATATTCCAAAAATTAATAAGTGACTTAAAAAATAAATTTGTTTACTGAAACATTTCAAATAATTCTGGCCGTTTTAATAATTATTAATTTCAAATCATTATTACATTTTGTGTAGTCATATAACAAACGTTTTTAATCATTCAAGCTTATTCAAAATAAAATAATACTAACTTATAATCTTTCAAAAATTAATAAGAGATTTAAAAAATAAATCTATTTACCAAACTAGCTCAAATAGTTAGGACTATTTGAACAATAAAACAATTGTATACTTCAAATTGTTATAACCTTTTGTTCTGTTATAAAACAATTATTTATGTTTGTACAAGCTTATTTGGAATAAAATAATTCTAAACTAATAATATTTCAAAAATTAATAACTAAGAGAATTAAAACTAAATTTGTTTGCTGAACCAGTTCAAATATTTAAGACTATATGAACAATTATCTATTTCAAATATTATGATCATTTGTTTTGTCATAAAACAATTTTTGCAATTCATACTAGCTTATTCGGAATAAAATAAAACAAATTTATTAATATTTCAAAGATTAATAAGTAAGCAATTTGAAAAAATAATTTTGTTTACCTAACCAATTCAAATAATTATAACTATTTGAACAATTATCTATTTCAAATTGTTATGACCTTTTGTTTTGTCATAAAACAAATGTTTTTGTTCATATAAGTTTGTTTGGAATAAAGTAATACTAATCTATTAATATTTCAAAAATTAATAATAGATTTAAAAAATAAATTTATTTATCAAACCAGTTCAAATAATAATGACTATTTGGCAAATTATTTATGTCAAATCATTATAACTTTTTGTTCTATTATAAAACAATTGTTTCAATTCATATAAGCTTATTTGGATTAAATTAATACTAATTTATTAATATTTCAACAATTAATAAGTAAAAAATTTAAAATAAATATGTTTATTGAACTAAATCAAATAACCATGACTATTCGAATAATTATCTATTTCAAATCAGTATGTCCTTTTGTTTGGTTAGAAAAGAATTGTTTCAATTCATATAAGTTTATTTGAAATAAAATAATACCAAATTATTAATATTCTAAAAATTAATAATTAAGAGATTTAAAAAATGAATCTGTTTATCGAACAAGTTTCAATAATTCTGACTATTTGAAATTGCTATAACCTTTTGTTTTGTCATAAAATAATTTTTTCTATTCATACAAGCTTATTTCAAATAAAATAATATAAATTAATTAATATTAAGACAATTAAAAAGTAAAAAGATTTAAAAAATAAATCTATTTATCGAACAAGTTCAAATTATTATGACTATTTGAGCTATTATCTATTTCAAATCATTATGACATTTTGTTTTGTCATAAAATAATTGTTTCTATTCATACAAAATTATTCAGAATAAAATAATATTATTTTATTAATATTTTAAAAATTAATAAGAGATTTAAAAACTAAATTTGTTTATCGAACTAGTTCAAATAGATATAACTATTTGAACAATTATCTATCTTAGATCATTATGATCCTTGTTTTATCATAAAACAATTGTTTCTGTTCATACAAGCTTATTCAAACTAAAATGTTGCTAAATTAATAATATTCTAAAAATTAATAAGTAAGAGATATAAAAAAAAATGTGTTTGTCAAACCAATTCAAATAGTTAAGACTATTAGAACAATTATTTATTTCAAATCTTTTTGTTCATACATGCTTATTCGAAATAAAATAATCATAATGTATTAACATTCAAAAAATTAATAAACAAAAAATTAAAAAAATAAATCTATTTACCAAACAAGTTCAAATTGTTATGACTATTTGAATAATTATCTATTTAAAATAATTGTTTCAATTCATAAAAGCTTATTCGAAATAAAATAATGTTACTTTAATAATATTTCAAAAATTGATAAGTTGAGATTTAAAGTTAGTTTATCGAATCAGTTCAAATAATTATGACCATTTGAACAATTATCTATTTCAAATTGTTATTAACTTCATTTTGTCATTAAAAAATTGTTTTTCACCGTACAAGCCTATTTGTAATAAAAGAAAACTAATTTATTAATATTTCAAAAATTAATAAGTAGAAGATTTAAAAAATAAATATTTTTACTAAACCAGTTCTAGTTTAAACAATTATCTATTTCAAATTGTTATAACCTTTTGTTCTATTATAAAACAATTGCTTTAGTTCATATAATTTTATTCAAAATAAAATAATACTAATGTAACAATATTTCAAAACTTAATAACTAAGAGATTTAAAAAATAAATTTATTTGTCGAAGCTTTTCAAACAGTTAAGATTATATAAACAATTATCTATTTGAAATTGTTACAACTTTTTGTTTAGTCATAAAACAATTGTTTAAGTTTATACAAGCTTATTTGAAATAAAATAATACTACTTTATTAATATTTCAAAAATTATTAAGTGATTTAAAAAGTGAATTTGTTTACTGAATCAGTTTAAATAATTAAGGTCATTTCGATAATTATCTATTTTAAATCATTATTACCCTTTGTTTTGTCATATAACAATTGCTTTTTGAACATTCAAGCTTATTTGGAATAAAATAATACTAGTTTATTAATCTCTCAAAAATTAATAAGAGATTTAAAAAAATAAATTTGTTTACCAAAACTACTTCAAATTGTTATAACCTTTTGTTCTATCATAAAATAATTTTTTTGTTCATACAAGCTTATTCGGAATGAAATAATATTAATCTAATAATATTTCAAAAATTAATAACTAAGAGAATTAAAAAAATAAATTTGTTTACTGAACCAGTTCAAATATTTAAAGACTATATGAATAATTATTTATTTCAAATTGTTATGACCTTTTATTTTGTCATAAAATAAGTTTTTTTGAATTCATACTAGCTTATTTGGAATTAAATAAAACAAATTTATTAATATTTCAAAAATCAATAAGTAAGAGATTTAAAAAACAATTCTCTTTACCTAACCAATTCAAATAGTTATGACTATTTGAACTATTATCTATTTCAAATAAATATGACCCTTTGTTTTGTCATAAAAGAAATATTTTTGTTCATATAATTTTGTTCCGGAATAAAGTAATACTAATCTATTAATATTTCAAAAATTATACGAGATTTAAAAAATAAATCTATTTATCAAACTAGTTTAAATAGTTATTAATATTTATCAAACTAGTTCAAATAGTTATTAATCCTTATTTGGATTAAACTAGTACTAATTTATTAATATATCGACAATTAATAGTAAAAAATTTTAAAAATAAATATGTTTAACAAACTAGATCAAATAATCATGACTATTTGATTAATTATCTATTTTAAATCGTTATGACCTTTTGTTTTATTATAAAAGAATTGCTTCAGTTCATATAAGCTTATTTGAAATAAAATGATTTGTTCATACAAGCTTATTTGGATTAAACTAATACTAATTTACTAATATATTGAAAATAAAAAAGTAAAAAAATTAAAAAATAAATATGTTTACTGAACTAGATCAAATAATCATGACTATTTGAATAATTATCTATTTCAAATTATTATGACCTTTTGTTTTGTCATAAAAGAATTGTTTCAGTTCATATAAGCTTATTTAAAATAAATTAATACTAATTTACTAATAATCTAAAAATTAATGATAAAAAGATTTAAAAAATGAATTTGTTTACTAGACAATTTTAAATAATTATGACTATTTGAACAATGATTTATTTGAAATCACTATAACCTTTTGTTTTATCATAAAATAAATTTTTCTGTTCATACAAGCTTATTTCAAATAAAATAATACAAATTTATTAATATTAAGACAATTAATAAGTAAAAGGTTTAAAAAAATAAATTTGTTTACTTAACAAGTTCAAATCATTATGACTATTTAAGCAATTATTTATTTCAATTTGCTATGACTTTTTGTTTAGTCATAAAACAATTGTTTCTATTCATACAAGTTTATTTGAACTAAAATAATATTAATTTATTAATATTTTAATAAGTAAAAGATTTAAAAAATAAATATGTTTACGGAACAAGTTCAAATAGTGATGACCATTTAAATAATTATCTATTTCAATTATTATGACATTTTCATTTGTAATAAAAGAATTATTTCAGTTCATACAAGCTTCTCTAAAGTAAAATAATACTAATTTATTAATAGTCTAAAAATTAATGAGTAAGAGAATTAAAAAAAAGAATTTGTTTACTAAATAAGTTCAAATAGTTATGACTATCTGAACAATTATCTATCATAAAACATTATGACCTTATGTTTTGTCATAAAATAATTGGTTTTGTTCATATAAGCTTATTTAAAAAAAAAAACTTATATTTACTAAAATTTCAAAAATTAATATTTAAAAATTTTAAAAATAAATCTATTTTCTAAACATATTCAAATAGTTATGACTATTTTAACAATTATCTATTTCTAATCGTTATTACCTTTTATTTTTGTCATAAACCAAATGTTTCTGTGCATAAAAATTTATTCAAAATAAAATAATACTAATTTATTAAAATTTTAAAAATTAATAAGCAAAAGATTTAAAAAACTAAATCTGTTTATTGAATGAGTTCAAATAATTATAACTATTTAAATAATTATTTATTTCAAATCATTATGATCTTTTGCTTTGTCATAAAACGTATGTTTCTATTCATACAAGTTTATTCAAAATAAAATAATACTAATAAATTAATATTCTAAAAATTAATAAGTTGGAGATTTTTAAAAAATTATTTACCGAACAAGTTTAAATAATCATGTCCATTTGAACTATTATTTATTTCAAATCGTTATGACATTTTTTTTGTCATAAAACAATTGTTTCTATTCAAACAAGTTGATTTTGAATAAAATAATATAAATTTATTAATATTTCAAAAATTAATAGTTATGACCCTTTGTTTTGTCATAAACCATTGTTTCTATTTATACAAATGTATTCAAAATAAAATAATACTAATTTCTTAATATTCCAAAAATTAATGAGTAAAAAATTTTAAAAATAAATCTGTTTACCGAGTTAGTTTAAATCGTCATGATTGTTTGAACAATTATTTATTTGAAATAGTTATGATCTTTTGTTTTGTCCTAAAACAATTGTTTTTATTCATTCAAGTTTATTTGGAATAAAATAATACTAATTGATTAATACTTTAAAAATTAGTACGTAGGAGATTTAAAAAATAAATCTGTTTGTTGAACAAGTTCAAATAGTCATGTCCATTTGAACGATTATTTATTTTAAATCGTTATGACCTTTTATTTTGTCATAAAACAATTGTTTCTGTTCATGTAAAATTATTCAGAATAAAATAATATTGATCTATTAATTTTTGAAAATTAATAAAAACTAAATTTGTTTATCGAAACAGTTTAAATAGTTATGACTATTTGAATAATTATCTATATCAAATTGTTATGATTTCTATTTTGTCATAAAAAATTGTTTCTTTTCATACAAGCTTATTCATATTAAAATAATACTAATTTAATGATATTCCAAAAATTAGTAAGAGATTTAAAAAATAAATGTGTTTACCAAACCAGCTCAAATAGTTAGGTTTTGTCATAAAACATATGTTTCTATTCATACAAGTTTTATTCAAAATAAAATAATACTAATCAATTAATATTCTAAAAATTAATAAATTGGAGATTTAAAAAAAAATCGTTTACCAATCAAATTTAAATAGTCATGTCCATTTGAACTATTATCTATTTCAAATTGTTATGACATTTTGATTTGTCCTAAAACAATTGTTTCTATTCAAACAAGCTTATTCTGAATAAAATAATATAAATTTATTAATATTTCAAAAATTAATAAGTAAAAATTTGAAAAATAAATATGTTTTCTGAACATGTTCATATAGTTATGACTCTTTAAACAATTATCTATTTCAAATAGTTATGACCTTTTGTTTTGTCATAAACCAATTGTTTTTGGTCATACAAGCATATTTGAAATAAAATAATACTAATTTATTAATATTTCAAAAACTAATAAGTAAAAAATTTTAAAAATAAATTTGTTTACTGAGCTAATTCAAATCGTTATGATTGTTTGAACAATTTTTTATTTCAAATAGTTATGATATTTTGTTTTGTCCTAAAACAATTGTTTCTGTTCATACAAGTTTATTTGGAATAAAATAATACTAATTGATTAATACTTTGAAAGTTAGTAGGTGGGAGATTTAAAAAATAAATCTATTTACTGAATAAATCCAAATAGTCATGTCCATTTGAACAATTATCTAATTCAAATAGTTATGACCTTTTTCTTGACATAAAACAATTGTTTCTGTTCATGCAAAATTATTCAGAATAAAATAATATTGATCTATTAATATTTTGAAAATTAATAAGAGATTTAAAAACTAAATTTATTTACTGAAACAATTTTAATAGTTATGACTATTTGAACAATTATTTATATCAAATTGTTATGATCTTTATTTTGTCATAAAACAATTGTTTTATTTTCATATAATCTTATTCATATTAAAATAATACTAATTTAATAATATTCCAAAAATTAGTGAGTAAGAGATTTAAAAAAATAAATATGTTTGCCAAACTAATTCAAATAGTTAAGACTATTAGGATTTTTATCTATTTCAAATCATTTTGACTTTTGTTTAGTCATAAAACAATTATTTCAATTCATGCAAGCTTATTTAGTATAAATTAATACTAATTTATTAACATTCAAAAAATTAATAAGTATGAGATTTAAAAAAATAAATCTATTTATCGAATAAATTAAAATAGATTTGATTATTTAAACAATTATCTATTTAAAGTCGTTATGACTTTTTGTTTTGTCATAAAACAATTGTTTCAATTTATAAAAAATTATCTAAAATAAAATAATACTACTTTATTAATATTTTGAAAATTAATAAGCAAAATTTTTAAAAACTAAAATTGTTTTCCAAATTAGTTCAAATAATTATGGCTATTTGAATAAATATCAATCTCAAATTGTTTTGATCTTTGTTTTCTCATAAAATAATTATTTTTTATCACACAAGCTTATTTAGATAAAAATATTACTAATTTAATAATATTTCAAAAATTAATAAGAGATTCAAAAAATAAATGTTTACTAAACCAGTTCAAATAGTTAAGACTATTAGAATAATTATCAATTTCAAATCATTTTGACCTTTTTCTTTAGTCGTGTAATAATTGCTTCAATTCATACAAGCTTATTTGGAAGAAAATAATACTAATTTATTAACATTCAAAATTTTAATAATCATGAGATTTTAAAAAATAAATATGTTTACCGAACAAGTTTGAATAATTATTTATTTAAAATAATTATGACCATTTGTTTTGTCATAAAACAATTGTTTTAGTTCATAAACGTTTATCCAAAATAAAATAATACTACTTTAGTAATATTTCAAAAATTAATAACTAATTTAAAAGAATAAAATCAGTTTACTTAATCAGTTCAAATAATTATAGCCATTTAAACAATTATCTATTTCAAATTGTTATTACTTTTTGTTTCGTCATAAAACAATTGTTTTTCAACATACAAGCTTATTCGAAATAAAATAATACCAATTTATTAATATTTTAAGAATTAATAAGACATTTAAAAAATAAATCAATTTATTGAACTAATTCAAACAGTTATGACTATTTGAACGATTTTCTATTTCAAATTGTTACAACCTTTTGTTCTATCATAAAATAATTGTTTTTGTTCATACAAGCTTATTCGTAATAAAATAATACTAATTTTGCAATATTCTAAAAATGAATAACTAAGAATTTAAAAAATAAATCCATTTGTCAAACCCTTTCAAACAGTTAAGTCTATATGAATAATTATTTATTTCAAATTGTTATAACCTTTTATTTTATCATAAAATAATTATTTTAGCTCATACAAGCTCATTTGAAATAGAATGAAAGTAATTTATTAATATTTTAAGAATTTATAAGTAAGAGATTTAGAAAATAATTCTATTTACTGAACCAATTCAAATAATTATAACTATTTGAACAATTATCTATTTCAAATCATTATTGCTTTTTGTTTTGTCATAAAATAATTATTTTTATTAATATAAGTTTGTTTGAAATAAAATAAAACTAATTTATTAATATTTAAAAAATTAATCAGTAAGAGATTTAAAAAGTAAATTTGCTTACCAAACCATTTCAAATAGTTTTGACTATTTTAAAAATTATCTATTTCGAATTGTTATAACCTTTTATATTATCATCAAACAATTGGTTCTATTTATACTATTTTATCCAGAATAAAATAAAACTAATTTAATAATATTCTGAAACTTAATAACCAAGAAAATTAAAAAATAAATCTAATTGCCAAACCAGTTCAAATAGTTAAGACTATATGAATGATTATTTATTTGAAATTGTTATGACCTTTTCTTTTGTCGTAAAACAATTATTTTGTTTGTACAAGATTATTTGGATTAAAATAATACTAATTGAATAATAGTTCAAAAATTAATAACTAAGAGATTTAAAAATAAATTTGTTTACCGAATCAATTCAAATGGTTAAGACTATTAGAATAATTATCTATTTGAAATCATTTTGGATCTTTTATTTGGTTATAAACAATTGTTTTAGTTCATAAAAGGTTATTTAGAATAAATTAATACTAATTTAGTAACATTCAAAAAATTAATAAAAATGAGATTTAAAAAAAATAAATCTATTTACCAAACAAGTACAAATAGTTATTACTATTTGAACAATTGTCTATTTTAAATCGTTATAACCTTTTAATTTGTTATAAAACAATTGTTTTAGTTAATACAAGCTTAGATGGAATAAAATAATACTAATTTATTAATATTTCCTAAATTAATAAGTAAAAAATTTAAAAAATAATTTGTTTATTTAATCATTTAAAATAATTATGACCATTTGAATGATTATTTATTTCAAATTATTATGACCTTCAAATTGTTTTTGATCAAAATTATGTCCAAATTTATTAACATTCAAAAAATTAATAAGCAAAAGATATGAAAAAATAAATCTGTTTACCAATCAAGTTCAACTAGTTATGACTATTTGAACAATTATTTATTTAGAATCGTTATGATCTTTTGTTTTGACAAAAAAACAATTGTTTCGGTTCATAAAAGCTTATCCAAAATAAAATAATACTAATTTCTTAATATACCAAAAATTAATAGCAAGAGTTTAAAAAAATTAATTTGTTTACTGAACAAATTCAAATAGTTTATGACTATTTAAACAATTATCTATTTAAATCATTATGACCTTTTGTTTTGTCATAAAATAATTGTTTCAGTTCATACAAGCTTATTTCGAAATAAAATAATAGTAATTTATTAATATTCCAAAATTAATAAGTAATTAGAAAATGATTCTGTTTACCGAATTAGATATCAAATAATTAATGGGCTATATTCAATAATTATCTATTTGAAATCAATATTACCTATTTGTTTGGTCATATAACAATTGTTTTTATCATTTACAAGCTCAGAATAATAATACTAATTTATTAATCTTTCAAAAGTTTAATAAGTAAGTAAATTTTAAAAAAATATTTATTATCGAATTCCATTTAAATAGTTTATGACTATTTGAACAAATGTATAGTTTAAATCTATTATTTAAAAAATAAACCTTTGTAGTTTTGACATAAAACAATTATTTATGTTCATACAAGCTTATTCGAAATAAAATAATACTAATCTAATAATACTCTAAAAATTAATAACTAAAAGATTTAAAAAATAATTTTGTTTACTGAACCAGTTTAAATAGTTAAGACTATATAAACACTTATCTATTTTAAATCGTTATAACCTTTTGTTTTGTCATAAAATAATTTTTTTCCATTCATACTAGTTTATTTATAATAAAATAAAATGAATTTATTAATATTTCAAAAATTAATAAGAGATTTAACAAATAATTCTGCTTACCTAACCAGTTCAAATAATTATGACCTTTTATTTTGTCATAAAACAAATGTTTTTGTCCATATAAGTTTGTTCGGAATAAATTAATACTACTCTATTAATATTTTAAAAATTAATAATAGATCTAAAAAATAAATCTTTTTATCAAACCAGTTCAAATTGTTATGACTATCTGAGTAATTATTTATCTCAAATTGTTAAGACTTTTTG
>NW_019168429.1:0-20897 GCF_002303985.1 Durio zibethinus | reverse complement strand
GGGGGACAGCTTCTTCTGCGTCTGGAAGTAGCTGGTCGACACATTGTCCGTCTTAACCACAAACCTTGACCCCAACAGGTAATGGCACCAAGTGCGCAAGCAGTGCACCACTGCAGTCATCTCCTTCTCTTGGACCGTCTACTTGCGCTCAGTCTCATTCAGCTTCCTACTCTCGAACGCGACTGGACGTCCCTCCTGCATCAACACACCCCCTATGGCAAAGTCTGATGCATCCGTATGCACCTCATACGGCTTGGCATGGTCTGGCAAGGCCAAGAATGGCTCCTTGGTCACAGCCTGCTTCAACCTGTCAAAGGCTTCCTGGCACCCTGTGCTCCACTCCCATGCTTTCCCTTTCTTGAGCAAGTCAGTCAATGGCGTGGCTATTGCTGAGTGACCTTTGATGAAGCGCTTGTAGTAGTTGACCAGCCCAAGGAACGATCTCAATTCAGTGACCTTGGCTGGCGGTTGCCACTCCAGGATGGCGTGTATCTTGCCTTCATCCATGCATATCCTGTCACCTCCCACTATGTGGCCAAGGAACGGGATCTCCTGCTGGGCGAATGAGGACTTCTCCCTCTTGACAAACAGCTTGTGCACCTGTAACACCTCGAACACCTGTCTCAAGTGGTCTACATGCTCTCCCAAAGTCTGGCTGTAGATCACAATGTCATCCAAATAAACCACAACAAACCGATCAAGGAATGACCGAAGTACCTTGTTCATAAGGGTGCAGAATGTTGCTGGGGCATTCAGGAGTCTGAAAGGCATCACCAAGAACTCATACGAACCATACCGAGTGACACATGCTGTTTTTGGCTCATCTCCCTCTGCGATCTTGACTTGATAGTAGACTGACCTCAAATCCAGCTTGGTGAACCACCTTGCACTCCCAAGTTGATCGAACAAGTCCGCAATGAGTGGATGGGTACTTGTTCTTGATGGTCAGCTTGTTCAAAGCCCGATACTCTATGCATAGCCGTAACAACCCATCATGCTTACGCTGAAATAGAATCGGTGCACCATAGGGTGCCTTCGATGGGCCTGATGAAGCCAGCATCAACTAACTCTTTGAGCTGCTTCCTCAACTCTTCAAACTCTGGTGGAGACATTCGGTAAGGGGCTCTAGCTGGTGGCTTGGCCTCGGACACCCGGTAAGGCATCCTTCTCACCTAGATCCGATCTATAGCATCAGTTCAGAGAATTTTTGGACATACTCCCTTATGTCCCCTTGCTGGCTCAGCCTGTGTAACTTTGCCCGTGCCTCATCATCGGCATACTTCGGGTAAAATTGTTCTCTGAACATCCTTTTGGAACTCTGCCAAGGTTCCAATCTTGGTGCTCCCATGCCTGACATCATCATACCTGCGCCTTTACCATAATAAGGCTACATCAGTGAGATTACATAGCAGCAGTGCTTACCTTTATCACTCGTCTTGCATGCCCATGGCCTGGAAGTACTGCTCCATACCCCGAAGTGTAGTTATCTACTTCCTTGGCCACCCTAGTCCCCTTGAACTCCTTAGGCTTGGGGGACATCCAATCTGGACTTGGACACTCCAGCAAACATGCCATTCCCAATGGCAGTCTGCAAGCAACGAGCTCACTGGTAAGCTCCTCCATCCGCTGGCGCATGGCCTCCATGCCATCGCGCAAGGTCAGCACTTCAGCCTCCATAGGTCGATTCTTTTGGGTGAACACGTCCAAGCCTTTGTTGAGAGCAGCTTGTAGCTCACTTTGGATCTCCTCCCTCATGGAGTCTAGCGATGCAATGTGAGTTCTTACCCCCTCAAGCTTCTCCCCCACGTCACTATGGTCACCTCCACCTTGGCTAGCCTACCGTCCATGGTAGACCAGATATCTCTAGAACTGGCTTTCCTCCCTCTTCATGCCCATGCTTCTGGGCCTCTGGTTGTTGGTTAGCAGCGTCACTTTGGGATGCCATTCTCCTCTATCCTGCACAACACAAACACGTAGAATCAAACTTGCTCTGATACCAACTGTCACGAGTTCTGACTTTAGACTTAGAAACCGTGTGGCCTTAGGCTTGGAATCTCCTCCTTTATGCCTAAGTGAGCCTAAAACACAAGCGTACGGGCACTAGAACAATAGGAAAGGCTGATTATGCAAGTTAAAGAGAAACAGGATAAGAAGGCAGAATTCTAGAAATGCCCTTGTATTCACTGAAACAGAAGTGTTTAATGGTGTACAAATGGAGGAGGAACAGCCCTCTATTTATAGTTGAGGCTCCAGCTTACACTTAATGGCAATATCCCTAGAATAAAGGCTAAAATCATGGATTATACAGATAACAATCAATCAGGATGCTAACTCCTGATTTTCAGGGTCAACCAAATCTGCCAGGATGCTGCTACTAATCCTGCTTGCTTCCAAAAGCTTCGCTTGCATGTCCAGCACCTTGGCCCTTCCAGATGTGGTGTAGGCAGCTTGTATGCCAGGCCTTGGTCTCATGGGCTGACCTGCAAGTTGGGCGGGCGTTCTGAACTCGTTTGCTACGCTTTGCGAGCAGATACCCACCAGCACGCATGGTCTGCGGACCTCAACCTTTGGCTCGCCTACTGGTGCACCAGATGTGCCTGGCGCTCCCGCCCAGGGTGTGACACTTGGCCCTTATATTGGCCCCCTATCCCTCATCAAACCTTGAGAACTCACACCCCCTTAAAGAGCATTTGAGATTTTATAGGTTTGTTGCCAGTAGCAATTAAAGTGTCTGAAATGGGGACACTTTTTTCAAACGGTCACAAAATCTTCTCCACTTCGAGTTTTTAGCTGAATTTTTTTGTGCATGCCAACAAAAATACAAGGATCACCTCTACCAAATTGGGAACAAAACTCTTTCTAAAAAGAGTTTAAAAAATCCTGAACCACAAAAAGTTTTAAAAATCGTGAAAAATAGAAAACGGGTCGTCTTCCCACGAAACTTCACATGAAGGCTTAGAGGAAAATTGTATGAATTTACAAGCCATAAAAATGGCATTGGCATCGCAGAAATATGAAGATGTGCTTGAGCCCACCTACCACCCGTTCGATCCCCGGCTTACGCATCCTGCCTATTTGGTCGGCTAAGTGCCCGCACCTCGTTTCGTGGGTTGACTTAGGCATACAGAGTTCATCCCCAGTCTAAGCATACGGAGTTCATTCCCAGTCTAAGATCGAATCGGGTCGAGGGTTACGACAGCAGTATCGGCAGCACGCAGGGGGACAAGGCCAATCTTTGGCTTGCGCATTCTGCCTCTTCGACCGGCCGAGCGCCCGTACGCTCGTTTCATGGGTTGGCTTAGGCATAGGGAGTTCATTCCATGTCTAAGCCCCAACTGGACTGAGGGTTGTGGCAGTGGGATCGACAGCATGCAGAGGGGGACCGGCCGATCCGACTTGCGCATTATGCCTCTCCGACCGGCTCAGCACCCGTACACTCATTTGTGGGTTGACTTAGGCATACGGAGTTCATTCCCAGTCTAAGATCGGACCGGACCGAGGGTTGCGACAGTAGGATCGATAGCACGCAGGGGGATCGAGCCGATCCCCGGCTTGCACATTCTGCCTCTCCGGTCGGCTGAGCGCCTGCACGCTCGTTTCGTGGGTTGGCTTAGGCATACGGAGTTCATTCCATGTCTAAGCATACGGAGTTCATTCCCAGTCTAAGATTGGACCGGACCGAGGGTTGTAGCAGGACCAGCAGCAGGATGGCAGCACGCAGGGGGGACCGGGCCGATCCCCGGCTTGTGCATTCTGCCTCTCCGCCGACTGAGCACCCGCACGCTGTTTCGTGGGTTGGCTTAGGCATATGAAGTTCATTCCATATCTAAGCGCCAGCCGGATCGAGGGTTATGGCAGCAGGACCGGCAGCAGGACCGGCAGCGAGATCGGCAGCACACAGAGGGGGACCGGGCTAATCCTTGATTTGTGCATTATGCCTCTCAGACTAGCCTCTCCGGCCGGTTAAGCGTCCGTACGCTCGTTTCATGGGTTGAATTAGGCATACGAAGTTCATCTCCAATCTAAGCATATGGAGTTCATTCCCAGTCTAAGATCAGATCGAATCGAGGGTTGCGACAGTAGGATCGACAGCATGCAGAGGGGATCGGGTCGATCCCCGGCATGCGCATTCTACCTCTTCGGTCGACTGAGCACCCTACACACCCGTTTTGTGGGTTGGCTTAGGCATAGGGAGTTCATTCCATGTCTAAGCCCCAGCCAGATCGAGGGTTGTGGTAGCGAGATCTGTGACACGCAGGGGGGACCGGGCCAATCCCCGGCTTGCGCATTTTGCCTCTCCGGTCGGTTGAGTGCTCGCATGCCCATTTTGTGGGTTGGCTTAGGCATAGGGAGTTCATTCCATGTCTAAGCCCAAGCCGGATCGAGGATTGTGGCAGTGGGACCGACAGCACGTAGAAGGGGATCGGGCCGATCCCCGGCTTGCGTATTATGCCTCTTCAGCCAGTTCAGCGCCCGCACGCTCGTTTCGTGGGTTGACTTATGCATATGGAGTTCATTCCTAGTCTAAGATCAGATCGGACCGAGGGTTGCGACAGCCAGATCAGCACGCAGAGGGGACCGGGCCGATCCCTGACTTGCGCATTCTGCCTCTCCGGTCGGCTAAGTGCCCGCACGCTCGTTTCGTAGGTTGGCTTAGGCATACGGAGTTCATTCCATGTCTAAGCCCCAGTCGGACTGAGGGTTGTGGCAGCAGGACTGGCAGCACGCAGAGGGGGACTGGGCTGATCCTCGGCTTACGCATTATGCCTTTCCGATTGATTCAGCAGTCGCACGCTCGTTTCGTGGGTTGACTTAGGCATACGGAGTTCATCCCCAGTCTAAGCATACGGAGTTCATTCCCAGTCTAAGATCAGATTGGACCGAGGGTTGCGATAGCAGAACCAGCAGTAGGATCGACAACACGCAGGGGGGACCGGACTGATCCCCAGCTTGCGCATTCTACCTCATTGAGCGGCTGAGTGCCCATGTCATGCCCTAGGCGGGCACGCCAGGCACATCAGGTGCACCAGCAGGCGAGCTAGAGGTTAAGGCCCTCAGACCAGGCGTGCTATCGGGTATCTATACGCAAAGCCTAGCAAACGAGTTCAGAACACCCGCCCAACTTGTAGGCCAGCCTGTGAGACCAAGGCCTGGCATACAAGCTGCTCGTACCACATCCAGAAAGGCCCAAGGTGCTGGACACGCAAGGGAAGCTTCTAAAAGCAGGTAGGATCAGCTGGAGCATCCTAGCAGATTTGGTTGACCCTGAAAATTAGGAGTTAGCATCCTGATTGATAGTAATCTATATAATCCCATGATTTTAGCCTTTATTCTAGGATATGCCATTAAGTTGTAGCTAGAGCCTCAACTATAAATAGAGGGCTGCACCACCCTCATTTGTACACCATCAAACACTTCTGTTTCAGTGAATACAAGAGCATTTGCAGAATTCTATCTTCTTATCCTATTTCTCTTTAACTTGCGTAATCAGCCCTTCCCATTGTTCTAGTGCTCGCATGCTTGTGTTTTAGGCTGACTTAGGCATAAAGAGGAGATTCCAAGCCTAAGGCCGCACGGTTTCTAAGTCTAAGGTTAGAGCCCGTGACAGTTGGTATCAGAGCGAGTTTGATTCTGCGTGTTTGTTGTGCAGGTTAGATCGTGATTGAGGAGATGGCATCCCAAAGTGACGTTGCTAGCCAACAACCAGAGGCCCAGGAGCATGGGTGTGGAAGAGGCGAGAAAGCCAGTTCTAGAGATATATGGTCTACCATGGACGGTAGGCTGGCCAAGGTGGAGGTGACCGTAGGCAACATGGGGGAGAAGTTTGAGGAGGTAAAGACTCACATTGCAACATTAGACTCCATGGGGAGGAGATCCCAAAGTGAGCTAGAAGCTGCTCTCAACAAAGGCATTGACGTGTTTCACCCGAAAGAATCAGACCTTGGAGCTGAAGTGCTGAACTTGCGCGATGGCATGGAGGCCATGCACCAGCGGATGGAGGAGCTTGCAGTGAGCTCGTTGCTTGCAAGACTACCATGGGAATGGCATGTTTGCTGGAGTGTCCAAGTCCAGATGGGCTGTCCCCAAGCCATAAAGAGTTTAAGAGGTCTAGGGCAGCCAAGGAAGTAGACAACTACCTATGGGGTATGGAGCAGTACTTCCAGGCCATGAGCATGCAAGACGAGCGATAAAGGTAAGCACCCTGTTATTGTATCTCACTGATGTAGCCTTATTGTGGTGAGGCACAGGTGTGATGGTGTCAGGCGTGGAGTGCCAAGATTGGAACTGGGCAGAGTTCCAAAGGAGTTTAGAGAACAATTTTACCCAGAGTATGCCGGTGTGATAGCGTGCGGTAAAGTTGCACAGGCTGAGCCAGCAAGGGGACATAAGGGAGTATGTCCAGAAATTCTCTGAACTGATGCTACAGATCTCGGATCTAGGTGAGAAAGATGCCTTAATTGCTTTCATGGATGGCTGAAGCCATGGGTGAAGCATGAGCTACAAAGGGGAGGAGTTCATGACTTGGCTAAAGCCATGACTACTGCCGAGGCCTTGATAGAGTTCAAGCCTCTAAACAAGTTCGAGTCTACCAAGCCCAAGGGTAAGGGCAGGGATGATAGGGACCGAAAGAAGCAATCCAAGGGGAAGAACCATGACCGAGAGTCCAAGGATGGAGACTGAGACCGTTCAACCAAGGATGGCGAGAGGAAGCCACCAGCAGGCAAGTGGAAAGCAAAAGGGGACCGAGAGCCACTAGCATGCTACCTATGTGGAGGGAGCCACATAGCACACAATTGCTCGCAGAAGGGCAAACTGGCTGCTGTAGACAAGGAGTCTGACGAGGAGCCAGAGTCAGGGGTAGTAAAGCTTGGGTCGTTAGTGCCCAATGCTGTCCAAAGTAAGGGGAACTGCAAGCCAAAGGGCTTGATGTTTGCAGATCTAATGGTTGTGGGGTCAGAAGGTGAGCGCACTGGTGGACACAAGTGCCTCACATATTTTTATTTCAAGTGATGGAGCCCAGAAGCTTGGACTAAAGGTGCAGAAAGGGACTACTACCATCAAAACAGTGAACTCCAAGGAGGTTCCAGCCATTAGAGTAGCACGGGGAGTGGAGTTACAGCTTGGAGACTGGAAAGGCAAGGAAACCATAGAGGTGATACCCCTTGATGACTATGAGTTTCTGATTGGGTTGGATTTCCTTGTTCGGATTAATGCCTTTTTTGTGCCTTTTGCCAATTGTGTTGCATCTTGGATGCATGGTGCCAATGCCTAGTGCCATTGAGGAGAGGGTCTGGAGTTGGGTCAGGGTGGTGTCAGCCATCCAATTTGCCAAGGCAATAAGCAGACAAGAAGACACCTTTTTGGCAGCCCTGAAATATGATGAGCCAAGGGAGAAGGAGATCAAGTCACCCTTGGAGGTGCTAAAGGTGCTGAAGAACTTTAGTGATGTGATGCTCGCAAAGCTGCCTAGCAAGCTACCACCTAAGAGAGAGGTGAACCACAAGATCGAGCTGGTGTCTGAGGCCAAGCCACCAGCTAGAGCCCCTTACTGAATGTCTCCACCAGAGTTGGAGGAGTTGAGGAAGTAGCTCAAAGAGTTAGTTGATGCTGGCTTTATCAGGCCATCGAAGGTGCCCTATGGTGCACCGGTTCTATTCCAGCGCAAGCATGATGGGTTGATGCAACTGTGGATAGACTATCGGGCTTTGAATAAGCTGACCATCAAGAACAAGTACCCCATCCCACTCATTACAGACTTGTTCGATCAACTTGGGAGCACAAGGTGGTTCACCAAGCTGGATTCGAGGTCAGGCTACTATCAAGTCAAGATCGCGGAGGGAGATGAGCCAAAGACAGCATGTGTCACTCGGTATGGTTCGTATGAGTTCTTGGTGATGCCTTTCGAACTCACAAACACTCCAGCAACATTCTGCACCCTTATGAACAAGGTACTTCAGTCGTTCCTTGATCAATTTGTTATGGATTATTTGGATGACATTATGATCTACAGCCAGACTTTGGGAGAGCATGTAGACCACTTGAGACAGGTGTTCAAGGTGTTGCGGGTGCACAAGCTGTTTGTCAAGAGGGAGAAGTGCTCATTCACCCAGTAGGAGATCCTGTTCCTAGGCCTCATAGTGGGAGGTGGTAGGATACGCATGGATGAAGGCAAGATGCATGCCACCCTGGAGTGGCAACCGCCAGCCAAGGTCACTGAGTTGAGATCATTCCTTGGGCTGGTTAACTACTACAAGTGCTTCATCAAAGGTCACTCAGCAATAGCCACGCCATTGACTGACTTGCTTAAGAAAGGGAGAGCATGGGAGTGGAGCGCAGGGTGCCAGGAAGCCTTTGATAGGTTAAAGCGGGCTATGACCGAGGAGACAGTCTTGGCCTTGCCAGACCATGCCAAGCCGTATGAGGTACATATGGATGCATCAGACTTTGCCATAAGGGGCGTGTTGATGCAGGAGGGACGTCCAGTCACGTTCGAGAGCAGAAAGCTAAATGAGACTGAACGTAAGTACATGATCCGAGAGAAGGAGATGACTGCAGTGGTACACTGCTTGCGCACTTGGTGCCATTACCTATTAGGGTCGAGGTTCGTGGTGAGGACGGACAATGTGGCGACCAGCTACTTCCAGATGCAAAAGAAGCTATCCCCCAAGCAGGCGAGATGGCAAGATTTTCTTACAGAATTTGATTTTCAGATGGAGTACAAGCCAGGACGGGTGAACCTAGTGGTAGACGCCTTGAGCAGAAAGGCTAACCTTGCTGCCATTAGCCAACCAGAGGGGTCATTGGTGCCGAGCATCAAGAAGGGACTTGTGCATGATCCTACAGCCAAGGTTTTGATGGAGTACGCCCAGCAAGGTAAGACTAGGCGGTTTTGGTTGCAGGATGGGTTGCTGTACACCAGGGGCAGTAGACTGTTTGTGTCGCAGCACGGGAAGCTCCACAAGGAAGTTTTACAAGAATGCCATGATTCAAGGTGGGCTAGACACCCCGGAGTGAGCTGCACCCTGACGTTGATCGAGGATCAGTACTACCGGCCGCACATGAGGGACGATGTGGAGGCCTATGTGAAGACTTGTCTTGTGTGCTAATAGGAAAAGGTGGAGCTCAAGAAACCAGGGGGTCTCTTAGAGCCATTGCCAGTGCCAGAGCGACCATGGGAGAGTGTTTCTCTGGACTTTATAGTCAGTCTACCCAAAGCAGAAGGGTTTGGAAGCATCATGGTAGTGGTGGACAGGTTTTCCAAGTATGGAATCTTCATTCCAGCAACCAAGGAGTGCCCAGCCGAGGAGGTAGCTCGATTGTTCCTGAAGAACATGGTTAAGTACTGGGGAGTGTCGTGGACCATTGTTAGTGATCGGGACGGGCATTTCACGGGCAGGTTCTGGACTGAGTTGTTTAAGCTGTTAGGGTCAGACTTGAACTTTTCCACCAGCATGCATCCGCAGACCGATGGGCAGACAGAGCGAGTAAATGGACTATTGGAGATCTACCTCAGGCACTATGTGAGTGCCACACAAAGGGACTGGCCAAAGCTGCTAGATATTGTAACAATTTTCCTACAACTTACAAAGGAACGAGGTAACGAACCAGAGCCCATTTGAGGTTGTGACAGGGCAACAACCACTAACACCCGGTTCGATTGCTGTAGGTTATACAGGGTCGAATCTAGCAGCATACAAGTTTGCCAAGGCATGGCAGGAGCAAACTGACTTGGCCAGAGTTTGTCTACATAAGGCGGCCAAGAGGTCAAAGAAGTGGGCAGACCATAATAGGTGGGACGTGCAGTTCCAAGTTGGAGACTTGGTGTTGGTGAAGCTGCATCCCATTGTGCACCATAAGGGGCTGCACAAAGGCCTAGTCCGAAGGTATAAGGGACCTTTTCGAGTAGTCAAGAGGGTAGGCAAGGTTGCCTACAAGCTGGATATGCCACCCAAGCTGAGGGTACACCCAGTGTTCCATGTGAGCATGCTCAAGTTGATGAGGGAGATCCAGGATGGGCAGAGTCAAAGCGTGCACCATTGGGAGCAAAGGCCTCATATGAGAAGGAGGTCCACAGCATCATAACTGACCAAGAGGTGAGACAAAAGAATTATCAGCCAAGACAAGAGTACTTGGTGCGCTGGAAGGGACTTTCAGACAGTGAGGCGAGCTGGGAACCAGCAGATGACTTATGGCAGTCCGGGGACCAGATTAGGTAGTACCATGCAGAAGACACAATGAGGGCATTGCGCAATCATGTGGGGGAGAATGTCACACCCTGGGCGAGCACGCCAGGCACATCAGGCGCACCAGCAACTGAGCCAGAGGTTAAGGCCCGCAGACCAGGCGTGCTGGCGGGTATCTGTGTGCAAAGCCTAGTAAACGAGTTCAGAATGACCGCTCAACTTGCAGGCCAGCCCGTGAGACCAAGGCCTGGCATACAAGCTGCCCGCACCACATCCAGAAGGGGCCCAAGCTGCTGGACACGCAAGGGAAGCTTCTGGAAATAGGCAGGATCAGCTGGAGCATCCTGGCAGATTTGGTTGACCCTGAAAATCAGGAGTTAGCATCCTAATTGATTGTAATCTGTATAATCCCATGATTTTAGCCTTTATTCTAGGGATATCCCATTAAGTTGTAGCTGGAGCCTCAATTATTAATAGAAGGCTGCTCCACCCTCATTTGTACACCATCAAACACTTATGTTTCAATGAATACAAGAGCATTTCCAGAATTCTATCTTCTTATCCTGTTTCTCTTTAACTTGCGTAATCAGCCCTTCCCGTTGTTCTAGTGCCCGCACGCTTGTGTTTTAGGCCGACTTAGGCATAAAGGACGAGATTCAAAGCCTAAGGCCACATGGTTTCTGAGTCTTAAGTTCGGAGCCAGTGACACCCGGCCACGCCGTTCGGTGGGTTGGCTTAGGCATACGGCCGTTCATTTCATGTCTAGCCCCAAACCGGACCGAGGTTGTGCGAGCAGGACCGACACGGGATCAGCAGCACGGCTAGAGGGTGATCGGGCTTAATCCCCAGCTTCGGTATTATGCCTCTCCGACCGCTGAGCGCCCGTACGCTCGCTTCATGGTTTGACTTAGGCATTACAGAGTTCAATCCCCAGTCTAACAGCATACCAGAGTTTCATTTCCCAGTCTAAGATCAGAATCGAATCGAGGGTACGGTAGCAGGATCAGCAGCACGCAGGGGATCGGGCCGATCCCCGGCCTTTTCGCATTCTACCTCTCCGGCCGGCTGAGCGCCCGTATGCCCGTTTTTGGTGGGTTTGACTTAGGCCATAGGGAAGGTCATTCCCATGTCTAAGCCCCAGTTGGATCGAGGGTTGTGCAGCAGGACTGACAGTACGTAGAGGGGGACCGGGCCGATCCCCGACTTGCGCATTATCCCTTTTCGGTCTGCTCAACACCCGTACGCTCGTTTCATGGGTTAACTTATGCATACGGAGTTCATTCCCAGTGTAAGATCAGACCGGACCAAGCGTTACGACAGCAGGATCAATATCACGTAGAGGGGATCGAGTCGATCCTCGGCTTGCGCATTCTGCCTCTCCGACCGGCTGAGCGCCACGCACGCTCATTTTGTGGGTTGGCTTAGGCATACGGAGTTCATTCCATGTCTAACCCCGACCGGACCGAGGGTTGTGGTAGCAGGACCGATAGCAGGATCGATAGCACGTAGAGGGGGATCGAGCTGATCCCCGGCTTGTGCATTATGCCTTTCTAGCTGACCTCTCCGGCTGGCTGAGCACCCACACGCTCATTTCATGGGTTGACTTAGGCATACGGAGTTCATCCCCAGTCTAAGCATACGGAGTTCATTCCCAGTCTAATATCAGACCGGACTGCACATTGTGGCAGCAGGATCGATAGCACACAGGGTATACCAGGTCGATCCCAGCTGCGCATTCTACCTCTCCGATTGGCTGAGAGCCCAATGCTCGTTTCGTGGTTGGCTTAGGCATACGGAGTTCATCCATGTCTAAGCATACGAAGTTCATTCCTAGGCTAAGATTTGAGCCACGGTGCGCATACTGAGTCGGGCATGTGTTGGTGCTGCATTTTTTTTCACCTTGGGCACCATCGTCGGAGCATCGTTGGAAGCATCACCGGAGAGCCTAACCGACGACATTGGGGGGTTCCGACGATTGGGGGGCAGGGGTGTGCGTACATATGTACGATGGGTGCTGGTACTTGGCCCTTCATATTGCGCCCCCTATCCCTCATCAAACCTTGAGAACTCACACCACCTTAAAGAGCATTTGAGATTTTATAGGTTTGCTGCCAGTAGCCATTAAAGTGTCGAAATGGGACACTTTTTTCAAACAGTCACAAAATCTTCTCCACTTTGAGTTTTTAATTGAATTGTTTTATGCATGCCAACAAAAATACAGGGATCACCACTACCAATTTTGGGGACAAACCTCTTTCTAAAAAAATTTTAAAATATCCCGAACCACAAAAAGTTTCAAAAATCATAAAAAATAGAAAACGGGTCACCTTGCCACAAAACTTCACATGAAGCCTTAGGGGAACATTGTATGAATTTACAAGCCATAAAAATGGCATTGGCATGGCAGAAATATGAAGATGTTCTTGAACCCACCTATCACCCATTCGATCCCCGGCTTGCGCATCCTGTCTCTCTGGTCGGCTAACCGCCCGCACGCTCGTTCCGTGGGTTAACTTAGGCATACGAAGTTCATCCCCAGTCTAAGCATACGGAGTTCATTCCCATTCTAATATTAGACTGGACTGCACGTTGTGGTAGCAGGATCGACAGCACGTAGGGGTAGACCGGACCGATCCCCGACTTGCGCATTCTGCCTCTCCGATCGGCTGAGCGCCCACACGCTCGTTTCGTGGGTTGGCTTAGGCATACGGAGTTCATTCCATGTCTAAGCATACGGTGTTCATTCCATGTCTAAGCATATGGAGTTCATTCCTAGTCTAAGATTTTGAGCCACGGTGTGCATACTGAGCTCGGGCATGTGTTGGTGCCGTATTTTTTTCGCCCGGGGCACCATCATCGGAGCATCGTTGGAGCATCGTTGGAGAGCCTAACCGACGGCATTGGGGGTTCCAGTGATTGGGGGGCCGAGGGGGTGTGCGTACATGATGTACGATGGGTGCTGGTACTTGCCCTTATATTGGCCCCCTATCCCTCATCAAACCTCGAGAACTCACACCTCCTTAAAGAGCATTTGAGATTTTATAGGTTTACTGCCAGTAGCCATTAAAGTGTCTAAAATGGGGACCACTTTTTTCAAACAGTCACAAAATCTTATCCACTTCGAGTTTTTAATTGAATTGTTTTGTGCATGCCAAAAAAAATACAGGGATCACCTCTACCAAATTGGGGTCAAACCTCGTTCTGAGAGTTTAAAAAATCCTGAGTACCACCAAAAAGTTTTAAAAATCGTGACTTAGAAAACGCGTTCTTCCACGAAACTTCACATAGGCTTAGAGGAAAATTGTCTGATTACAGCCATAAAAATGGCAATGCATCGCAGAATATGAAGATGTGCTTGAGCACTACCTACCACCCGTTCGATTCCTCCGGCTGGCACCTGCCATTGGTCGCTAAGTGCCCGCATCTCGTTTCGTGGTGACTTAGCATACAGAGTTCATCCCCAGTCTAGGCATAGGAGTCATTCCCAGTCTAAGATCAATCGGCGAGGGTTTCTGCAGCAGTATCGGCAGCTCGCAGGGGGACAAGGCCAATTTTGGCTTGCGCATTCTGCTCTTCGACCGTCGAGCGCCCTGTACGCTCGTTTATGGGTTGGCTTAGGCATAGGGAGTTCATTCCATGTCTAAGCCCCAACTGGACTGAGGGTTGTGGCAGTGGGATCGATGGCATGCAGAGGGGGACCGGGCTGATCCTTGACTTGCGCATTATGCCTCTCCGATCGGCTCAGCACCCGTACACTCATTTTGTGGGTTGACTTAGGCATACGGAGTTCATTCCCAGTCTAAGATCGGACCGGACCGAGGGTTGCGACAGTAGGATCGATAGCACGCAGGGGGGATCGAGCCGATCCCCGACTTGCACATTCTGCCTCTCCGGTCGGCTGAGCGCCTGCACGCACGTTTCGTGGGTTGGCTTAGGCATACGTAGTTCATTCCATGTCTAAGCATACGAAGTTCATTCCCAGTCTAAGATTGGACCGGACCGAGGGTTGTGAAAGCAGGACCAGCAGCAGGATCGGCAGCACGCAGGGGGGATCGGGCCGATCCCCGGCTTGTGCATTCTGCCTCTCCAGCCGACTGAGCACCCGCACGCTTGTTTCGTGGGTTGGCTTAGGCATATGAAGTTCATTCCATATCTAAGCACCAACCGGATTGAGGGTTATGGCAGCAGGACCGGCAGCAGGACGGGCAGCGAGATCGGCAGCACACAGAGGGGGATCGGGCTAATCCTTGATTTGTGCATTATGCCTCTCAGACTAGCCTCTCCGGCCGGTTAAGCGTCCGTACGCTCGTTTCATGGGTTGAATTAGGCATACGAAGTTCATCTCCAATCTAAGCATATGGAGTTCATTCCCAGTCTAAGATCAGATCGAACCGAGGGTTGCGACAGTAGGATCGACAGCATGCAGAGGGGATCGGGTCGATCCCCGGCATGCGCATTCTACCTCTTCGGTCGACTGAGCACCCTACACACCCGTTTTGTGGGTTGGCTTAGGCATAGGGAGTTCATTCCATGTCTAAGCCCCAGCCAGATCGAGGGTTGTGGTAGCGAGATCTGTGACACGCAGGGGGGACCGGGCCAATCCCCAGCTTGCGCATTTTGCCTCTCCGGTCGGTTGAGTGCTCGCATGCCCATTTTATGGGTTGGCTTAGGCATAGGGAGTTCATTCCATGTCTAAGCCCAAGCCGGATCGAGGATTGTGGCAGTGGGACCGACAGCACGTAGAAGGGGATCGGGCCGATCCCCGGCTTGCGTATTATTGCCTCTTCAGCCGGTTCAGCGCCCGCACGCTCGTTTCGTGGGTTGACTTATGCATATGGAGTTCATTCCTAGTCTAAGATCAGATCGGACCGAGGGTTGCGACAGCCAGATCAGCACGCAGAGGGGACCGGCCGATCCCTGACTTGCGAATTCTGCCTCTCCGGTCGCGCTAAGTGCCCGCACGGCTCGTTCGTAGGTTGGCTTAGGCATACCGGAGTTCATTCCATGTCTAAGCCCCAGTCGGACTGAGGGTTGTGGGCAGCAGGACTGGCCAGCACGTAGAGGGGGACTGGGCTGATCCTCGGCTTATGCATTATGCCTTTCCGATTGATTCAGCACTCGCACGCTCGGTTTCGTGGGTGACTTAGGCTACGGAGTTCATCCCCAGTCTAAGCATACGGAGTCATTCCCAGTCTAAATCAGATTGGACCGAGGGTTGCGATAGCAGAACCAGCAGCAGGATCGACAACACGCAGAGGGGGACCGGGATGATCCCCAGCTTGCGCATTCTACCTCATGAGCGGCTGAGTGCCCATGTCATGCCCTAGGCAGGGCACGCCAGGCACATCAGGTGCACCAGCAGGCGAGCTGAGGTTAAGCCTCAGACCAGGGCGTGCTATCGGGTATCTATACGCAAAAGCCTAGCAAACGAGTTCAGAACACCCCGCCCAACTTGTAGGGCCAGCCTGTGAGACCAAGGCCTGGCATACAAGCTGCTCGTTCCACATCCAGAAAGGGCCCAAGGTGCTGGGACACGCAAGGGAAGCTTCTAAAAGCAGGTAGGGATCAGCTGGAGCATCTAGCAGATTTGGTTGACCCTGAAAATTAGAGTTAGCATCCTGATTGATAGTAGATCTAATATAATCCCATGGATTTTTAGCCTTTATTCTGGATATGCCATTAAGTTGTAGCTGGAGCCTCAACTATAAATAGAGGGCTGCACCACCCTCATTTGTACACCATCAAACACTTCTGTTTCAGTGAATACAAGAGCATTTGCAGAATTCTATCTTCTTATCCTATTTCTCTTTAACTTGCGTAATCAGCCCTTCCCATTGTTCTAGTGCTCGCATGCTTGTGTTTTAGGCTGACTTAGGCATAAAAGAGGAGATTCCAAGCCTAAGGCCGCACGGTTTCTAAGTCTAAGGTTAGAGCCCGTGACAATTGGTATCAGAGCGAGTTTGATTCTGCGTGTTTGTGTTGTGCAGGTTAGATCGTGATTGAGGAGATGGCATCCCAAAGTGACGTTGCTAGCCAACAACCAGAGGCCCAGGAGCATGGGTGTGGAAGAGGCGAGAAAGCCAGTTCTAGAGATATATGGTCTACCATGGACGGTAGGCTGGCCAAGGTGGAGGTGACCGTAGGCAACATGGGGGAGAAGTTTGAGGAGGTAAAGACTCACATTGCAACATTAGACTCCATGGGGGAGGAGATCCAAAGTGAGCTAGAAGCTGCTCTCAACAAAGGCATTGACGTGTTCACCGAAAGAATCAGACCTTGGAGGCTGAAGTGCTGAACTTGCGCGATGGCATGGAGGCCATGCACCAGCGGATGGAGGAGCTTGCCAGTGAGCTCGTTGCTTGCAAGACTACCATTGGGAATGGCATGTTTGCTGGAGTGTCCAAGTCCAGATTGGATGTCCCCAAGCCTAAAGAGTTTAAGAGGTCTAGGGCAGCCAAGGAAGTAGACAACTACCTATGGGGTATGGAGCAGTACTTCCAGGCCATGGGCATGCAAGACGAGGCGATAAAGGTAAGCACCGCTGTTATGTATCTCACTGATGTAGCCTTTATTGTGGTGGAGGCACAGGTGTGATGGTGTCAGGCGTGGGAGTGCCAAGATTGGAACCTGGGCCAGAGTTCCAAAAGGAGTTTAGAGAACAATTTTACCCAGAGTATGCCGGTGATGAGGCGTGGGGTAAAGTTGCCACAGGCGGAGCAAGCAAGGGGACATAAGGGGTATGTCCAGGAAATTTCTCTGAACTGATGCTACAGATCTCGGATCTAGGTGAGAAGATGCCTTAATTGCTTTCATGGATGGGCTGAAGCCATGGGTGAAGCATGAGCTATAAGGGGAGGAGTTCATGACTTGGCTAAGCCATGGACTACTGCCGAGGGCCTTGATAGAGTTCAAGCCTCTAAACAAGTTCGATTCTACCAAGCCCCAAGGGTAAGGGCAGGGATGATAGGGGACCGAAGAAGTCAATCCAAGGGGAAGCAAACCAATGACCGGACGAGTCCAAGGAATGGAGACTGAAGACCGTTCAAGACCAAGGAATGGCGAGAGGAAGCCACCAGCAGGCAAGGGAAAGCAATAGGGGACCGGAGAGCCACTAGCATGGCTACCTATGTGGGAGGGAGCCACATAGCACACAATTGCTCGCAGAAGGGCAAACTGGCTGCTGTAGACAAGGAGTCTGACGAAGAGCCAGAGTCAGGGGTAGTAAAGCTTGGGTCGTTAGTGCCCAATGCTGTCCAAAGTAAGGGGAGCTGCAAGCCAAAGGGCTTGATGTTTGCGGATCTAATGGTTGTGGGTCAGAAGGTGAGCGTACTGGTGGACACAAGTGCCTCACATATTTTTATTTCAAGTGATGGAGCCCAGAAGCTTGGACTAAAGGTGCAGAAAGGGACTACTACCATCAAAACAGTGAACTCCAAGGAGGTTCCAGCCATTAGAGTAGCACGGGGAGTGGAGTTACAGCTTGGAGACTGGAAAGGCAAGGAAACCATAGAGGTGATACCCCTTGATGACTATGAGTTTCTGATTGGGTTGGATTTCCTTGTTCGGATTAATGCCTTTTTTGTGCCTTTTGCCAATTGTGTTTGCATCTTGGATGCATGGTGCCAATGCCTAGTGCCATTGAGGAGAGGGTCTGGAGTTGGGTCAGGGTGGTGTCAGCCATCCAATTTGCCAAGGCAATAAGCAGACAAGAAGACACCTTTTTGGCAGCCCTGAAATATGATGAGCCAAGGGAGAAGGAGATCAAGTCACCCTTGGAGGTGCTAAAGGTGCTGAAGAACTTTAGTGATGTGATGCTCGAAAGCTGCCTAGCAAGCTACCACCTAAGAGAGAGGTGAACCACAAGATCGAGCTGGTGTCTGAGGCCAAGCCACCAGCTAGAGCCCCTTACTGAATGTCTCCATCAGAGTTGGAGGAGTTGAGGAAGTAGCTCAAAGAGTTAGTTGATGCTGGCTTTATCAGGCCATCGAAGGTGCCCTATGGTGCACGGGTTCTATTCCAGCGCAAGCATGATAGGTTGATGCAACTGTGGATAGACTATCGGGCTTTGAATAAGCTGACCATCAAGAACAAGTACCCCATCCCACTCATTACAGACTTGTTCGATCAACTTGGGAGCACAAGGTGGTTCACCAAGCTGGATTCGAGGTCAGGCTACTATCAAGTCAAGATCGCGGAGGGAGATGAGGCCAAAGACAGCATGTTGTCACTCGGTATGGTTCGTATGAGTTCTTGGTGATGCCTTTCGAACTCACAAACACTCCAGCAACATTCTGCCACCCTTATGAACAAGGTACTTCAGTTGTTCCTTGATCAATTTGTTATGGATTATTTGGATGACATTATGATCTACAGCCAGACTTTGGTGAGAGCATGTAGACCACTTGAGACAGGTTGTTCAAGGTGTTGCGGTTGCACAAGCTGTTTGTCAAGAGGGAGAAGTGCTCATTCACCCAGTACGAGATCCTGCTTCCTAGGCCTCATAGTGGGAGGTGGTAGGATACGCATGGATGAAGGCAAGATGCATGCCACCCTGGAGTGGCAACCGCCAGCCAAGGTCACTAAGTTGAGATCATTCCTTGGGCTGGTTAACTACTACAAGTGCTTCATCAAAGGTCACTCAGCAATAGCCACGCCATTGACTGACTTGCTTAAGAAAGGGAGAGCATGGAGTGGAGCGCAGGGGTGCCAGGAAGCCTTTGATAGGTTAAAGCGGGCTATGACCGAGGAGACAGTCTTGGCCTTGCCAGACCATGCCAAGCCGTATGAGGTACATATGGATGCATCAGACTTTGCATAAGGGGCGTGTTGATGCAGAGGGACGTTCAGTCACGTTCGAGAGCAGAAAGCTAAATGAGACTGAACGTAAGTACATGATCCGAGAGAAGGAGATGACTTGCAGTGGTACACTGCTTGCGCACTTGGTGCCATTACCTATTAGGGTCGAGGTTCATGGTGAGGACGGACAATGTGGCGACCAGCTACTTCCAGATGTAAAAGAAGCTATCCCCCAAGCAGGCGAGATGGCAAGATTTTCTTACAGAATTTGATTTTCAGATGGAGTACAAGCCAGGACGGGGTGAACCTAGGGTAGACGCCTTGAGCCAGAAAGGCTAACCTTGCTGCCATTAGCCAAACCAGAGGGGTCATTGGTGCCGAGCATCAAGAAGGGACTGTGCATGATCCTACAGCCAAGGTTTTGACTGGAGTACGCCCAGCAAAGGTAAGACTAGGCTGGTTTTGGTTGCAGGAATGGGTTGCTGTACACCAGGGGCAGTAGACTGTTTGTGTCGCAGCACGGGAAGCTCCACAAGGAAGTTTTACAAGAATGCCATGATTCAAGGTGGGCTAGACACCCCGGAGTGAGCTGCACCCTGACGGTTGATCGAGGATTCAGTACTACCGGCCGCACGAGTGAGGGACGATGTGTGAGGCCTATGTGAAGACTTGTCTTGTGTGCTGAATAGGGAAAAGGTGGAGCTCAAGAAACCAGGGGTCTCTTAGAGGCCATGGCCCAGTGCCAGACGACCATGGGAGAGGTGTTTCTCGGGTCTTTATAGTCAGTCTACCCAAAGCAGAGGGGTTGGAAGCATCATGGTAGTGGTGGACAGGTTTTCCAAGTTGGAATCTTTCATTCCAGCAACCAAGGGAGTGCCCAGCCGAGGAGGTAGCTCGATGTTCCTGAGAGAACATGGTTAAGTACTGGGGAGTGTCGTGGACCATTGTTAGTGATCGGGCACGGGCATTTCACGGGCAGGTTCTGGACTGAGTTGTTTAAGCTGTTAGGGTCAGACTTGAACTTTTCCACCAGCATGCATCCGCAGACCGATGGGCAGACAGAGCGAGTAAATGGACTATTGGAGATCTACCTCAGGCACTATGTGAGTGCCACACAAAGGGATCACCACTACCAATTTTGGGGACAAACCACTTTCTAAAAAAATTTTAAAATATCCCGAACCACAAAAAGTTTCAAAAATCATAAAAAATAGAAAACGGGTCACCTTGCCACAAAACTTCACATGAAGCCTTAGGGGAACATTGTATGAATTTACAAGCCATAAAAATGGCATTGGCATGGCAGAAATATGAAGATGTTCTTGAACCCACCTATCACCCATTCGATCCCCGGCTTGCGCATCCTGTCTCTCTGGTCGGCTAACCGCCCGCACGCTCGTTCCGTGGGTTAACTTAGGCATATGAAGTTCATCCCCAGTCTAAGCATACGGAGTTCATTCCCAGTCTAATATTAGACTGGACTGCACGTTGTGGTAGCAGGATCGACAGCACGTAGGGGTAGACCAGACCGATCCCCGACTTGCGCATTCTGCCTCTCCGATCGGCTGAGCGCCCACACGCTCGTTTCGTGGGTTGGCTTAGGCATACGGAGTTCATTCCATGTCTAAGCATACGGTGTTCATTCCATGTCTAAGCATATGGAGTTCATTCCTAGTCTAAGATTTTGAGCCACGGTGTGCATACTGAGCTCGGGCATGTGTTGGTGCCGTATTTTTTTCGCCCGGCACCATCATCGGAGCATCGTTGGAGCATCGTTGGAGAGCCTAACCGACGCATTGGGGGTTCCAGTGATTGGGGGGCCGAGGGTGTGCGTACATGATGTACGATGGGTGCTGGTACTTGGCCCTTATATTGGCCCCCTATCCCTCATCAAACCTCGAGAACTCACACCTCCTT
>NW_019168428.1:0-20911 GCF_002303985.1 Durio zibethinus | reverse complement strand
AATCTTTGACTTATAATTTTTTAAATTTATTAATTAGTATTATTTTATCCGAATTAGCTTATATGATCAAAAACAATTACTTTATGACAGAACAATTATCAGAACAATTTAAGATTGATATTTGTTTAAATAGTCGTAACTATTTAAACTGGTTAAAAAATAGCTTTAGTTTTTTAATTTCTTACTCAATAATTTTTGAAATATTAATAAAATAGTATTACTTTATTTCATGTAAGTTTTTAGGAACTAAAACAATTGTTTTATTACAAAACAAAAGGTTTTAACAATTTTAAATAGATAATTGTTCAAATAGTCTTATCTATTTGAACTTATTTAGTAAACAGATTTATTTTTTAAAATTTTTTTGTTACTAACTTTTCAAAAGTTAATAAATTAGTATTATTTTATTCCGAATAAACTCATATGAACTAAAATAATTATTTTATGACCAAACAAAAGTTCAAAATGATTTGAAATAGATAATTATTCTAATAGTCCTAACTATTTGAATTGGTTCAGCAAATGTATTTATTTTTTAAATCTCTTACTTATTAATTTTTGGAATATTATTAAATCAGTATTATTTTAATCCAAAATGGTTGTATGAAAGGAAACAATTGTTCTATGACATTCTATGACAAAATAAAGTTCATAACAATTTAAGATAGATAATTGTTCAAATAATCATAACTATTTGAACTGGTTAGATAAATAGATTTAGTTTTCAAAATCTCTTATAAATTTTCAAAATATTAATAAATCAGTATTATTTTATTTTCAATAATTCTGTATGAACAGAAACAACTTTTTTTATAACAAAACAAAAGATCATAACAATTTGAAATAGATAATTATTCAAGTGTACATGACTATGTCAACTTGCTCAGTAAACAAATTTATTTTTTAAATCTCCTACCTATTAAATTGCAGAACATGTATGAATAGAAATACTTTTTCTACAACAAAACAAAAGGTCATAACAATTTGAAATAGATAATGTTCAAGTGCATGTGACTATTTGAACTTGTTCAATAAACAAATTTATTTTTTTAAATCTCCTACCTATTAAATTGCAAAATATTAATAAATTAGTATAATTTTATTCAGAATAAACTTGTTTGAATAGAAATAATTGTTTTATGATAAAAAAAAGAGCATAACTATTTGAAAAAAATAATTGTTCAAACAATCATAACTATTTTAACTTGCTCAGTAAACATATTTATTTTTTAAATATTTAACTTATTAATTTTTGCAATATTAATAAATTAGTATTATTTTGTTTTGAATAAGCTTGTATGAATAGAAACAATTGGTTTATGACAAAACAAAAGGTCATAACTATTTGAAATAGATAATTGTTAAAATAGATAAATAGTCATAATTATTTAAATGGGTTCAAAAAATAGATTTATTTTTTTATTTTGACTTATTAATTTTTGAAATATTGACAAATTTAATTATTTTATTCGGAATAAGCTTGTATGAATAGAAACAATTGCTTTATGACAAAATAAAAGGTCATAATGATTTGAAATATATAATTGTTCAAATAATCATTACTAATTGAACTTGTTCAGTAAGTAGATTCATTTTCTTAAATCTCTTACACGTTAGATTTTAAATATTAATAAATTAGTATTATTTTATTTAGAATAAGCCTATATGAACTAATACAATTGTTTTATAATGAAACAAAAAGGTCATAACGATTTGAAATAGATAATTATTTAAATAGTTATGACTATTTGAACTTGTTCGATAAATAAATTTATTTTAAAATCTTTTACTTATTAATTGGCAAAATATTAATAAATTTATATTATTTTAATCCAAATAAGTTTGTGTGAAGAAAAACAATTGTTTTATGATAAAACAAAAAGTCATAACAATTTGAAATAAATAATTTTGAAATAATCATAACTATTTGAACTTATTAGGTAAAAAGATTTATCTTTTAAATATTTTACTTATTAATTTTATTTGAAATAAGCTTGCATGAATAGAAAAAAATTGTTTTATGACAAAATAAAAAGGTGATAGCAATTTGAAATAGATAATTGTTCAAATAGTCATAACTATTTGAACTTGTTCAGTAAATAGATTAATTTTTTAAATCTCTTACTTATTAATTTTTGAAATAATAATAAATTAGAATTATATTATTTTGAATATGCTTGTACAAACAGAAACAATTATTTTTATGATAAAACAAAAGGTCATAACGATTTAAAATAGATAATTGTTCAAACAATCATAACTATATGCACTGGTCATGCCAATAGATTTGTTTTTTAAATCTGTTACTTATTAACTTTTCGAATATTCATAAATTAGCATTATTTTATTCCGAATAAGACTATATGCATAGAAACAATTATTTTATGACAAAACAAATGGTCATAATGATTTAAAATAAATAATTGTTCAAATAACTAATTGAACTAGTTTAGTAATAGATTTATTTTTTAAATCTCTTACTTTTTAATTTTCAAAACATTAATAAATTAATCTTGTTTTATTTCAAACAAACTTATATGAAAAAAAAATTCTTTTATGAATGAACAAAAACATTTTTTTATGTCATAACGATTTGAAATAAATAATTGTTCAAATAGACATAATTATTTGAACTAGCTTGGTGAACAAAATTATTTTTTAAATCTCTTACTTATTAATTTTTGAAATATTAATAAATTTATTTTATTTTATTCTAAATAAGTTACTAAGAACTTAAAAATTGTTCTACGGCAAAACAAAAGGTCATAACAATTTGAAATAAAGAATTGTTCATATAATCTTAACTATTTGAACTGGTTTGGCAAACAAATTTATTTTTAAAATCTCTTAGTTGTTAATTTTCAGAATATTATTACATTAGTATTATTTTATTCTGAATAAACTTGTGTGAATAGAAATAATTGTTTTATGACATAATAAAAGGTTACAATAATTTGAAATATATAATTGTTCAAATAGTCATAACTATTTGAAATGGTTTAGTAAACATATTTTTTTAAATCTTTTACACATTAATTTTTGAAATATTAGTAAATTAGTATTATTTTATTTCGAATAAGCTTTGTTAGCTTTATAGGTTAGATGGTGATCCAAGAGGGGGGTTAATTGGATTTCTCCAAATTCTTCCCAAACAAATGATTTCAATATAGTTGAATAGAAATTAAAACAATAAGCACTTTTGATGAAAATACAATGCCAACAATAACAATTAACGAATCTAAAATCAAATATAAACAATAAATTGTAAGGAGATAGGGATAGAGAAATCAAACACAATGATTTATAAAAGATCGGTCCCTCTTCACAAGGCACCTGCATCCTCTCTTCTTGGTTGTCCACACCAAGGCTTCAATCCACTATTCTTGAATTGAAAATACAACCTATCCTTTTCTTTCTAAAGCTTAAGATAGAAACCTCTACCCTTTTGTAGTATTTTACCCAATCTCACTATAAGCTCTCAAGAGGATACCGCACCTCTTGTTCTCTTCCACCCTTGTTTATCAAAGGTAATTTTGCAAACAATAGAACAACCTCTCTAAGGCTAAGTGTTTGCTAAGTTTAAGTACAAAAAAATGATGAATGAACAACAAATAAAAATTGGATAAAATAAATACAAAGATATGGACTTTGAAGCTCTAAAAACTCTTGATTCTTTGAGAGAATGAAAATATAGCTTATTGGCTCTTGCTCTCTTGATTCATCAATCTTCTTGGTGTGTTGGAGTGCCCAATTTATAGAGAAATTGAAGAGGTAGCCATTGGAAGTGTTTGGGAGAACAAAATAGCTGTTGGAGTGTTTTCGCCCAGAGCCGATCAATCCTTTCCATGAGGGGATCGATCCTGTCAATGGCTGGGTGGTTATCTCCTGTTCTACACTCTACTCACTAATTTGATCATATCTTGAGTTATACAAATTCAAATCATAAACCGTTTGAATATTTAGAAACTAGACTTAAATTTGTTTCTATCCATATAAAGTTCATCACCTAATTCACTATGTACGAATTATAGTGAATTTTCAAAGTTACACCTTGTGCAATTTTTCTAACAACTGCAGAGTGTCTAGTAAAAATTGAAAATCTTTTCTTAGAAAATTTGGATTTTGATTTTGTTTCATCCATTAGAAAGTAGACTCAAAGAGCTTTCCAAGCATATAAATTTCAAATATTAAGACTTTGTGAATTAATACAAAAAAATAAACAAGTTTAATGTTGGAAAACTTTGTTCTTGTAAAACAGCTTTCTTAAGTTAATCTATTTCTCAAAACCAATATTATCAAAACTGTATTAAGTCCAAAATGAATAAGTTCACTTTAAAAACAACAATTGGACTTTCATTGAAGCTCAAATAAATAATTTCAAAGATAGATTTGGTTTGAGAAATATGACACCAAGAAAGGTTTGTTTAAACTTTGAAAATCATATTATTTATTTAGTACCAAAATATAAAACTTAAGAACATGTACTAAATAAATCCTTTTTCAAAATCTTGATCAAGTTTATTTAGCCTTAATGTTTTGTCATTTCAAAATAAGGATCAATTCAAGGCTAACAATGTTGTATTCAGGATCAAGCATTTACCACTACGCCAAAACCTATAGTTGATAGTGAAGACGCAACTCTATTTCCATATTCTCTTTTGGTAGAGCAAAGCCCCTATACTAAGCGACAGGTGGACATAAGGGGCTTCGCAAAGCCTTCATGGGATACCTCACCCATTAGGCCTCGATAGGTTGGGTTGCCATACACCGAAATCTGATCCATCATGGGATACCTCACCCAGATGAATCGACATACCGAGTCCCTAAGAGGAAAACCGTTGGACCCTATAATCCAACAATCTCCCCCCCATCGGCACCTGGGGGACTCGAACCTACAATCTCGCTCTAATACCAGTTTTCAAGATCAATCACTTACCACTACACCAAAAGCTATAGCTGAGAGTAAAGATGCAACTCTATTCCTTATTCTCTTTTGGTAGCACAGAGCCCTATACTAAGCGACAGGTGGACATAAGGGGCTTCGCAAAGCCTTCATGGGATACCTCACCCATTGGGCCTTGGCAGGTTGGGTTGCCATACACCGAAATTTGATCCATCATGGGATACCTCACCTAGATGAATCGACATACCGAGTCCTTAAGGGAGACCGCTGGACCCCATAATCCAACAAGCTTAAATGATCAAAAACATTTGTTATATGACCAAGAAAAGGTAATAATGATTTGAAATAGATAGTTATTGAAATGGCCCTAATTATTTGAAATGATTCGGTAAACAGATTCATTTTTTAAATCACTTACTTATTAATTTTTGAAATATTAATAAATTTGTATTATTTTATTTCAAATAAGCTTATATGAACTGAAACGATTGTTTTATGACAAAACAAAAGGTCAAAATGATTTGAAATATATAATTGTTCATATAATCTTAAATTTTTGAACTACTTCGGCAAACAGATTTATTTATTTAAATCTCTTAGTTATTAATTTTTGAAATATTATTAAATTAATATTATTTTATTTCGAATAAGCATATGTGAACTGAAACAATTATTTTATAGTAGAACAAAAGATTATGACAATTTGAAACAGGTAATTATTCAAATAGGAATTGATTCGGTAAACAGATTTCTTTTTTAAATCTCCTATTTATTAATTTTTAAAATATTAATAAATTAGTATTACTTTATTCCAAATAGGTTTGTATTATGAAAAACAATTGTTTTATGACAAAACAAAAGTTCATAATGATTTGAAATAGATAATTGTTGAAATGGCCAGAATTATTTGAACTGATTCGGTAAACAGATTCACTTTTAAAATCACTTACTTATTAATTTTAGGAATATTATAAATTTTTTTTTATTTTATTTCAAATAAGTTAGTAAGAACTGAAATAATTATTTTATGATAAAACAAAAGGTCATAGCGATTTCAAATAGCTAATTGTTCAAATGACCAAAATTATTTTAATTGATTTAGTAAAAAAATTTATTTTTTAAATCTCTTATTAATTTTAGAAATATTAATAGATTAGTATTATTTTATTTAGTATAAGTTTGTATTAACTAAAACAATTGTTTTATGACAAAGCAAAAGGTCAAAATGATTTTAAATAAGTAATTGTTCAAATAGTCATAACTATTTGAGTTTATTTGGTAAACAGATTTATTTTTCAAATCTCTTGCTTATTAATTTTTCGAATGTTAATATATTAAGATTATTTTATTTCGAATAAGCTTGTATGATATGAAACAAATATTTTATGACTAAAACAAGGTCAAACGATTTGAAATAGATAATTATTCTAATAGTTTTAACTATTCGAAAACAAATTTATTTTTTAAGTCTCTTATTAATTTTTAAAATATTAATAAATTAGTATTATTTTATTTCGAATAAGCTTGTCTGATAAAAAACAATTGGTTTATAACAAATAAAAGGTTAGAACAATTTGAAATAGATAATTGTTCAAATGGCCATAATTAATTTTACTGATTCAGTAAATAAATTTATTTTTTAAATCTCTTATTAATTTTAGAAATATTAATAAATTAATATTATTTTATTCTGTTTAAGCATATATTAACTGAAACAATTGTTTTATGACAAAACAAAAGGTCATAACGATTTTAAATAGATAATTGTTCAAATAGTAATGATTATTTGAACTTGTTCAGTGAACAGTTTTATTTTTTAAATCTCTTTCTTATTAATTTTTAAATTTTAATAAATTAGTATTAATTTATTCCAAATAAACTTGTATGAACTAAAACAATTGTTTTATGACTAAACAAAAGGTCAAAACGATTTGAAATAGATAATTATTGTAATAGTCTTAACCTATGAACTGGTTCAGTAAATAAATATATTTTTTAAATCTCTTACTTATTAATTTTGAAATATTATTAAATTTTTATTATTTTAAACCAAATAAGCTTGTACGAAAAAAATTTTTGTTTTATGATAAAACAAAAGGTCATAAAGATTTGAAATTGATAATCATTCATATAGTTTTAATTATTTGAACTGGTTCAGTAATTAGATTAATTTTTTAATTTTATTAGTTATTAAGTTTTGAAATATAATTAAATTAGTATTATTTCATTATGAATAAAATAGTATGAATAGAACCAATTGTTTGATGACAAAACAAAAGGTTATAATGATTTAAAATAGATAATTATTACAAATAGTCAAAACTATGTGAAATGGTTTGGTAAATAGATTTATTTTTTAAATCTCTTACTGATTAATTTTCTAAATATTAATAAATTAGTATTATTTTATTTCAAACAAACTTATATGAATCAAAACAATTGTTTTATGACAAAACAAAAGGTAATAACTATTTGAAATAGGTAATTGTTTAAATAGTTATAATTATTTGAACTGGTTTGGTAAATAGAATTATTTTTTAAATCTCTTAGTTATAAAATTTTGAAATATTAACAAATTAGTTTTATTGTATTCCAAGTAAACCTATATGAGCTGAAATAATTGTCTTAAAACAAAATAAAAGGTCATAATGATATGAAATAGATAATTGTTCATATAGTTTTAACTATTTGAACTGGTTCGACAAATAGATTTATTTTTTAAATCTCTTAGTTATGAATTTTCAAAATATTATTACATTAGTATTATTTTATTTTGAATAAACTTGTGTGAACAGAAATAATTGTTTTATGCAAAACAAAAGGTTATAACAATTTGAAATAGATAATTGTTCAAATAGTCATAATTATTTAAACTAGTTCGGTAAATAGATTTTATTTTTAAATCAATTACTAATTCTTGAAATATTAATCAATTAGTATTATTTTATTTTAAATAAGTTTGTATGTTGAAAAACAATTGTTTTATGACAAAACGAAAAGTATTAACAATTTTGTTCAAATGGCTATAATTATTTGAACTGATTTGGTAAACTGATTTATTTTGTTAAATTTCTTACTTACTAGTTTTTGTAATATTAAAAAAAGTAGTATTATTTTATTTTGGATAAGCTTTTATAAACTGAAACAATTGTTTTATGATAAAACAAAAGTTCATAACAATTTTAAATAAAATTGTTCAAATAATCATAACTATTTGAACTTGTTCAGTAAACAAGTTTATTTGTTCAAATCTTTTGCTTATTAATTATTTGAATGTTAATAAATTAATGTTTATTTTGAATAAGCTTTTATGAACTAAAAGAACAGTTTTACGACTAAACAAAAAGTTAAAACAACTTGAAATAGATAATTATTCTAATAGTCTTAACCATTTCAATTGATTTGGCAAACACATTTATTTTTTAAATCTCTTACTTATTAATTTTTGAAATATTATTAAATTAGTATTCTTTTTATTTGAATAAGCTTATATGATCAAAAACAATTTTTTTTTGACAAAACAAAGATCATAACAATTTGAGATTGATATTTGTTCAAATGGTTGTAACTAATTGAAATGGTTCGGAATATAGGTTTAGTTTTTAAATCTTTTACTTAATAATTTTTGAAATATTAATAAAGTAGTTTTATTTTAGTTTGGACAAGTTTTTATAAACTGAAACAATTGTTTTATGACAAAAGAAAAATGTCATAATGATTTTAAATAGATAATTATTCAAATAGTCATATCTATTTGAGCTTGTTCGATAAACATATTTATTTTTTTAAATCTCTCACTTATTAATTTTTTGAATTTTAATAAATTAGTATTATTTTATTTCGAATAGGCTTGTATGAACTGAAATAATTGTTTTATGACTAAACAAAAGGTTAGAGCGATTTGAAATAGATAATTGTTCTAATAGTTTAACTATTTGAACTGGTTTGGCAAACACATTTATTATCTTAATCTGAATAAGCTTATATGAAAAAAAACAATTGTT
The DNA here is from genome assembly GCF_002303985.1 of Durio zibethinus. Next base: position 12,004 of record NW_019168428.1, on the reverse strand, counting down.
CTATAACAAAATAAAGATCATAACGGTTTGAGATATATAATTGTTCAAAAAGTAATAACTATTTGAGCTAGTTTGATAAATAGATTTAGTTTTTAATACTTTTATTAATTTTCAAAATCTTAATGAATCAATATTATTTTATTCTAAATAATTCTGTATGAATAGAAACAATTGTTTTACTATAAAATAAAAGGTCATAATGATTTGAAATAGATAATTATTCAAATGAACATGACTATTTGAACTTATTTGGTAAATAGATTTATTTTTTAAATCTCCTACCTATTAATTTCTAGAATATTAATAAATTAGTATTATTTTATTCTGAATAAACTTGTATGAATAGAAAAAATTGTTTTATGACAAAATAAAAGATCATAACTATTTGAAATAAATAATTGTTCAAACAGTCATAACTATTTGAGCTTGTTCAGTAAGCCTATATGAATTGATACAATTGTTTTATAATGAAACAAAAGGTCATAACGATTTGAAATAGATAAATACTAAAGTAGTTATAACAATTAGAACTTGTTCGGTAAACATATTTATATTTAAAATCTTTTACTTATTAATTGTCAAAATATTAATAAATTAATATTATTTTAATCTGAATAAGCTTGTATGAACAAAAACAATTATCTTATGAAAAAACAAAAGTCATAACGATTTGAAAAAAATAATTATTCAAATAGTCGTAACTACTTGAACTTATTTGATAAACAGATTTATTTTTTAAATCTTTTAATAATTAGTTGTCAAATATTAATACATTTGTATTATTTTAATTGAAATAAGCTTGTATGAATAGAAAAAATTATTTTATGACAAAACAAAAGGTTATAGCGATTTGAAATAGATAATTGTTCAAATAGTGTAACTATTTAAACTTGATCGATAAACATATTCAGTTTTTAAATCTCTTACTTATTAATTTTTGAAATATTAATAAATTAGATTTATGTTATTTTAAGTTAGCTTGTACAAATAGAAACAATTGTTTTGTAATGAAACAAAAGGTTATAACACTTTAAAATAGATATTGTTCAAACAATTATAACCATTTGTATTGGTCAGCCCAATAGATTCATTTTTTAAATCGTTACTTATTAATTTTTAGGATATTAACAAATTAGCATTACTTTATTTCAAATAAGACTGTATCAATAGAAACAATTGTTTTATGACAAAACAAATGATTATAATAATTTGAAATAAATAACTATTCAAATTATTATAACTATTTGAACTGGTTTGGTAAATGGACTTACCTTTTAAATCTCTTATTAATTTTTAAAATATTAATAAATTAATATTATTTTATTTTGAACAAACTTATATGAATAAAAACATTTGTTTTATGACAAAAAAAATGTCATAATGGTTTGAAATAGATAAATATTCATACAACCTTAACTATTTGTATTGGTTCAACAAAAAAATTTATTTTTTAAATCTCTTGGTTATTAATTTTTATAATATTATTAAATTAGTAATATTGTATTCTGAATAAGCTTGTATGAACATAAATAATTATTTTATAACAAAATAAAAGGTTATAACGATTTGAAATATATAATTGTTCAAATAGTTATAACTATTTGAACTGGTTCGGTAAGCATATTTCTTTTTTAAATATCCTACTTATTAATTTTTGAAATATTAATAAATTAGTATTATTTTATTCGAAACAAGCTTATATGATGAAAACATTTTTTTATGGCAAAACAAAAGATTATAAATATTTGAAATAGATAATTATTCGAAATGGCGAAATTATTTAAACTGATTCGATAAGCTGATTTATTTTTAAAATCTTCAACTTCTCAATTTTTGAAATATTAATAAACTAATATTATTTTATTTTGGATAAGCTTTTATGAGCTAAAACAATTGTTTTATGATAAAACAAAGGGTCATAACGATTTTAAATAGATAATTATTCAAATAGTCATAACTATCTGAACTTGTTCAATAAACAGATTTTTTTTTTAAACTTCTTGCTTATTAATTTTCTGAATGTTAATAAAGGAGTATTATTTATTTTGAATAGGCATGTATGAACTGAAACAATTATTTTATGACTAAACAAAAGGTCAGAACGATTTGAAATAGATAATTGTTCTAATAGTCTTAACTATTTGAATTGGTTCAATGAACACATTGATTTTTTAAATCTCCTACTTATTAATTTTTAAAATATTATTCGTTTAGCAATATTTTACTCTAAATAAGCTTGTATGAATAGAAACAATTGTTTTACGACAAAATGAAGATCATAGTGATTTGAGATATATAATTGATGAAATAGTCATAACTAATTAAAATAATTTTGTAAACAAATTTAGTTTTTAAATCTCTTTTTAATTTTTGAAATATTAATAAATTAGTATTATTTTATTTTGAATAATTTTGCATGAATAAAAACAATTATTTTATGATAAAATAAAATGTCATAACGATTTGAAATAGATAATAGATTAATTGGACATGATTGTTTAAACTTATTCGGTAAATAGATTTATTTTTTAAATCTCCAAATTATTAATTTTTAGAATATTAATAAATTAGTATTATTTTATTTCAAATAAACTTGTATGAATAGAAACAATTGTTTTATGATAAAACAAAAGATTATAACAATTTGAAATAAATAATTATTTAAATAGTCATAACTATTTGAACTCGCTTGATAAACAGATTTATTTTTTAAATCTTTTACTTATTAATTTTTGGAATTTTAATAAATTACTATTATTTTATTCCAATTAGGCTTTTATGAACAAAAACAATGGGTTTATGACAAAACAAAAGGTCATAATGATTTGAAATAGATAATTGTTCAAATAGTCGTAACTATTTGAACGTGTTCAGAAAGCAAATTTATTTTTAAAATTTTTGCTTATTAATTTTTGGAATATTAATAAATTTAAATTATTTTATTCAAAATAAGCTTGATTGAATGGAATCAATTGTTTTATGTCTAAACAAAAGGTCATAATGTTTTGAAATAAATAATTGTTTAGCTAGTCATAACTATTTGAACTTATTCGGTAAATAGATTCCCGTTTTATTTCTCTTACTCATTAATTTTTAGAATATTAATAAATTAGTATTATTTTAATTTAAATAAACTTATAAGAACTAAAACAATTGTTTTATTACAAAAGAAAAGGTCATTGTGATTTGAATAGATAATTATTCAAATAGTCATGACTATTTGAACTTGTTTAGTAAACATATTTATTTTTTAAAATCTTTTACTTATTAATTGTCAAAATATTAATAAATTAGTATTATTCTAATCTGAATAAACTTGTATGAATAGAAACAATTGTTTTATTACAAAACAAAAAGTCATTACAAGTTGAAAAAATAATTGCACAAATAGTCATAACGATTTGAACTTATTCAGTAAACATATTTATTTTTTAAATATTTTAATTATTAATTATATTAATATTAATAAATTTATATTATTTTATTTGAAATGAGCTTGTATGAATAGAAAAAAACTCTTTTATAACAAAACAAAAGGTTATAGCGATTTCAAATATATAATTGTTCAAACAATTATAATTATTTAAACTTGTTCAATAAATGATTCATTTTTTAAATCTCTTTACTATTAATTTTTGGATTATTAATAAATTAGTATTATTTTATTCCCAATAAGCTTATATGAACCAAAACAATTCTTTTATGATAAAGCAAAATGTCATAACGATTTGAAATAAATAATTATTTAAATAATCATGATTATTTGATCTAGTTTGGTAAACATATTTATTTTTTAAATTTTTTACTTTTTAATTGTTGAAATATTAATAAATGAGTATTGTTTTAGTCTAAATAAGCTTGTATGAACATAAACAATTGTTTTATAACAAAGCAAAAAGTCATAACGATTTAAAATAAATAATTACTCTTATAGTCATAACCATTTAAACTAGTTTGATAAATAGATTTATTTTTTAAATCTCTTATTAATATTAGAAATATTAATAGATTAGTATTACTTTTTTTCGAACAAACTTATATGAACAAAAACATTTATTTTATGATAAAACAAATAGTCATAATGATTTGAAATAGATAATTGTTCAAATAATCATAATTATTTTGGACTGGTTAGGTAAACAAAATTATTTTTTAAATCTCTTACATATTAATTTTTGAAATATTAGTAAATTCATTTTATGTTATTCCAAATAAGCTAGTATAAGTTCAAAAAAACTTATTTTATGATAAAACAAAAGGTCATAATGATTTGAAATAGATAATTATTCATATAGTTTTAAATATTTAAACTAGTTCGACAGACAAATTTATTTTTTAATTCTTTTAGTTGTTAATTATTGGAATATTATTATATTAGTATTATTTTATTCCGAATAAGCTTATATGAACAAAAATAATTGTTTTATGACAGTACAAAAGGTTATAAGGATTTGAAGTTTACAATTGTTCAAATATTCATAACTATTTGAATTAGTTCGGTAAATAGATTTATGTTTTAAATATTTTACATATTAATTTTTGAAAGATTAATTAGTATTATTTTATTCTGAATAAGCTTGAATGTTCAAATACAATTGTTATATGACAAACAAAAGGTAATAACTATTTGAAATAGTTAATTATTGGCATGGCCATAATTATTTAAACTTATTAGGTAAACAGATTTATCTTTTAAATCACTTACTTTTTACTTTTTGGAATATTAATAAATTATTATTATTTTATTTTGAATAAGTTTGTATGAACTGAAACAATTGTTTTATGACAAAACAAAGGGTTATAACAATTTGAAATAGATAATTGGTCATACAGTCTTAACTGTTTCAACTACTTCAACAAACAGATTAATTTTTGGAATATTATTAAATTAGTATTATTTTATTTCGAATAAGTTTATATGAACTAAAACAATTATTTTACAACAGAACAAAAAGTTATAACAATTTGAAATTGATAATTGTTCAAATAGAAACTGGTTTGGTAAACAAATTTATTTTTTAAATCTCTTATTTATTAATTTTTGAAATATTAATAAATTAATATTATTTTATTTCGAATAGGCTTGTATGATGGAAAACAATTGTTTTATAGCAAAACAAAAGTTTGTAATGAATTGAAATAGATAATTGTTCAAATGGCCAAAATTATTTCAACTAATTCGATAAATTGACATATTATTTAAATCTCTAACTTATCAATTTTTGAAATATTAATAAAGTAATATTATTTTATTTCAGATAAGCTTTTATGAATTGAAACAATTGTTTTATGATAAAAGAAAGGTCATATTTATTTTAAATAGGTAATTGTTCAAATAGCCATAACTCTTTGAACTTGTTAGGCAAATAGATTTATTTTTAAAATTTGTAGTTTATTAATTTTTTGAATGTTAATAAATTAGTATTATTTTATTTTGAATAAGCATGTATGAATTGAAAAAATTATTTTATGACTAAACAAAAGGTTAGAACGATTTGAAATAGATAATTATTCTAATAGTCTTAATTATTTGAACTAGTTCGGCAAACACATTTATTTTTTAAATCTCTTACTTATTAATTTTTAGAATACTATCAAATTAGCAATATTTTACTCCGAATAAGCTTGAATAAATATAAACAATTGTTTTATGACAAAACAAAGATTATAACGATTTGAGATAGATAATTGTTCAAATGATCATAACTATTAGAATTGACTCGATAAACAAATTTAATTTTTAAATCTCTTATCAATTTTCAAAATATTAATAAATTGGTATTATTTTATTTTGAATAACTTTGCATGAAGAAAAACAATTGTTTTACAACAAAATAAAATGTCATAATGATTTGAAATAGATAATAGCTTAAATGGATATGACTATTTGAACTTGTTTGGTGAACAAATTTTGTTTTTAAATCTTCAACTTATAAATTTTTAGAATATTAATAAATTAGTATTATTTATTTTGGAATAAACTTATATGAATAGAAACAATTGTTTTATGACAAAATAAAAGATCATAGTGATTTGGAATAAATAATTGTTCAAATAGTCATAAATAGTTGAACTCGTTTAGTAAACAGATTTATTTTGTTAAACTTTTACTTACTAATTTTTGGAATTTTAATAAATTAGTATTGTTTTATTCTAAATAAGTTTTTATGAATAGAAACAATTGGTTTATGACAAAATAAAAGGTCATAATGATTTAAAATAGATAATTGTTCAAATAGTCATAACTATTTGAACATGTTTAGAAAACATATTTATTTTTAAAATTTTTACTTATTAATTTTTCAAGTATTAATAAATTTATATTATTTTATTCAAAATAAGCTTGCATGAATAGAACCAATTTTTTTATGACAAAACAAAATGTCATAATGTTTTGAAATAGATAATTGTTCAGATAGTCACAACTATTTGAACATGTTCGTAAACATATTCATTTTTTAATTCTCTTACTCATTAATTTTTGGAATATTAATAAATTAGTATTATTTTATTTCAAATAAGCTTATATGAACTGAAACAATTGTTTTGTGACAAAACAAAAGGTCACAATGATTTAAAATAGATAATTATTAAATAGTCTAGACTATTTGAACTTGTTCAAAAAACATATTTTTTTTAAATCTTTTACTTATTAATTGTCAAAATATTAATAAATTAACATTATTGTAATTTGAATAACCTTGTATGAACAAAAACATTTGTTTTATGACAAAACAAGAAGTCATAAGAATTTGAAGTAAATAATTGTTCAAATAGTCATAAAATTTGGACTTGTTCGGTAAATAAATTTATTTTTTAAATGTTTTACTAATTAATTTTCTTTATATTAATAAATTTGTATTATTTTATTCAAAATAAGCTTGTATGAATAGAAAAAATCATTTTATGACAAAACAAAAGGTTATAGCAATTTCAAAAAGATAATTGTTGAAATAGTCATAATTATTCAAACTTGTTCGACAAACAGATTCATTTTTTAAATCTCTTAATTATTAATTTTTGTAATATTAATAACTTAGTATTATTTTAATATGAACTAAAATAATTTTTAATGACAAAACAAAAGGACATAATGATTTAAAATAAATAATTATTCAAATAGTCATGACTATTTGATATAGTTTAGTAAACATATTTATTTTTTACTTTTTTTACTTATTAATTGGTGAAATATTAATAAATTAGTAATATTTTAATCTGAATAGGCTTGTATGAATGGAAACAACTATTTTATAACAAAACAAAAAGTCATAATGATTTGAAATAAATAACTGCTCAGATAGTCATAATTGTTTGAACTCATTTGATAAATAGATTTATTTTTTAAATCTCTTATTAATTTTTGAATATTAATATATTAGTATTACTTTATTCCAAACAAACTTATATGAACAAAAAAATTTGTTTTATGACAAGACAAAAGGTCATAATGATTTGAAATAAATAATCGTTCAAATAGTCATAATTATTTAAACTAGTTAGGTAAATAGAATTATTTTTAAATCTCTTATTAATTTTTGAAATATTAATAAATTCATTTTATTTTATTCCAAATAAGTTAGTATGAATTGAAAAAAACTTATTTTATGACAAAACAAAAGGTCATGGTGATTTGAAATAGATAATTGTTCATATAGTCTTAAATGTTTGAACTAGTTCAGCAAACAAATTTATTTTTTAATTCTCTTAGTTATTAATTTTTGGAATATTATTAGATTAGTATTATTTTATTTCGAATAAGCTTGTATGAACACAAATAATTGTTTTATGATAGAACAAAAGGATATAATGATTTGAAGTTTACAATTGTTCAAATAGTTATATATTTGAATTAGTTTAGTAAACAGATTTATTTTTTAAATCTCTTACTTATTAATTTTTGAAAGATTAACAAATTAGTATTATTTTATTTCAAATAGGCTTGAATGATCAAAAGCAATTGTTATATTACCAAACAAAAAGCCATAATTTTTGATAAACAGATAATTGTTCATGTTGTCTTAATTGTTTGAACTGCTTTGGCAAATAGATTTATTTTTTACATCTCTTAGTTATCAATTTTTGGAATATTATTAAATTAGTATTATTTTATTCCAAAAAAGCTTATATGAACTGAAACAATTATTTTATAGTAGAATAAAAGGTTATAATGATTGGAAATAAATAATTGTTCATATAAAAACTGGTTCAGTAAATAAATTTATTTTTTAAATCTCTTACTTATTAATTTTTGAAATATCAATAAATTAATATTACTTTATTCCGAATAGGCTTGTATGATGAAAAACAATTATTTTATGACAAAACAAAAGTTCGTAACAATTTGAAATAGATAATTGTTTAAATCGCAATAATTATTTGAAGCGATTCAATTAACTGACTTATTTTTTAAATCTTTAACTTTTTAAATTTTGAAATATTAATAAAGTAATATTATTTTATTTCGGATATGCTTTTATGAATTGAAACAATCATTTTATGATAAAACAAAAGGTTATACTTCTTATAAATAGATAACGTTCAAAAATAGTCATAATATCAAACTTGTTTAGTAACGAATTTATTTTAAAATTTCTTGGTTATAATTTTGAATGATAATTTAAAATTAGTATTATTTATTTCGAATATAACCATGTATGAACTGAAAAAATATTTAAGACTAACAAAGGTCAAAATGATTTGAAAATAGGATAATTTTCTAATAGTCTTAACGATTTAAACCGGTTAAAAAACACATTTATTTTTTCAAATCTTTACTTATTAATTTTTGGAATATTATGATTTTTGTAATATTTTAATTCGATTAAGCTTGTATGAATAGAAACAATTGTTTTATGACAAAACAAAATTATAACGATTTGAGATAGATAATTATTGAAATAGTTATAACTATTTAAACTAGTTTGATAAATAGATTTAGTTTTTAAATCTCTCATTAATTTTTAAAATATTAATAAATTAGTACTATTTTATTCTTAATAATTTTGTATAAATAGAAATAATTGTTTTATGACAAAACAAAATATCATAACTATTTGAAATAGATAATAACTCAAATGGACATGACTATTTGAACTTGTTTGGTGCATAGATTTAGTTTTTAAATCTCCAATTCATTAATTTTTAGAATATTAATAAATTAGTATTATTTTCTTTCAAATAAAATTATATGAATAGAAACAATTGTTTTATGACAAACAAAAAGATCATAACATTTAAAATAAATAATCGTTCAAAGAGTCATAACCATTTGAACTCGCTCGGTAACTAGATTTATTTTTTTAAATCTTTTATTTATTAATTTTTGAAAATTTAATAAATAAGTATTATTTTATTCTGAATAAGCTTTTATAAATAGAAACAATTGATTTATCACAAAACGAAAGGTCATAACGATTTGAAATAGATAATTGTTCAAATAATTATAACTATTTGAACGTGTTAAGAAAACATATTTATTTTTTAAAATTTTACTTATTAATTTTTGGAATATTAATAAATTTATATTATTTTATTTGAAATAAGCTTGCATAAACAGAACTAATTGTTTTATGACAAAACAAAAGGTCATAATGTTTTGAAATAGATAATTGTTCAGATAGTCATAACTATTTGGAAATGTTCAATAAACAAATTAATTTTTTAATTCTCTTACTCATTAATTTTAGAATATTCATGAATTAGTATTATTTTATTTCAAATAAGCTTATATGAACTGAAACAATTGTTTTATTACAAAACAAAAGGTCACAATGATTTGAAATAGATAATTATTCAAATAGTCAAGACTATTTGAACTTGTTCAATAAACAGATTTATTTTTTAAATCTTTTACTTATTAGTTGTTGAAATATTTATAAATTAATATTATTTTAATATGAATAAGCTTGTATGAATGGAAACAATTGTTTTATGACAAAACAAAAAGTCATAACAATTTTAAATAAATAATTGTTCAATTAGTCATAAGGATTTGAACTTGTTTAGTAAACAAATTTATTTTTTAAATCTTTTACCTATTAATTGTCTTAATATTAGTAAATTGTATTATTTTATTCGTAATAAGCTTGTATGAATAGAAAAAATCATTTGGTGACAAAACAAAAAGTTATAGCAATTTCAAATAGATAATTATTCAAATAGTTATAATTATTTAAACTTGTTTAGTAAATAGATTCATTTTTTAAATCTCTTAATTATTAATTTTCAAAATATTAATAACTTAGTATTATTTTATTTCAAATAAGCTGATATGAACTAAAATAATTTTTTTATAACAAAACAAAATGTTATAACGATTTGAAATAAATACTTATTAAAATAGTCATAACTATTTGATCTAGTTTGGTAAACAATTTATTTTTTAAAATTTGCTTATCAATTGTCGAAATATTAATAAATTAGTATTATTTTAATATGAATAAATTTTTATGAATAGAAATTATTGTTTTGTAATAGAACAAAAAATTGTAACAATTTTAAATAAATAATTACTCAAATAGTCATAACTTTTTAAACTAGTTTGATAAACAGATTTATTTTTAAAATCCATTATTAATTTTTGAAAATTAATAGATTAGTATTATTTTATTCTGAACAAACTTATATGAATAAAAATATTTGTTTTATGACAAAACAAAAGGTCATAGCAATTTGAAATAAATAATTGTTCAAATAGTCATAATTATTTGAATTGGTTAGGTAAATAGAATTATTTTTTAAATCTCTTACATATTAATTTTTGAAATGTTAATAAATTTATTTTATTTTATTCCAAATAAGCTAGTATGAAATGAAAAAAAAATTTTATGGCAAAACAAAAACAATTTGAAATAGATAATTGTTCATATAATTTTAATTGTTTGTACTAGTTTGACAATCAAATTTCTTTTTTAAATCTCTTAGTTATTAATTTTTGGAATATTTTTATATTAGTATTATTTTGATTTCAAATAAGCTTGTATGATAGAAATATTGTTTTATGATAGAACCAAAGGTTATAACTGATTTGGAAGTATACAATGTTTCAAATAGTCATAACTATTAAACCAGTTCGGCTAAATAGATTTATTTTTTTTAAATCTCTTACTTATTAATTTTTTAAAGATTAATAAAATTACTATTATTTATTTTGAATAAACATATATGATATAAAAACAATGCTTATAGCTTGACAAAATAAAAGGTAAACAATGATTGAAATAGGATAATGTGTTGAAATGGCCATAATTATTTGACTTGATTTGGTAAACAAAGATCACTTTTTAAATCACTTACTTATTTTTTAAATCTCTTACTTATTAATTTTTGAAATATTAATAAATTCATTTTACTTTATTTTGAATAAGCTAGTATGAATTGAAAAAAAAATTTTATGACAAAAGAAAAGGCTCATAATGATTTAAAATAGATAATTGGTCATATAGTCTTACGTATTTAAACTGTTCGGGCAAACAAATTTAATTTATTTAAATCTCTTAGTTATTAATTTTCAGAATATTATTAGATTACTATTATTTTATTTCAAAAAGCTTGTATAAACATAAATAATTGTTTTATGATAGAAAAAAGGTTTATTTTTTAAATAATTGATTTGAAGTATACAATTGTTCAAATAGTCATAACTATTTGAACTGGTTCGGTAAACAGATTTATTTTTTAAATCTCTTACTTATTAATTTTTGAAAGATTAATCAATTAGTATTATTTTATTTTGAACAACCTTGTATGATAAAAAACAATTCTTATATGACTAAACAAAAAGTAATAACAATTTGAAATAGATAATTGTTGAGATGGCCATATCTATTTGAGCTTGTTTGATAAACATTTTTTTTTAAATCTCTTGCTTATTAATTTTTTGAATTTTAATAAATTAGTATTATTTTATTCCAAATAAGCTTGTATGAACTGAAATAATTGTTTGTTGACTAAACAAAAGGTTAGAACGATTTGAAATAGATAATTGTTCTAATAGTTTTAA
>NW_019168427.1:0-20929 GCF_002303985.1 Durio zibethinus | reverse complement strand
ACTATAAGACAAAATCTCTAATACACCTATAGGTGTTATCCTATAAAATCTTACAATTTTTTTACATCTTTATCTCATATGTAACTTTTATAGAGAGTTCACCTACTTATAAATATACTAACTTACTATTAAAAATTTTTTTTCTCTTAGAATTCTTCTTCTGCAAGTCTTTTTATCCATCAAACAATATATAACTGATCTCAAAAATATATGTTATGAGAGTGAGTTGAGTCATTATTTCTAATAAAAAGTTTGAGAAACTAAATTGGATACCTTTCTCTAATGGGTTACAATCGATCAACTCCTTATTGACTGTTGCGAATTGCTAAAACTCGAGCTAGTAGAAAAAATACTTTTTGGTGATTGATGAGTAAAAGTGAGAAATTAGAGTGGGAACCAAAAAAATGGTTTAAATTTTTTTAGAAAGGAAAGAAAGAGAAATCAAGAGGTGGAGAGAAAGAAAATCTATCTTATTTCATCATCCCTTTTCTTTTTGGTGCATCATCATTTTGTTTTTTACCCAAATCTCTCTTCTTGATTTTTTTTTTTATTCTATCAATTTATTTTTGTCTTATCATTAACTATTATTTGTTTTAAGATAAAACTCTTTCACCAACTCTTTTTCTTCTTCACACAACTATAATGATTAAAAAAACAAAGGGAAACGACAAATGGTGACATGCAACACAATGGTTAATGGTCAAGTCGAGTTGAAATTAGTAAATTAAAAAGTATGGGTTTTATTAAAAGATAAAAAATATTAAAAAAATAAAATATAAATATAAATATAGTAATTTGTATGTTTTAAATTAATTTAATTTTTATTATAATTAAAAAAATGTGATTTTATTATATTTTGACAAATTTAAATATGATATAATGAAATGATATTAAAAACAATAAGAGAAAAACGTATGGGTTTTAGAAATATATTTTCCATCTTAATATGTCAACAATTTGTAAGACACAAAAATATATTTAATTAAACTGTGTTATATGATTACACATATAGATACAAGAAACGTATTTGTCACATTTGATACATTTAATAGTTTTTTATATTTATTTTAATTTAATACAAATATATAAAAATATTTTAAATTCTAATTATAATATACAATTACATATTAATAATTATATAAAAATTATTTTAAATATTTTATTTATAATGGACATTTAATATATAATTATTTTTTTATTTTAATAATATAGTTACAATATAAATAATAACTTTAGTATGATTGTACGTCATTATTCAATCACTTATTATTTTGAATTTTATTAATTGTAACTCAGTAGATCATTTTAAGTTACATGATTAAAAATTCATAATATAATTATAATATAAACATGGTATATATACAAAAATCAATGGTTTGTTTTATATATTTTAATTTATTCCAAATAATATATTGATATGTATAGCTATGAAAATTAAAAATATATAATTTATTTTAAATCAAATTATAAATTATAAAAAAATTATAAATAACATAACATATATATAAATTATATTAGTTTGATATTAAAAAGATATATTAATATGATATTTTCAATAACTTTTATAAGTTATCATTTATATTATATTTATTATATTATTTATATTATATTATTTTTATTAAATTAATGTTTTTAAAATAAAATTATACTTAATTTAGTCTCTAATTATTTCGGATTAATTTGTGTCATTTTGGTTTGGATCATTACAGTTCAAGTTATTTCAGGTTCGGATTATTTTGATTCGGGTTAGAAAAAGTTCGGGTTGTTATTTTTTATAATCAAATTGAATAAGTTAAATTTAGGTGAGTTGAATGAATTTTTTAAGTTCAAACAGAATTGATAAATCTATAGGAATGAATATACTCGTGTAAAAACTAACTAATATATATTTAATACATCTATGCATGGAAGAATTCACTATTTCTTTAATTATTTTATATTTAATTATTTCACATGAAATATAAAATAATCGACAAATTAATCCACGAATTTGAAAATTGGACAGTGAATAATATACTAGGAAACCAAAACTCACCGTATAAAGGGGATCAAATGTGAGTCAAGTTAATGACAATATTGGAACCTCCATTAAGCCCCAAAACTGTAATATGTAGAAAAAAGAAACAAGTAATCAGGATTTAACATGTTATCATATATATATATCATGTGATTTTATTTATGATAATTCCGTTTCTTAATTATAATTTGTAGGACCAACAAGGCATGGTCTTTCATACAGGGGGAAATGATGATGAGGTATGATAATTGCTTATAATTGTGTTGAATGGATTTGTTTTGAGAAATCTGAAAATATTATTATTACTTTTGATAGTATCTTTTAGACATTTTACTTAAATAGTATCTTTACATGTTTATTAATGTATCACATGCATGTTTTTTTTTTTACTTAATTACAATATTTTTCTTATAACTCCAGACTTGTGAAATATATATCCCAAAATTCTTTATTTCAGTTCCATGTTATGAACGGTTTGGAACTTGATGAATTATTGGATGATCTGTTGTCGAATGAAACGGAAAAATCTAAGAATTCTCAGACTTTCAAGAAAAGCATCTGACTGAATTTCTGAAGAAACTTGATGACGATGTTGCAAGCAGCATTGATTTCCCTGACTTCATGGTATGCTTTGATGGGGAAACACAAAAAAATTGGAAGATATAATTTCCCATCGTCTTTAGTTTCTACCGTGGAAAGAATCACCGATGTCTATGGTGATGTTTCTGCAGCATGTTTAATGAACTCCATTGTTGCGGAGAAAATCTATCTATTTTTCTGTGCTACAATTAAAGAGATGGAGGATATGGAGCTTCATCAAGTTACAGAGGAAAAATTGTTAAAATGGAGGATGCCATTAAGGATGCTCTTCGCATCGATTTCAAAGTCGATTTTGCTATGCATCATTTGAAAAGAATTGCTCGTGCTTATTTTGGCTGCATGGGAAACCAAGAGCTTCAGAGCATAGAGTACAAATTGGATGCCTTGAACAAGCAGCGTGCGGAGACATACAAGGATTTCAAAGACTGTCTGGCTGATGCAAAAGACTTCTATGGCAAGTCTGTCAGCACTGGTTTATTCCCTTGATCCTTCCATTGCTCCAGCACCAAGAACTTTCTCCATTTCTAGCTATTTTAGGTGTGTTGTTTCTTTAATTTTGGGCCCTTTTTTTTTTTTTTCCCTCTTATCTGGTTTATGAAGTTGTCCATGGGAGATGGACTAATTTCTCACAAGGTTCTGATGTTAAGGAGTTTTCTAGGTTACGGTCGTTACCAGAACAACAGTACGGTTTACTCTCCTTGCCGTACTGTGTTTTATGTGCCGAGCGTAACATGTTTAACTCTTTTAACATTTGATTAGTTTGGATACGTGGTGTGAGAGACGACTCTCATCTGATTGTTGGTGTCGCTATAGGAGTTCATTCAAGATGGCACGTACAATAGACTCTCACCACGCATCCAACAAAGTGGCCTATTGTCAGAGGTTAAATTGAAACCTATTTTTGAACCCTAACTTAAAAACTAAAGTTTTTTAGGTTAAGGGATCAAGAATACGTTTTGATCTGATCTCCAACAGCTACATTCATCTTTGTGTAAAAGTACAATGGTTTGCTTGTATTGCATGTTGGGTATTTGCTATTCCAACTTGACCTCTATCGTATGTAATAACAATGGCCTTGGAGTTTGCAGACAAAGTATGAATTTGATCTTCTATATTAATTATTAAATCCAAGATTTTCATGCATGCTATTCCAATTACATTTTTATCCTTCGTTGGAGATAATCTTTTATCATTCTATACTATTTTGTCATCCATTTGCTGGATTGAGCTCCTTTTCTATTTTTTGGGTCAACTATTTTTAATATTTTCATTATCACCATTTATACGTGTATGTTAGATTCAAATTGAAATTATGAAAGTCATACCAACGATGATTTAAGACATATTGAAAGGTAATGAACAAAATATAATGAAGTGATCGGAAGGGAGATGATAATTGAAGGCAAAATAGAATGAATGAAATAGAGCAAATAAATATGTAAAACCTTATTTTCTACAATGGTCTTAACGATTTTTATATGTTTTGATGGAATAAAGCTAGCTTTGCTTATATCATGCAAAATTTTAGATTTCGAATTTAAACTAAAACTCATGACCAGCTCATAAGGTTTTGTCCATCTGGACTATTTGTTGGAGGTTGCTGGGCTTTAATTTTTGGCTAAGTGGACACGTGATTTTGGGTTTCAAGATGAAGGTTTTGTTTAGATATAATTTTTTTACTTTTTTATTTTGGCTTTTATTAGCATGTTTTACATTATGTTAATAATATTTTAAAAAGATACTAATAAATATTTGATTCAATCGGTTAAGATTATTTTTTTTCGATTAAAAGGTCCTAGGTTCGAATTTTGTCGATAGTCATTTGTTAGAGTCATCTCGAATGTACGATTTGCAGCCATATGTCTTAGGCTTATAGGTACGGCACTTTTTGCCATAACCTGAGAGACTGAGCAACCTATCTATCCCTGAATTTTTCTTACAAAAAAAATATTTTTAAAAAATGTAATTAAAATAAATAATAATGCTTATGAAAATAAATATTTTTTTAAAAATTTTTATCATTGGTATTTTTTTTTATTTTTGTGAAAACTTTTATTGTAGAATGTGAAAAAAATTAAATGACTTTTTGATGACAAGACTCCCAAAAATTTGGATAGTAATTTTTAAAAATTCTTTAAGTGAGAAATTTTTTTAAAAAAAATTATCAAAAAATTAGAATATTTAGAATAATTCTCAATACGAAAAATTCTTATTTATTTTTCACTTTTAAAAGTGAACTTTTATATAATGTAATAGTATCACAAATTAATCCATGTACATCATATTAAAAATATATATAATAAATAAAACTTTCAAAAATGAGATCATAAAAAAATTTAAATAGTGATTTTAAATAATCTTTAGGTAATAAAATTTATCTTAAATATCGTCAATTTATTGAAATATTTATAATAATTTTCAATAAAATTTTTTTTAATAAATAGAATAAAAAATGAAAATTTTTAATATTATTGGGATTAAATTATAATTATCGTATCTTATTGCATATATAAATCTTGAAGATAAATATGAATAGCCGAAGATGAGATATTTGAAAAATTCAAATAATGATTTTCGAGAATTTTTTATGCGAGAAATTTTTTTTAAATGTTACTAATGTATTGAGTCATTTTAAGATTTTTTTTTCCATAACAAGGTTTTAGTATTTTTCTCAAATAAACTAGAAAAATAAAAAATTATTAAAATTATTACAATAAAAAAATTAAAAAAATTAATTTTAAATACTAAAATTAAGATTTTTTTTGTCAAAATTAAAAAACAACACATAATTAATTAATATCGTTTTAAACTGACACTGTGAAAATGTTAATTATTCCATATGTATAATCGACTTTTGAACCTAAATTATTTTTATAAATCAAAAAAATTATTTTTTGATAAATTTTAATTAATTTTAAAATTTTATTAAAATAATAAATTTTAATAAAAAATTAATCATACCTAATTAAAAAAATTTATAAATTTTATTTATTATTTTTAAATTCATCTAACAATTTCAAAAAATCTTTAGGATATCTTATTTTATCTGTTGTAAAAATAGTTTTTATCTCACTCTATGAATGTTTTCCTTACATTTAGCAGTAAAAGTCAATCCTAAAAGGATTTAATATAAAAGTGAAAGTGTAGGAGTTTTCAAATTCAGATTTTGGTCTCATAAGAATAGCAAATTTTACACAATTACGAGTGAGTGATACCAATATAGCGAATTTTAACATTTATAGTTTTAGACTTAAGTTTCCCTAAAGCAAGCAAAAATAAGTTCAATTTCTCCGTCTCCACAAAATCTTAGTACTAACAACAAACATAATACTTAAAAAAAAAAAAAAAGGCTTCGCAATGAAGTATTCTTAGGGAACAATATGAAAAAGGGTTAAAGATTCCAGCACATTCGGCAACGCGGAACGGAGGTTAAAAACGTTCGATCACTTGAGGCTATCGTGCGATTGAAATGTAATAATCACCGCACACTGTTAAACAAAAAGGATTGCGCTTTTTTCTCGCCATCTATGATCTAACGGTTCCAATAATCTTCGTGGGGGCCTAATCGGATGGTTCAAGTTCAACAGCAAGTCTTTTCTGAGTCTTGACTTTTTTGTCGTTGGAAGTCTTTTGATTCCTTTAAGATTTTACTTAATTTGCAAGTTGTTACTGATCAGAAGAGTAAAGGGTAGTGGAGCTTGATTTTAGGATTCTGAAGCAGGTAAGTGTTTGATTTTCCTTGTTCTTGTTAAATCAGCTTCTCAGGTAAGTGTTTGATTTTCCTTGTTCGTGTTAAATTAGCTTCTTTTATAGAAATGAACCAAAGTTGAATCAGTTTCTTCTCTTTTTCTTTTTTTTTTTTCTTCTATTCTATGGAGATTATCTATACCCATTCTCTGTTGATTTCATCTCTTTTTCTGCATTTCCCTGCTTTTATGGGTAGAGTTGACTTAAAGTTGACCTTTAGTTGACTCACTTCTTGGTTAATCATCCATGATCTTTCTCTTTTTATTCTGCAAACAGATTAAGGGGATTATTTATTATGATTTTTTTTTGTAAATCAATCAATTGTCTAAATTAAATATTTTAATTTAATTCTATAGCAATAACCAAAGTAATTGGAACAATTTGGCTCAGGATGCATCCACAAGTAGCTCAATCTGAAGCTTCAAACCAACAACACCGAAGATTTTTTCAAAGGAGAAAAAATAAGAGAAAAAATAATGCACTGAATCGGCAAAAAAAGAAGGTAAAGAAATATCTTTCTCTATTTCTCTATGCTGTTTTTTTTTTTTTTCTTTTAGCATATAATTATAACTATAAATCAATAAAATATGATATCATTTCCATTAATGTGATTTGATGCTTCCCTCTTCTGCTTTTAGTTTAGCTTTCTATTGTGCAAATATTATACTGAATGTTGAAAACAAATGCTTGTAGAAGGAGTATGCAAGGGTAGCTGCGGAAAATAGACACTTGACAGGCATAATTGAGGGGATGATTTCCCAGTACTTGAAAGTTCAAGGCAAAAATTTTCAGAAACATGAAAATTATGTTTCCCACTTAGCCAGCGAGAATGATCATCGAAGCTTTTATGCCCAGGTAATTAATCTTAGCTTATTGGTAGGGACTGATTAAAATCTTATGTCTCTCTTTGATTCTGTTTTGTCTATAGCCTCAAATCAATAATCATTTAAAACTAATAACAAATGCACATCAAGATTTCTTGAATTTTTCCATGTTTGAGAATACAAACTCGGGAGAGCGGTGAATTCCACTTATAATCCCTAACTTTTTTTTTTCTGGATTTTAGATTAATTGCAAAAAACCTTCCAAAACCTTTCTAAACAAATGAAAATGTTTCTAATCTAATCTCAAAGCTATTTGAATCAAACATGAAGTAGATGAAACCATTATTTTAAGAAAATAACCATTATAATATAATAATCTCAAGACATATTTGAAAAAGTATGATCATTCATGAGCAAAAAGTTATATAGCTTCCTTAAAAGCTCCAAAATTTTGTTGGATGCAACAAAGTCTGCAAAGTTGATGCATCCTATTTTATCCACAATACTATTTGCTCTTTGAATATAAATTAAACACAACATCAATCACATACAAAACACAAACATAACAGTGTTTTATGAGAAAAAAAATGAAGCACTTTGATGTCCTTAAGCAAAATTCTATTATTGTCAAAATATTCAAGTTTCAATAACGTCTCAGCTGTCAAATAACATCAATTAGAAGAAAATATTATGCAAAAAGGTTTCAGATTAGTTCTCCTAATGTGGAAATATTTCAGTAACATAAAATCAAGAGCTACTTTATTCAATGAAATATAAAAAATACAAAAGAAATCTTGTAGTTAAAAAAAGAAATAAAGAGAAGAGGAAATAAACGTAAAATAAATATTGAAGCACATATTCACTCATTGTATGTTATTGATAACATGTGTATAATAGTTGATATATTAATATTGAGGAAGAATCAACTTACATAGTATAAAACTAAAAATTTTATACTTTTTTTTAATTATTTATTTAATGTATCTAAGGAATAGATTAAACTAATTTTTTTTTTTTTAATTTTACATATCTCTTTCATCTTTTTGATCTATTGAATCAATTATTAAAAAAATGTTTAAAACCTTTTTAGTTTTACATTATATGAATTGATCCTTTTTTATTAATAATATATTACTATATTATTATATTTTTTAAAATGTGTTATGATAAATTCAATATATCAAGAAAACCAATATAAAAGGCATTGATCTTTCCATCAAATCAAATAAAAAATAAAAGTTTGATCTAAACCATTGAATTATTAATCTTGTTGGGCTAAAAGCTTTCAATTCAATCACACTAGTGGAAGCGAAATTAAACAATAAATTAAACACACAAGAGATAACAATTTAACGTGATTCGGTCCAACTGACCTACATCCACGGATGAGAAACAAGAGCCACTAGTTGTAGAGAATTATAAACATACATTAAATCATCAACCTTACTTAACAATCAATACTCATAAGACACTCTTAATTTCCTCTAGTGTTATGGAGTATTTTAAACCCAAACAAACACAAACTCAAACCCTTATGCACCCTTTCAACATAACCAAACACATACTTATATGCTCTCATACATCATACATATGTGGATCCTCTCAGTCTCTTCTAGTCCACTCACAAATAAACATACACACCCATAAGACGTAGAGCCTCAATACTCCTATGAGATGTCTATCTCACAAAATCTTACAACTCTCTTACATCTTTTTTCTCATACCTAATCCTGTAGCGACTTCACATATTTTATAACCATACAAATTTGTTCATTAAGAATCTCTCTCCTCTTAGAATTCTTCTCCTGTAAGTTAAACTTGTCTATTAAAAATCTCTCTTCTTTTAGAATTCTTCCCTTGCAAGTCAAATTTACCTATTAAGAATCTACTTTCTCTTAGAATTTTTTTTTGCAAGTCTTCTTATCCATCAAGCAATATCAAATAAATCTCAAATAAATCTCTAACAAATCTCAAACAAATCTCAAACAAATCTCTTATGAGATTTGAGTCATTATTTCAAACAATCTTCACCTTGACGTAAATTTCATCAATCATCTGTCTTCATGCTTAGACATGCTTATCTTCGCCTTCAATAGAAGTCTCCCAATCATCTTCTCTTCTCTTGTGTCTTCACGTTTCATACAAACTAATCATCAATCTTCAAAATTTAAATTCGAACTCTTATCTCGAATTGAACTTTCTGGACTTGTTTCTTCTCATGTCTCAAATCATGCAATTTTCTAAACCTTTAGCTCTTTCTACATCTCAAATTTTTAGCTCTTTCATGTCTCGAATCTTCGGCTCTTTTCACATCTTGAATATTCAACCTTCTCACATTTCGAACTTTCAGC
Source organism: Durio zibethinus (assembly GCF_002303985.1). Next base: position 11,390 of record NW_019168427.1, on the reverse strand, counting down.
TTTGATGCCACTTGTTGGAGAATACCATAGCTCTTGATATCATTTGTTAGGCTAAAAGTCTTCAATCCAATAACACTAACGGAAGTGAAATCAAACACACAAGAGGTAATAATTTAACGTGATTCGGTTCAACTGACCTACATTCACGGATGAAAAATAAGATCCACTAGTTGTAGAAAATTATAACATACATCAAATCATTCCAATCTCACTCAACAATTAATACTCATAAGACATTTTCAATCTCTTCTAGTCCTATGGAGTATTCTAAACTCAAATAAACATAAATTCAAATCTTTATGTATCCTTTCAACATAACCAAACGCCATACTCATTTACTCTCATATATCATACCTATGTGGATCCTCTCAGTCTTCTTCTAGTCACTCATAAATAAACATACACACCCATAAACGTAGAGCCCCAATACTCATATGGGGTATCTATCTCACAAATTTTATAACTCTCTTACATCTTTTTTATACCTAACTCTGTAGAGGCTCACATATGTAATCATACAAACTTACTCATTAAGAACTCTCTCCTCTTAAAATTTTTCTCTGTAAGTTAAAACTTGTCTATTAAGAACTCTTTCTTTAAATTCTTCTCTTGCAAGTTAAAACTATTAAGAATCTCCTTTCTCTTAGAATTCCTTTTGCAAATCTTCTATCCATCAAGCAATATTGACAAATCTTAAACAAATCTCAAACAAATCTCTTATGAGATTTGAGTCATTATTCCTAACAAATCTATCACCTGCTAATAATTAATTAGGCAACCTTTCGATTCCTTTTATAATTTTTTTTTTCACTTATATTCTCCAAAAGTGTTTTTTTTTTTCAGGAATCCTTTAATAAAGACTTAGTAGAGGATACATGCCAAGTTCAAAGTCTAATGAAAAATCTACAACTTAAAATTGACAAAGTACTACTTTTAAATAAGATAAAATAACAATTGATATAGCATCTAACATAAATCATGATGTAAGCAATGGTAGCACTTAAAAACATCCGGTCGATGACCACATTCAACATTTTGTGACATGATGAACTCTTTCATTCTCATTTTTCATTCATAATATTTAAAACTTTCAATCGTAGCTTTGAGGACTGTCTTATCATCTTGGATCTTAAATTAAATCATATAATCTTTACTTAAAGTGGTTAAATCTATAAAAAGAGACCAAAGCTTTAACGTTAATTGTTAACTTTTTAGGTGAGATGCTGATCCAAGATGGAGAATTTGATTTCTCTAAATATTTCAAATAACGATTTCAAAATTATTGAATGAAAAATTAAAACAATAAGCTCATTAATGAAAATTATGTGGCAAAAACAACAATTAATAAGCCTAGAAAAATATAAACAATAATAATCAGAAATAGGTTTGGGATAGAAAGATCAAACACAAAGATTTATAGAGGTTCAGGCTTTCTCCTAAGGCACCTACATCTTTTCTCTTAGTTGTCCTCGCCAAGGCTTCAATATACTAATTGAAGAAAGATTATAACTTATCTTTTTCCTAGGCTTAGATAGCAACTTGACACTCTACTTTTTAGCTAAATAGCAACTCTCAATCTCACAACTACAAGAAAATCCCTTAACTCTATTGGGCTTGAAGCAATAAAAATAATAATGCTGAAGAATATATCACAATAAACCTATAACAATAGACAACAATCAATAATAAAAAACGTAAAAAAAAATAAAGCACACGAATATTTTACATGAAAAATCCTCCAGTGTAGAAAGAAAAATACGGACCACTAAAAAAATTTTACTATAAACAATGGATATACAAAGTTTTTCGAGCTAAAACTAGAGTTAATCAACAACTACATAGTTAATTGAAGAAATCTCACCAAATAAGTGACTCAATAAATATACACTGAATTTATTCTTAGAGAGCTTTAAACTCGATTTCATCATTCAGAATGTAGAACTCTGAATCATAAACATGATGACAAAGTTTTAGCTCAATCGAATCACGAATCGATTTTCATTCAACTAACTATCTTTTCTCTTTTTTTTCTCTTTTTTTCTTAGCTTTTCTTTTTTTTTTTTCTTCTTGGTTTTTGCAACTTCACCTCAAAATAGTCTCACCTCTTTTTATTAAGTAGCTAGGGTTCTGTGTAAAAAGAAAGACCAAGCCTTATGGTCTTTGATTGGTTCAAAATCAATTATATGGGGCTAAAGCCTATTTTTCTAACAATGTCTTCCTCTAGCGTCATTAGGAGGAGATTCATCATTATAGCAGTTTCATTGAAAACTTACTTTGGCCAAAGAACTCATTCTGGTCAAGTTACTGCAAAGCTCAAGCTTTTTCTTGAAAAATATCTTAGTTAACATATCTACTGCATTCTCATTTGTATGGATTTTTTTCAATAGCATATGTTGCTCCTCAATTATTAAATGTAACTAGTGATATCTAACATCAATGTGCTTTATCCTAGCATGCGTATATGATATTTTTGCTCAAATCTAAAGCACTCTGACTATCATAAAATATCATATACTCTTTTTAATTTAACTCCAATTCAAGAAAAAAATATTTCATCAAAAGTATTTTTTTACCTACTTCGGTTGCTGTAATATATTCAGCCTTTGTAGTTGATAAAGCAACATACTTCTACAACTTAGAGTGTCAAGATATAGCTCTTCTTGTAAAAGTGAACAAATACCTTAAAGTAGATTTCTTACCATCAGTATCACTTGTCATGTCAGCATCAGTAAATTCTTTAGAACTGATTGTGGAAACTCCATAACTTAAACACATTTTGAGGGGTCTTTCAAATATTTGAAAATTAATTTTACTGTTTTTCAGTGAATCTTTCTTAGATTAGAAAGAAATTTGCTTACTATACGAATTGCATGAGCAATATCAAATTGTGTACAAACCATAAGATACATTAAAGAATTAACTGCAGAAGAATAAGAAATACTAGACATAGCTAGTTACTCTTCTTTAGACATCAGATAAGATTTTTTACTTAGATAAAAATGATTGGCAAGTGGATTGCTAACTGATTAACATGTTGCATGTTGAATCTACTAAGCACTCATTCAACACACTTTTCCTGTGACAATCACAGCTTTTCAGCTTTCCTATCTTGGGATAATGTCAATACTGAAAATCTGTTTTGTTAGACCCAAATCTTTAAGGTTAAAAGATTTAGATAATTGTTCTTTCAACTTGTAAATCATACTAGCATCTTATTCCACAATCAACATATCAACATATAATAAGAGAATAATAAAGTTACCATCAGAAAAGCTTTAACCTACACACAAAGATTCATTGCCATTCTTTTATAGTTGTGACTCACCATAAAAGAATCAAACTTATATCATTGTCTTGGAGTTTGTTTCAAGCCATACAAACTTTTTTTTAATTTACAAACTAAGTGCTCTTTTTTTTTCACTTTAAAACCCTCAAGTTGATTCATATAAATATCTTCTTGTAAGTCACAATGCAAAAAGATAGTTTTAACATCAAGTTGCTCAAGTTCAAGATTCAAACTAGCTGTTAATCTTCGTACCACTCGAATGAAATTCATCTTTACAATTGGAGAGAAGATCTCATCAAAATCGATAGCTAATTTTTGAGAAAAATTTTTCACCATCAAGCTCTGTACCTTATTAGCTTGTTACCATCTTTTTTCCACTTAAACACCTATTTATTTTTCAACATTTTTTTCCCTTTCGAAAGTTTAATAAAAGCATAAGTACCATTTTTTTACAATGATCTTATCTCTTTTTTCATTACTTTTAACTAGTGCTCTTTATCCGGAATAGTGTGCACATCTTGATAGCTCTCTGGTTTTTCAGCTCTCATTCACTAGTAACTAAAATAAATTTGAATTTGGATACCTGGTAGATGGCTTGCGTTTTTTAGTAGATCTCCTAGGCTGAAACTCTACATCACTTGATGTTGAAGGTAGCTCCTCTTGCTCAACACTCTCGAGTAGAGAGGATTACTCTTCCTACTCAAAATTGATTATATCTGGCTCATCACTAACTGTGATTGGTTTATTTATATCTCCAAGTTTTATTTCTTACTCATTTTCACCATTTGTGGCTATTTCCTATGGAATTCTTATTGATGTTGAAGCATCACACTCAACAGTAACTTGTGTAGTCTTCTCATTTTTCACAAAGTCTGCAATAGTTTTTTTTCATGAAATATCACCTCTTTGCTTTTAACTGTTTTTTTCTTCATTGGATCTCATACCCTATAGTTAAATTTCTTATCATCATATCTTACACACACTATGTGACTTTACTATCAAGCTTTGACCTCTGTTTTTTTGACACATGCATAAATATTTTAGACTTAAAAATTTTTAAGTGAGAGTATGAGGCATCTTTCGTGTCTACACTTTTTCTGGAATGTCAAAGCTCAAAAGAACTTATGGTGATTTGTTAAGTAAATAATAAGCTGTGTTGACTGTTTCACCTTAGAATGGCATCGGTAATTTTGTCATCCTCAACATGCATCTGACTTTTTTTATAATAGTGCAGTTCAACCTTTTAGTTATACTATTATGCTATGGTGCTTTAGGTTTGTCATCTCATGATTTGAACATTACTCTTCAAAATTTTAGATGTGTATTTTTCATCATTATCAGTCTGAATATACTTCAAGAGTAATCTTGTCATCTTTTCTACCATGAGATGAAATTTTTGAAAATACTGTAGTACCTGACTTTTGTATTTCAACATATACACTTAAGTCTTACGTGAAGCATTATTAATAAAAGTAACAAAATACATGCTATCACCTAATAACTCAACCTTAATGGGATCACATATGTCAGAATAATTTAATTTTAATCTATTTTTTTTAGAACTCTTACGAAAAGAAAATCTACGATACTTACCAAACAAACAATCACACGAATCGAAAGACATACTTTTGGTCAAGAGAATGAGAGACTGTCTTGTCAAAACTTGTAATCCATTTTCACTCATGTGTGCCAGCCTCTTGTGCCAGCCTCTTGTGCCACAAGTTTGTTGAAACATCATCTTTAACGGCATTTACTTGATTATCATTCAATTGTATCCATATCTTATATATTGTGCAACATAATTTTTCTTTTGCAATTATCATAAATCTTTTGAGAAGCTTTCACTGTTCATTCTTTTGTTGACTCTCATATCCTTCTTTATCAAGAATATTAATAGCAAGTAAGTTCATTCTCATATCCAGAATGTGTCTGACATCCCTCAAAGTCAACATGCAGTCTGTATTAATTTGTACAATAATATCATTAATCTCAACATCTGCGACATACTCTTGTTTCCTATCTTGGTGTAACCAAAGTCTCTTGTTTTGTAAGTTATAAATAACTCTCTTAGGAACACAATGATATATCACTTCTGTGTTAACTATCGACTCAATGTCGGGATCACTAACATGATTACAATCATTATGTATATAAATCAAAGTAATTGAATCACTATCTGAATTCACTACTGTAATATTATCATCATATGAACTCTTATTTTTCTCATCTTTTTGTTCTTTCTTCAAGATTTTACAATGTGATTTTATATGATCTGTTTTACCACAATGAAAATATTTCACTTTATCTTTGGATTTGGATCTACGTTTAGACTTACTACGACCTTTTGAGTTTTGACCTCTGTTGATGTTTCTACCCCTGCTCTCTATGATTAAAGCTTAATTCTCAAGGTTTACACCTTTTCATCTTGCTTCTTCATTAAGCATATTGTCTTTTACTATTTCCAATGTCACTTTATAATTAGAAGCTGAATTAAAAATAGTCACAATTAGAGTATTTCAGTTGTTTGGCAATAAACCCCAAAAAAACAATGCTTTCATTTTATCATCCATCTTACGTTCCATAATAGTCATTCAATTAAATGTCTTGAAAATCATTTTAAGTGCTCTGTAATCGATCGTCTATTCATATATTGTAAAGTTGCAAGCTTTTTAACAAGTATAACTTTATTCATACTTATTTTTTTCTCATATAATATTGTCAATTTTTCTCAAACAGTGTGAGCATTTATCTTTTGCGCTATATGTTGGAACACACTGATATCAACTCATTTTTTGATAGTAGTCAGATTTTTTTTGCTTAATTTCTTTCAGTTTCATCTTTCATATTTGCTAGTTTAGCCGAATTACTCGATACCGGCTCATACAAATCTTTGCAGTATAAATGATCTTCCATCAAAGGGTTCTAAATTGAATAATTTGATGCTATCAATTTTATTATGAAATTTGTATCACTTTTCATGATCTCAAACAGAATTTACTTTTGTCTTAGGCTACTTCTGTATCGTTATCTCAAAATAACCTTCGCTTTGATATCACTTGTTAAGCCTGAAGCAATAAACACAACAATTCAGAAGCAATATATCACAATAAACCCACAGCAATAGGCAACAATCAACAATACAAAATGAAAAAAAATAAAGTATATCAAGATTTACATGAAAAATCTTCCAATATAGAAAGAAAAATCACAGACTATCAGAAAAATTTTTACTATCAAATAATAGATATACAAAATTTTTCTTTAGCTAAAATTAGAGCTAATCAACAACTAGAGAGATAATTGAAAAATTTTTACCAAATAGGTAACTCAACAAATACACACTGAACTTGTTCCTAGAGAGCTTCAAACTCAATCTTCACCGTTCAAAATGTAAAACTCTAAATCATAAACCTGTTGATAAAGCTTCAGCTCAATCGAAACACGGATCGACTTCTATTCATCCAATTTTTCTTTCTTTTTTTTCTCTCTATTTTTTTTGGCTTTTCTTCTTTCTCTTCTTGGCTTTTGTGACTCCACCTTAAAATAGTCTCACATCTTTTTATTAAGTAGCTAGGGTTTTGTGTAAAAAGAAAGATCAAAGCCATAGCCTTTGATTGGTTCAAAACCAATTACATAGGGCTGAACCCCATTTTCATAACAACCTCTTGATTATAAAATCACTCAATTGAAATGTAAACTAGAAAACCTATCAAAGGCTAAGTGTTTGCCTAATGAAGCACAAGGATATTGATGAATTAATACAACACAGATGGCTTGGATACAACAAATATGGACTTTTGACTCTAAAACTCTTGATTTTTTTAAGAGAATGAAAATATGACTTGTTAGTGCTTGCTTTCTTGTTTCTTTAACCTTCTTGGTATGTTGAAATTCTCAATTTATAGAGGAATTGAGAAACTAGCCGTTAGAGAAGCTTGGGAAATGAAAACACATGATTTTTTTCTTTTGAAACTAGCCGTCGGAGCTTGTTTGGGATGAAAGGATTGATTGGTTTTGATAAGGAATCGACTGGTTCTTGAATTTCACTAAGTTTTTTATCGTTACAGTTGAGGGATCGATTGGTTTTGGTACCCGATCGATTGGGTCAGCTAGATTTGGATGCTGAATTATTCTAGATGAATAGTGCCATTAGTTGTCGCTTGTTTTGTAGTCTACTCACTAATTTGATTATATCTTAAGTTATACGAGTTTAAATAAAAAACTGATTGAACATTTAGAAACTAGACTTAAAGGACTTTTTATTCATAGAAAGTTCATCATCTAATTCATTGTATTCAAATTATAGTGAATTTTCAAAACTATCTCTTGTACAGTTTTTAGACAATCATATAGTGTTTAGTAAAAATTCAAAATTTTTTCTTAGAAAATTTGGATTTTAATTTTGTTTGATCCATTAGAAAGTAGATTCAAAGAGCATTCCAATAGTATAAAATTTAAATATTAAAATTTTATGAATTAATACAAAAAAAATAAAATAAGTTCAATATTAAAAAATTTTATTCTAGTAAAACAACTTTTATAAGTTAATCTATTTCTCAAAATCAATATTATTAAAATTGTATTGAGTTTAAAATGAATAAGTTTACTTTAAAAGTAATAATTGGACTTTTATTTAAGTTCAAATAAATAATGTTTAAAGAACATTTTGATTTGAGAAATAAAAAAATATAAAGAAAAATTTGTTTACACTTTGAAAAATATATTATTTAGTTAGTACAAAAAATAATAAAATTTAAAAGCATGTATTAAATAAATTTTTTTCAAAATTTTAATTAAGTTTATTTAGTTTAAATTTTTGATTTTAAAATAAGGATCAATTTAAGTAAGTTCACATTATAAACCTTTACCGTAAGCAGGAGCTAGCCGTATATGTTCTAACATTTTTAGATAATTTTCATGATTGTTATACATCGTTTTTTTGTTTCAGGAACTAAATTGCTCAACCAGTATAGAACATAATAAACAGATTCATTGCCTTAAATAAAATATTAACTTTTTACGTGATACGAATAGCACGTAAAATATAGATGTCATGTCTATCCTTGATTGCTCCTCCCTGTCATATAACCATCACAGCCATGTTACTCTTCGTGTCAAACAATGGAAGCTAAAAAATAAGAAAAAGTTAAGCTAATCTTTCGTCCTAAATATTTACTTATTGTAGTAATTCCATGATATACTAAGTATAAAGTTTTAAGTACACTTTTGAGTAACATATAAACAATTAAATAAATACATTAGAGAAGCAGGTGTAGTTCTAGCTTCCCATTTCGCAACATAGAATAATGACTATACAAAATTTAGGAAATATAACTTATTGGTTCAACGTTTAAATGTTTAAGTATCATCTTCAGAAGTTAAAGTCAGGTATTATTACCACTTAAGATACAACAGAGATATTCTCTCCTTTGCTTCAAATCATAATATCATTATGAAAATATCATTGTTTTTAAAACTATTACCTTTAACGGCTAAGGCAACCTGCCATTTCATCAATATTTTCAAAAATATTACTATTAATTAAAAAAAAAAACCAAAATCAAATAGAAAACTAAAATTATCACTTAGATCATTTTTCTTTTACAAATACAAAAAAGAAAAGCTAAAGTAAGATCCTAAATATTTTTCATTAAAAATGAGTAAAAAACGAATCCAAAGGTTGGATCGATCGAAAATACCCAACAAAAGTTTGGGAAACTAAATTGGGTACCTTTCTTTAATGGGTTACAATCGATCAACTCCTTAATGACTGTTGCGAATTGCTAAAACTTAAGCCTGTAGAAAAAAATCCTTTGGTGATCGATGATACCAAAAAGTGAGAAATTATCGTGGCAACCCAAAAAAATCAAAGAAGGGTTTAAATTTTTTTTTTATTCTATCAAATTTTTTTTGTCTTACCATTAACTACTCTTTCTTTTAAGATCAAACTCTTTAACCAACTCTGTCTTTCTTCACACAATTATAATGATTAAAAAAGCAGAGGAAAGGACAAATGGTGACACGCAACACAATGATTAATGGTCAAAGTTGAGATGAAATTAGTAAAATTAAAAGTATGGTTTTTATTAAAAGATAAAAAATTAAAAATAAATATAAATATAGTAATTTGTATCTTTTTAAATTAATTTAATTTGTATATAAATTAAAAAATATGATTTGATTATATTTTGACAAATTTAAATATGATACAATGAAATTATATTAAAACGATACGAAAAAAATGTATATGAGTTTTAGAAATATATTTTTTATATTTAGTATGTCAATAAATGTAAGACACAAAAAATATATTTAATTAAACTGTGTTATATGATTACATATAATAAACATAGGAAACATATTTGTCACATTTGATACGGTTAATAGTTTTTTATATTTATTTTAATTTAATATAAATATATAAAAATTATTTTAATGTTTTAATTATAATACACAATTACATATTTAATATAATCATGTAAAATTATTTTAAATATTTATTTATAATGCACATTTAATATGCAATTATTTTTAATTTTAATAATATAGTTACAATATAAATAATGACTTTAGTATAATTGTACCTCATTATTCAATAGCTTATTATTTTGAATTTTATTAATTGTAACTCAGTAGATAATTTACTTTAAGTTACATGATTAAAAATTCATAATATAATTATAATATAAACATGATATATATACAAAAATCAATGGCTTTGTTTTATATATTTTTAATTTATTTTAATTCATATGATAGTTGATACTTATGTATAATTATAAAAGATTATATAATTTATTCTAAATGATATATTGATATATATACCTATGAAAATTAAAAATATATAATTTATTTTAAATCATATTATAAATTATAAAAAAAATTATAAATAACATAACATATATAAAAATTATATTATTTTGATATTACAAATATATATTAATTTAATATTTCAATAACTTTTAAAGTTATCATTTATATTATATTTATTATATTTATTTGTATTATTTTATTAAATTAATGTTTTAAAATAAAATTATACTTAATTTAATGTCGAATTATTTTTGAATTAATTTTGTATCATTTGGATTGGATCATTTCAGTTCGAGTTATTTTCAGCTTCAGATTATTTTTGATTCAAATTAGACGGGGTTCAGGTTATTATTTTTTATAGTCAAAATTGAGTTGAGTCGAATTCAAGTGAGTTGAATGAATTTTTTGATCAAATCAGAATTGACAAATCTATGAGAACAAATATACTCATGTTAAAAATAACAAATTTATAATTTAATACATCTATGCATGTAAGAAATTCACTATTTCGTTAATTATTCACATTAAATATAAAATGCGCACTTGAGAAATTAAACCACAAATTTGAAAATTGGACTTTGAATGATATTCAGGAACCAAAAATCACCATATAAAGGAGATCAAATGTGAGTCAAGTTAATGACAAAATTGAAACCTCCATCAAGCCCCAAAACTGTAGTATGTAGAAAAAAGAAACAAGAAGAAATCAGGATTTAACATGCTATCATATATATATATATATATCGTGTGATTTTATTGATGGTAATTCTGTTTCTTAATTATAATTTGAAGGATCAACAATGCGCGGGCTTATATAATTATAATTGTGTTGAATGCATTTGTTTTGAGAAATTTGAAAAGATTATCATTACTTTTGAGAGTATCTTTTAGATATTTCTACTTGAATATTATCTTTACATGTTTATTAATGTTATCACATACATGTTTTTTTTTACTTAATTATAATATTTTTCTTATAACTCCAGACTTATGAATGTATATCCCAAAATTATTTATTTCAGCTGGATGTAATGAATGGTTTGGCACTTAATGAATTAGACAATCCGTTGTCTAACGAAGTGAAAAATCCAAAGAATTCTCAGACCATCCAGAAAAGCACCATGAGTGAATTTCTAAAGAAAATTGATGATGATGTTGCAAGCAGCAATGATTTCTCCGACTTTATGGTATGCTTTGATGGGGAGCACAAAAAAATTGGAAGATACAGTTTCCCACTGTCTTTAGTTTCTACTGTGGAAAGAATCACCAATGTCTATGGTGATGTTTCTGC
>NW_019168426.1:0-138588 GCF_002303985.1 Durio zibethinus | reverse complement strand
AGTAATTAATATAATATATTACCAAATGACTATAATAATAATTAATATTATTAATATTTGTTTCATGTCTATAAAATAATATTAGTAGTCAATTAACTATTTAAACAAATATCTAATATAATTATAAATAAACAATTATTATTATTAAGTATCATAATAATAATTAAAAATATTATTGGATTTAGGATTTAAATAATAATAATACTTAATTATTAAATAATTAAATTAATATATAAGATTGATAAAAATAACCTTTTATTTTAGTAATTAATATACAATTAATCTAATAAATAATATTAATTATATTAATAATAATAATAAATTGAATTATTATTAATTATAGATATAAATATTATATATTAATCCTAATAATTGAATTAATTTTATAACAATGTTACTTAATAGTATAATAAATTTAAAAATAATTTATCGTTAGTTAAATAATTGTTTATTTTACTATTAATATAATAGTTATAAAACATTTTATTAATTTATAAATTATATTAAAAATATCTGAAATATTATATCAAAAATTAAATTTATTAATTTAATTAATTATATTATAAAATTTATAATACTAAGGATTATTTATATATAATATTAATAATAAATTAAATAATAAATGTCATTATGTATATATAAAAGTAAGTTAAAATGTAATTATTGTTTATATTATATAGTATCAATATATTATTTATTTAATTAATGATAATATAAGTATAATAGGATACTTATTATAATTTAATGTATTAATTATAATACAATATTTTATAAAAATTAGATAATATATTATTATATGATAATTATAATATAATAATTATTATTATATATAAATATAAGATTTGAAATAGATAATTTTTCAAATAGTTATAACTATTTGAAATTGTTCAAAAAATATATTTATTTTTTAAAGTTTTAGTTATTAATGTTTGGACTATTAATAAATTTAAATTACTTTATTGAAATAAAACTTGCGTGAACAGAACCAATTATTTAATGACAAAACAAAAGATCATAATGTTTTGAAATAGATAATTATTTAGATAATCATAACTATTTGAACTTATTCGGTAAACATATTTTTTAATTCATATTTTATATATAATATTAAATAATTAATTATTATAATAATTGCTTATAATGTTAGTTTATAAATATAATATGCTAGTTAAATTATGAATGTGTTAGGTGAATTTAAATTTTCGTATTATATATCCAATTATGTATTATATTTATTAATTATATTATGGAATATAAATTGAATTAATAAAGTTATTAAGATAAATATATTATCTAATTGTTATGAATACTATATATTTATTAATATTATATTTATAATATTATATAAATTATTAATTTTATATTTTATATTAAAATAGTTTTTAAATAAATTAATTATATTTATAAATATTCAAATATAAATATATATTAATATTTTTTATAAGATATTTTTATAATAATATAAATACCATTTTATTTTAACTGATTATTAAATCTAAATTATATTATTTATAATTATAAACATTCAAAAAATTAATAAGCAAAAGATATGAAAAAATAAATCTGTTTACCAATCAAGTTCAAATAGTTATGACTATTTGAACAATTATTTATTTAAAATCGTTATGACCTTTTGTTTTGACAAAAAAACAATTGTTTCAGTTCATAAAAGCTTATCCAAAATAAAATAATACTAATTTCTTAATATTTCAAAAATTAATAAGCAAGAGTTTAAAAAAATTAATTTGTTTACTAAACAAATTCAAATAGTTATGACTATTTGAACAATTATCTATTTAAAATCATTATGACATTTTGTTTTGTCATAAAACAATTGTCTCAGTTCATACAAGCTCATTCGAAATAAAATAACAGTAATTTATTAATATTCCAAAAATTAATAAGTAAGTGATTTAAAAAATGATTCTGTTTACTAAATTAGTTCAAATAATTATGGCTATTTCAACAATTATCTATTTGAAGTCAATATTACCTTTTGTTTGGTCATATAACAATTGTTTTTTATCATACAAGCTTCAGAATAAAATAATACTAATTTATTAATCTTTCAAAAGTTAATAAGTAAAAAATTTTAAAAATAAATTTATTTATCAAACCCATTTAAATAGTTATGACTATTTGAACAAATGTATAGTTTAAATCAGTTATTTAAAAAATAAACCTTTTTTGTTCTATCATAAAACAATTATTCATGTTCATACAAGCTTATTCAAAATAAAATAATACTAATCTAATAATACTCTAAAAATTAATAACTAAGAGATTTAAAAAATAAATTTGTTTGCTAAACTAGTTTAAATAGTTAAGACCATATGAACAATTATCTATTTTAAATCATTATGACCTTTTATTTTGTCATAAAACAATTTTTTCAATTCATACTAGCTTATTCATAATGAAATAAAATGAATTTATTAATATTTCAAAAATTAATAAGAGATTTAACAAATGATTCTACTTACCTAAGTAGTTCAAATACTTATGATTATTTGAACAATTATTTATTTCAAATAATTATGACCTTTTGTTTTGTTATAAAACAAATGTTTTTGTCTATATAAGTTTGTTCGGAATAAATTAATACTACTCTATTAATATTTTAAAAATTAATAATAGATCTAAAAAATAAATCTTTTTAGATATCTATTAATTAATAAAAATCAATAATTAAAATATTTAAATTAAAATCAATATTCCTAAATTTAATATTAATTAAATATGTTTATTCAAATCAATAATTGGGAACTTATTACTTAATCTTATAATTAGATATAACTTATTCTAAAAATAGATTTATTTTGTTAATAAAGATTTAAAAACAATTGAATTTGAAATTGTATAATTCAAATATTCATAACTATTTGAATAACTATCTATTTCAAATCATTATGACCTATTGTTTTGTCATAAAACAATTGTATCAATTCATATAGGCTTATTCGAAATAAAATATTACTAATTTATTAATATTCTAAAACTAATGAGTAAAAGATTTAAAAAAATGAATCTGTTTACTGAACAAGCTTAAATAGTGATGACTATTTGAACAATTATATATTTCAAATCGTTATGACCTTTTGTTTTGTCATAAAACAATTGTTTCTGTTCATACAAGCTTGTTTCGAATAAAATAATTAAATTAATTAATATTCCAAAATTTAATAAGTAAAAATTTTAAAAATAAATTTATTTTTCGAACATGTTCGAAGGGTTCTGATTATTTGAACAATTATTTATTTCAAATAGTTATGACCTTTTATTTTGTGATAAACTAATTGTTTCTATCCATACAAGCTTATTTCGAATAAAATAATTAAATTTATTAATATTCTAAAATTTAATAAGTAAAAATTTTAAAAATAAATTTGTTTTTTGAACATGTTCAAATAGATTTGACTATTTGAACAATTATCTATTTCAAATAGTTATGACCTTTTCTTTTGTGATGGACCAATTGTTTTTGTCTATATAAGCTTATTCAAAATAAAATAATACTAATTTAATAATATTCCAACAATTAATAAGTAAAAGATTTAAAAAATAAATCTATTTACCGAGTAAGCTCAAATAGTTATAACTATTTGAACAATTTTTTATTTCTAATAGTTATGATCTTTTGTTTTGTCATAAAACAATTGTTTCTATTTATACAAGTTTATTCAAAATAAAATAATACTACTTTATTAATATTTTGCAAATTAATAGGTAGGAGATTTAAAAAATAAATCTATTTACCAAATAGAATTATTCAAAATAAAATAATTTTGATTTATTAATATTTTGAAAATTAATAAGAGATTTAAAAACTAAATCTATTTACTTAACCAGTTCAAATAGTTATGACTATTTGAACAATTATTTATCTCAAATCATAATGATCTTTATTTTGTCATACAACAATTGTTTCCTTTCATACAAGCTTATTTGGATTAAAATGATACTGATTTAATAATATTTCAAAAATTAATAAGAGATTTAAAAAATAAATATGTTAGCCAAACTAGTTCAAATAGTTAAGACTATCAGAATAATTATCTATTTCAAATCATTCTATCCTTTTATTTAGTCATAAAACAATCATTTTAGTTCATATAAGCTTATTTGGAATAAAATAATACTAATTTATTAACTTTCAAAAAATTAAAGCAAGAGATTTAAAAAAATAAATCTGTTTACTGAACAATTTCAAATAGATATGACTATTTAAATAATTATCTATTTTAAATTATTTTGAGATTTTGTTTTGTAATAAAACAATTGTTTCAGTTAATAAAAACTTATCTGAAATAAAATAATACTACTTTATTAATATTTCAAAAATCATTATGATCTTTGTTTTGTCATAAAACAATTGTTTTTTATCATATAAGCTGATTCAGATAAGAATAATACTAATTTAATAATATTTTAAAAATTAATAAGTAAGAGATTTAAAAAATAAATGTGTTTGCCAATTAGTTCAAATAGTTAAGATTATTAGAATAATTATCTATTTCAAATCGTTTTGACCTTTTGTTTAATCATAAAATAATTGTTTCAATTCATACAAGCTTATTCGAAAGAAAATAATACTAATATATTAACTTTTGAAAGATTAATAAGCAGGATATTTGAAAAACTAAATTTGTTTATCGAACAAGTTCAAATAGTTATGACTATTTGAACAATTATCTATTTAAAATCATTGTGAATTTTTGTTTTCTCATAAAACAATTGTTTTAGTTCACAAAAGTTTATCCAAAATAAAATAATACTACTTTTCTTAATATTTTGAAAATTAAGAGATTTAAAAAATAAATCAGTTTACAGACTTAGTTTAAATAATTATAGTCATTTGAACAATTATCTATTTCAAATCATTATTACCTTTCATTTTGTCATAAAACAATTGTTTTTTCAACATACAATCTTATTTGAAATAAAATTGTTAGTACTTTTTGTTTTGTCATAAAACCATATTTTTGAATGTATAAGTTTATCTATTTGAATTTGTTCCTATAATATTTTATAAATATTTAAAATATTATATGTCTAAATTATTTGAAATAAATTCTATTTATTGATAATAAATAGTCTATTTTGTTACAAATTAATTCAATTATTATTATTTTTGCAATAATTATTCAATAATTATTAATTTTATTAATAAGAATTTTTATAAACAATTTAAATATTATTTAAATATTAATAATACTAAATATTATAAAGTAAGAAAATTATAATAATTTAATTGTTTTAAAATATTAATTATTTTGTTATATAATATGAATATATGCTATATTAGTAAATATTTAACTATTTGCTTATTAATATTTGTATTAATATACATATTATTTTTAAATAACTAATAATTAATAATTATTAATTATAAATATATTGTTCAATTTAATATATTGATATATTAATTTAATAATAATATATCAATATTTAGTATAAATATTTATACTAATTAATAGAATAAATATTTAGTTTATTACTAGTAATTAATTAATTACTATATTTATAATCTTTATTTAGTAATAATAGTTAATAAAATATTAATAATAACTATTAACAAATAAATAATCAAATTTTTATTAAATTATAACAATTATTTGATTTATATCAACTATTATTAAATAAATAATAATATTAATTAGTTAATTTATAAGATTAATTTAATAAAAAATTACAAAAGAATAACTATTTTTTATCAATTATGAAATGAATTTTATAATTTATTATTTGTAATTGTAATTTATATATATTAATTAATAAGTTTGACTAATATTAACAATTGCAATAATTTAATATTAAATATTTTATTATAAATGTATAATCATTAAATAGATTATATAATTGATTAATAAATAAATATTTATTTAAAGTTATATATAATTTATAAATATATTAAATTATATATTTAATAAAAATAATAGTTATCAAATAGTCATATATAATAATTTATATAATTTAGATATAAATTAATTAATAATATATAATTATTATAATATTAATTATTTAAATTTATACTCTATAAAATTATTGTTATAATATTTTAAATTATAATTATAAACTTTTTGTTACAAAATAAATATATTTTTAGAATAAGTTATATCTAATTATAAGAATAAGTAATAAGTTTACAATTATTGATTTGAATAAACATATTTAATTAATATTATATTTATGAATATTGATTTTTATTAATTAATAGATATCTAGAAAGATTTATTTTTAAATAGTTT
The DNA here is from genome assembly GCF_002303985.1 of Durio zibethinus. The sequence continues at coordinate 132,340 of NW_019168426.1, read as the reverse complement.
ATTAACTTATATAATTACATTAATAAATTAATTTGAACAATTATCTAATATAGCTGTATTAAATTATAACAATTATATTAATAGTAATGTTAATTATTTATATTAATATTTATTAACTTATTATAGAGTTATATAATATTTGCAAAATATTAATAAAGTGGTATTATTTTTATTTTGAATAAACTTGTATGAATAGAAACAATTGTTTAATTATTAAATAATAAAAAATATTATAATTATAATTATAATATTATATAAAAATACAGTTAATAAATTTAATTTATTATAATAATATAATAATGAATATTTTAATATATCCCTATTTTATAATCGATTAGTACTATTATTTGAATAGTTTACTAAATTAATATAATTAATTAATTTAATATTAAAAAATTGTTTTAAATAATTACTTATTTGATTTCTAATTAGTATGCATTTGTTAGGATTTGAAATGGTCTTAACTAGGCTTCAAATATAACGATAATTTATAATTTAAATATTAATATATTATAAATATTTATAATAGTTATTCAAACTATAGTATATTAATTATTAATAACTATTTATAATATTTAGTAAATAGTATAATTATAAATTTTTAACTAAGTTTAAAAATATATAAAAAAATACGATTATATGTTAACTAATATTTAACTAATCAAATAGTAAAATAATATTATGTTATTATTTTATAAGGTATGAAACTAATAATATAAAATCTAGTTATTATTATAATTTATATTTAAATAATAATTAAATTATTATAAATATCAATTATTAATAATATTTTATTTTTATTTTTTTGACAATGTATAGATTGTGTTTATTAATTTAAATTTAAAAAAGTATTTGAATTTTAAAATTAATATAAAATGTTTGCGTAAAATTTTTGTGTTTGTCTGATGAATTTGGAAACAAAATTAAAAAATAAAAAAATAACGGAGTCGCCACCAATATTTTTTTGCTAGGTGCGATTGGCCACCTATTAAAGTACATCCTTTTAATAAAGTCTTAAAATTAATTAAGACATTTATATAATAATATTAACTTATTTATAATTTATAAATAATGTAATTGTAATCCTTTACGAATCAAATAATTTATAATATATTTTGCAATTAGTATCTAACTAAAAATTAATTAATTAATAACAATAATAATAAACAAAATTATTAAATTTCTACTTATCAAATATTAATTTGATAAAATGTAATTATCAAATAATAAAATTTTTAAATCTCTTTCAAATTATTAATTTAAAATAAATTAATATTTATATAGTATTATATAGTAATTTTTATTTTTGATTATATAAATATTAATAAAGTTATATATAGCATAACTTATAACATAATTATATTATTAAAATATATAAATTAAAATAATTTGCTTATATTATATTAGATAGTCATAATATCAAGATTATTATAACTTATTTAATTACTAATAATTAAATAATTATACTAATTTATTTCTAATCAAATTAATACAAATATGTTTATTATAACATTTTATGACTAAACAGAAGGTAAAATTATTTAATACTTATAGTTATACTTACAATATTATAATATTAATAATAGTTAAATTATAATATTTTAATTAAATATAATATTAATTATGTTATAATTGATATCAATTATTGATCAAGTTATATGTTATAATCTTAATTAAACTATGTTATAGTCTTAAATATCAATTTATTTAAAATTGATATTAGTTTATCAATTAATTCAAATTTTATAAGGAAAATTATAATAATTAATATAATTTACAATTTTTAAGAATTAAATATAGATAATAATTATGATCATTGATATTATTAATATTCAAGTAATATCAATTTATTAATTATCTATTTAGATTTTATTATTTCAAATAATATAATATATTATTAATATTAAAAATTATAATTAATAATCTATTTTATATTAAATTATATTAATTATTGATTTTTATTAATTAATTTAAATAAATTTATAAATACTAATTTAACCTAAATATTTAAAATAGAATAATAATTATTGGAAATAATTATTTAAATTAGTATCGATAATTTAAATAATTATTAATTTAAAAGATAATTATATTCCTTATAATCTTAACTATTTCAACTTAAATTTGAATAATATTCAAATAGTTGTTTGTTCAACTTATTTTATTTTAATAAGTTTATTATTTATCTAATTATAAGTTAAAATTGGTTTATGACAAAACAAATGGTCATAATGATTTGAAATAGATAATTGTTTAAATAGTCATAACTATTTGGAATAAATTTAAACTTAAATTAGAATAATATTCAAATAGATTAAACGATTTTTTAATAATAAATAGATAATAATCTATAACTAAATCATTAATAATTTAACTATTACACCTCAGATTAATTAATTTATAATTAATAATTAAACTTTTGAATAATATTATATAAATATAATATTATAAAATATTATAGACTATTTATAAATATAAAGATTATATTATAGTATTAAATATAACTAGTAAAAATATATTTAATAATAATTATTAAAAATATTTAATTAAATAGTTATATTTTAATTAATTAATTAAATAAAATTTAAATATTTATTATATTTGTGAATTAATTTAAATATATATTAAACTAATTTATCCTTAATAATTTAGCAATTATTATTTAAGTTTAATATTAATAAAAATTAAATTCAGTATTTAAGATAACCATATTATTATCTTAATTATCATTAATTATAACATAATAATTAGATTTATTTGTATTAACAATTGTTATTAATAATAACTTTTAATTTTAAGTATATATTTCTATTTTATTTTATTATAATGTTATAATGATTGTTAATAAATATTTATATTATATATCAAATTATTTAAACAAAAGAAATAAAATAATTTAATATAATTAATTAAATTATACATGTCATATTACAAATATATTTCTATTAATATATGTTATTTTATTAAATAGAAAATAAAATAATTACAATTAAATATTTATATTTATAATTTATTCTTTAAAGTATTAATTGTTAATTATTAATTTATATTTAATTAAATAAATTGATAATTCAAATTAATATTTAAAATTTAATTAATAATTAAATAATAATACTAATTTATTACCTTTTGTTTAGAAATCAAATACTTGTTTCATATCTTACAAGTTTGTTTTAAATAATAATTATTTATTTAACTAAATTATTATAAGGATTTTAATTTTAATTTAATTATTAATTTATTTTTAATATTATTAAATAATAAATTAATTTATTATTTTAATATGGTTTATATTAAATTATTTCTTAATCTAATAAATCTAATTAATATATTATCTTTCAAATATTATCTCTTACTTACAATTATAGATAATTATATAGTTAGAATATAACTGAATATTAAAGATAATATAAAATATTATATATTTTATTAATTAGATAATAAAAAGCCTATTTAAATATTATTTTTTATTATTTTAAAACAAAAAGTTAATACTATATTCAATTATTTTTTATTAATATTATGATAATAATTAAATTATTAAAACTAAATAGATAATTTTCAATATTTTAATATTAATTAAATAATTGTTCAAATAAGTTTATTATTTAATTTATTAAATAGATAATATTGATATAATTTATTAATTATTTTAATATAAGTTAAGTTTTATAATTGTTTCATAAAACTTATTTAAATTATCAAATAATTTAAATAAGTTTAAAATAATAAACTTATTAAAATTAATAAGTTGAACAAACATTAGAATAAATTATTTAATTTATAATAATACTATAATTAACTTTATGTATTAATTTATATATAATTATAAATATATATAATTATTTGAATAATATAAATTAATTTATAATAAGTTAATAATTTATTAATATAATAATTATTATATATTATTAAATTAATATATTAAAACATATATTATAATTTAATTATAATAATAATTAATAATTATTATATTATATTTTATGAATACTAATAATATCTTATATAAATACATAATAGATTTATATTTAAATCTCTATAAATATATAAATAAATATTACTTATTTATTATCTAAGTATATATATAATAATTATCATATAATATAAATAATATTATTTATAGAGATTTAAAACTAATTCTAATAGTCAAAGATGTATTATTTAATTAATACTATTTATACTATTAATTATTAGTACAAGCTTAATTTATTAGAACAAGTCAATTAACTATTAAATTAAGTATATTATATAATTTTATTTATAATTATTATTAAATTATTAATATAATTTATAATATATAATTATTTATTATTTAAATTATTTAATTTTATTACTAATTGTATATAAAATTATTATTTATATCATAAATAAATATAATATTGTAGTAATTATTTTAATATTTATAATTTATATATTATAATATTCAATAAAATTAAATAATATTATAATTATTATAATTTATATTATTAATAATATAATACTATAATTATTATCATAAAATATTATAAATTATTATAATATTATACTACTATAACTATTTTATTAAATTATTACTAATAATTATAATTGTTTATTATTATAATTCTTATTATTGAAATAAATATCTAATTAACTAAATATAGTTAAAAATTATTTAATTATATAGTATATTTTATTATAATATTAAGTATTAAGTAAAATTAGATATTCAAATAATATATTTATAACAAATTACTATATGTTTGAATAATTGTGATTGAAACAATTATATTTATTTAATATAACTATAATATTGAAAATTCAATTAAACTATATTATAATTATAATTTTAAATAATTATAATATAATTATTATTAAATAATTATTATTTCAATAATATAAATTATAAGCAATAATTATTAAATAGTACTTATTATAAAAATCCTAAAAGATTATCCTTACTTACAATTAAATTATAAATATAATTTATTATTTATTAATAATAAATTACTTATTTATTTTATCAATAATATTATTATTGATACTTATAATTAATATTGTATTTTAATAATTATTATAACTTAATTAGGTTATAATTATTAATATATTTAATTATAATTAATTATTATATCTGATAATAATTATTAATAAATTATTAAAATAAAAGGGTTCTAATTTATTTTTCTCAAATAAAATTTAGATGTAGATAATTAGTATCTATTATATAATTATAAATAGTTATAATTAAATGCTAAATATTTAAATTTAATAATTAATTGTTTAATAAATTTGTTATAAATTATACTATTTATAATTTAATTATTAATTTTAAATTAAAATCAATATTCATAAATTTAATATTAATTAATAATAATATTATTATTATTAGGTATTATATATAAAATAATATTGATATTTAATAAAAATTGTAATAAATATATAATATTATATATCTAATTGTAAATTATTTATAAAAATTATTAAAATTTTTTAAAATTATATATTTATAATTCTATTAACTAATATTTTTAATTAAATTTGTTTAATATCTAAAATATTATAATTTTATTATATTAAATAAAAAATACAATCATAATGTTGTTATAACATTAAATTAATATGAATATATTATTAATATTAACAATAATTTATATGACTATTTATTGATATTAATAAATAGTAATAAAAAATTGTCATACTTTTTATAAATTGTTACAAATTTATACTATAAGTTAATTATATTTAAAATTGTCATAATAAATTACTATTAATATTATTATTTATTAATTCAAATTTATATTCACAATATAATTTTAATCCATATTATAATTATTTAACGAAATTTTATTAATATTATCAAATAAAATTTATCTATATAATTATAAATAAATTAGTTATTAACTATTAATAATAATTAATATGAATAGATTATAATCATTAATTAATATATTTTTATTAATATTTCATAACTAATAGTTACTTCAAATAATAATTGAATTAAAATTTAATTAATTATTAAATTATATATTACAATAAAATATTACTCATTAATCCTCCAATTATATAGTATTAAATTTATCAATCTCAAATCGTTGAGACTTTTTTTTGTCATAAAATAATTGTTTTCAATCATAGAAGCTTATTCAGTTAAAAATATTACTAATTTAATAATATTTCAAAAATTAATAAGTAGAAGATTTAAAAAATAAATTTGCTTGTGGAACCAGTTCAAATAGTTAAAATGATTAGAATAATTATCTATTTTAGTAACAACAATTTATTAATTAAACAAATATTTATATAATTAGACGAATTAAATTTATATTACAAACAAATGCTCTATATTATGATATATTAATATAGAATATATTATATTTTTTATTATCTTTAAAACTATTTAATTATAACTAAATAATTAAATTTATTATTATACAATTGTTACTACTAAATTAATAATAAAATTTATTATTTGTAGTAAATAATTTTTGAAAATATATTATCTATATTATAATAAAATAATATTATAACTAATTAATATACAAATTACAAATAACAATATCAATATTAGGTATAATTATTCAAATAAATAATTGTCTATTATCTATTTCAAACAATTTAAAAAATAGCTTACTATTTTATCATAGCTTATTATTATATCTATTATTATAACATTATTTATTACATTCTTAATTAAATAATAAAAAATTGTTGCAATTATGAAATAATTTATTATTAATAATAATACTAATTTATTACCTTTTGTTTAAATATTCTTAGTTATAATCTATATAGTTAATAATTTAATAAATTAAATTATTAATTATATATTTAATAAGGATTTTAATAAATATTTAATTAGATTATATTAATTTATTTCATTTTATTTAAATCATGAATAATTAGGAATAATTAATTAGAACTTTGATTTATATATAATTATATAAATATATATACAGATAAATTGTCATAATTTATTATTATTTTAATAAATTAGCTAATTATTTTAGCTAAATTATTTACTAAATAATAACATATAATGTGAAATAAATTTAGTTTTTCAATCTCATTTTTTTATAATTATTAATAAATTTAACTATTTCAAAAATTTTAAAATTTTAAAATTTAAATAAATTTTAAATAATTATACTATTAATCTTTATTAGTAATTGCATAGTAACTTAAATAATAATTACTAAATTATTAAGGATAAATTAGTTTAATTTACATAATAAAATACTTGTTTTATAAATCAAATATTTTGTTTTAATATAATCAAAACTAATAAAAAATTATCGTTATGTCCATTTGAATAATTATCCAATTAATTGTTATATATTAATTACTATTAATAAATTATTATTAATATAGTAATTATTATTTATTATTATATTAAAATAATATACTTAATTATTTAAAATAAATTATTGTATTATTAATACAATAATTATTATATTTTTACTAAATATTTGAATTATTATTAATTATATATAATTATATATATTAAATATATATAAATTTATAAATTATAATAATTTATTATTTATAATAATAATTATTAAAATATTTAAGCATAATATAATTAATTAAATTATATTATATTAGATAATATTATTATTCAAATTATTAAATTATAAAATAATTATATTAATAAGATATTTTAATTATTTTATATATTTATAACAATTGTTTATTGTATAATAATAATATATTATTATGAAATATATAAAATTAAAGTTATTGTAATACTATAATTTATACTATAATATTTAATAAGTATTTTGTTCAAATAAGCTAACATGAATTGAAACAATTGTTTTATTACAAAACAAAATGTTACAATGATTTGAAATAAATAATTATATAAATAGTCATGACTATTTAAACTTGTTTGGTAAACTTAATTTTTTAAAATCTTTTACTTATTAATTGTTGAAATATTAATAAATCAATATTATTTTAATCCAAATAAGCTCGAATGGATGGAAACAATTGTTTTATAACAAAAAAAAAGTCATAAGAATTTGAAATAAATAATTATTTAGATAGTCATAATGATTTGAATTTGTTTGATAAATAGATTTATTTTTTAAATCTTTTACTTATTAATTGTCTTAATATTAATAAATTTGTACTATTTTATTCAAAATAAGCTTATATGAACAAATAAAATCATTGTATGACAAACCAAAAGGTCATAGCGATTTCAAATCAATAATTGTTCAAATGGCCATAATTATTTAAACTTGTTCAGTAAATAATACTAATTTATAATTAAATAATATTTAATTACATATAACTTAAAAAATTGTTCAAAAATTATAATTATTATAATATTGTAGTATATTATTTTAACTATTTATTCAAATATATATAAATATATATTTATTGATTTGAATAATTACTTGAAAAAATTAATAAAATCAATCTCAAAATATTTTAATTATTGATTTTAATAATTATTTAAATAATTATTTTTTATAATTATTACTCTAATTCATAGCTTATTTATTAAATAAAATTAAAAAAATTATATTTATTAATTAAATCTAATTAATATTAAAATAAAAATTAAATAATTTTAATTTAATTTAAAATAATTAAAATATTTATCATTTTAAATTATGGCCATTTTAATCTAATTAATAATTATTGAATAAAATAGATTTATTAATATTATTTAAAACAATAATACAATATTGTTTCAAATAGTATTAATAAAATATTAACCTTCAAATCAGTCATACAACCATTTTCATATTTAATAATATTTTAATTAAATTATAATTGAGTTTAATTACCATATAAAATATGTAAAATTCACTCACCAATAATTCAAATTATTATTAATTTGAATATAATTTCTTAATATTTATAATAATTATTTATGGTTTGAAATCAATTTTATTTTGATAATTAATAAAAATATAAGCACTAATTATAATTTAAATCCTTCAATTCAACCCTAAAATGTTCATTTACTCTTCACACTCCATAATCTTTGTAATCCCAGACTCTTCCATTGCAATCGCTTCTCACACTTCTTAGCTCTTGAAGCATTTTTTCCAATATCAAACCTCTCCTCTTCAGCTTTCCATGAATGATCTCTTGAAGAAGCACCAAGGTGGTTGCCTCCCTACCATTCTTCATGGAAAGAATGTGGCTATAACGAAGGTTGATGCGAAAGAAAGAGTGGTAGAGATCAATCATGTGTTGGTTTCCCATTTGAATATTTTTTTTGTAGGGCCCTTAACAATTCATGGTGTTCTTGGTCCATTTACCTCTATGGATCCTCTATATGGTGATTGTAGTTGGGATCATATTCAAGCACTAATATGTGATTCTAATCTTAGCTTGGTTTTAGAGGTTACTGATACTAAAAACATGGGTGAATGGATGCGTATTATCCATTGGCTAAGCTCCAAGGGACTTTTACTTAATTGTTATTATCAAATAGATTAAAATATATAATTCTTAGTTATAATTATAATAATTAAAAATATTTATAATAATAAAATATTTTTTAAACTTTATTAATCTATTAAATCAATTTATTTATTATATTAATCTATAAATAATATTATACATATTACAATAAATATTAATTAATAATTTTTTAAATAACTTTAATATTTAACTTTATAAATTAATATATTTGTAATCAAGCAACTAATACGATATATATTATTTATATATATAATTAATATTTATTAGTCTATCATTATTAAAAGAATAAATTAGTTAAAATTTATTTTAAGTAATTATTTAATTATTATATTACTTAAATTAATTAAATCTAATATTAATAAATAAATAGAGATTATTAACTAATAGTTAATTACTAACAACTATCATTTAAATAATTATGTTAAGATTTTAATTTAAGTAACAATTAAATAAATTTAATTAAAATTTTTTTTATTTAAACTATAAACTAAATTGACAAATCTATATAATCTGATTAATATAAAATAACTCATATTAAACTATAAACTATAATACTTAACTATTAATTTTACTTGTTATATAACTAAATTAATTATATAATACTTATATTAATAAACGAATAGTTATAAATATTAGTTTAATTAAACAGAAACTATTATAAATTATTAATATACTTTAAGAATTAAATAATTGTACTTATAAATATATTATAATTAATGAATATATAATTTATAACAAATTTAAAAATTAAGTTTATAAAATATTATAATTATATATTAAATAATATATATTATTTAAAACTTAACTAATTTATTAATTGATATTTTTTATTAATAATAATTAATAATGATATTATTAATATAATACAATTTAAAATTATTAACATATAACTATTAGTATAGTTATTAACATATTTTATGATATGTTAAAATTATAATATATTAATATTATATAACTTGAATAATTATAACTTTTTTTAAATTTATTAATAATTTATAATTAATTAATTATTAATTAATTATATATAGTAATTATTATAATAATAATTATATTTATTAACTAAAATCATTAGAATTATTAACATTATAAATTTTGTTTATAATAATATAATAATAAATTAATTATTATCAATTAAATAATAATTAATTGATATTAATTATATCAGATAATTTAATCTTAAAATTAAATAACTTGATAATAAATTAATTAATAATTTAATTAATTAGTCAAAATTAATTGTATATTGTAACATTATTCAAATTTATTTTTCAAAATAAATATTATTAAATAAATCATTTACTTTATAAATATTAATATAAATATAACTAATTAATTTAGGGTTAATTTTTAGTCATTTGTATATTAATAATTATTGTTAGCCTTGAATTAATCCTTATTTTGAAATGACAAAACATTAAGCTAAATAAGCTTGATCAAGATTTTGAAAAAGATTTATTTAGTACATGTTTTAAAAATTTATATTTTAGTACTAAAAAAATAATATGATTTTCAAAGTTTAAACAAACCTTTCTTGGTTTCATATTTTTTCAAACCAACTCTATCTTTAAAGATTATTTATTTGAGCTTAAATGAAAGTCCAATTGTTGTTTTTAAAGTGAATTTATCATTTGGACTTAATACAATTTTAATAATATTAGTTTTGAGCAATAGATTTACTTAAGAAAGCTGTTTTACAAGAACAAAGTTTTCTAACATTGAAATTGTTTTATTTTTTTGTATTAATTCACAAAGTTTTAATATTTGAATTTTATATGGTTGGAAAGCTCTTTCAGTCTACTTTCTAATGGACTAAACAAAATCTAAATCTAAATTTTCTAAGAAAAGCTTTTGAATTTTTACTAGACACTCTGTAGTTATCTAAAAACTGCACAAGGGGTAGATTTGAAAATTCACTATAATTCATACATAGCGAATTAGGTGATGAACTTTACATGAATAGAAAGCCCTTTAAGTCTAGTTTCTAAATATTAAAACAGTTTGTGATTTGGATTTGTATAACTCAAGATATGATCAAATTAGTAAGTAGAGTGCAAAATGGGAGACTACCACCTAGCATGGATAGGATCGATCCCCTCTAGAAGGGATCGATTGATTTTATACAAAAAGGTCTTTGGGTCAAAAACATGATGAAGGGATCGATCACCCACTTAACCAATCGATCCCCTACATAAAGGGATCGATCAGTTTGGCACTTTCAAAGGGAAAATTGACTTAAAACATGAACCAATCAATCCTCTCAAGTGAGGGATCGATAAGGTCTGGGTAAAATCACTCCAATGGCTAGTTTTTAATGCTTCCAATGGGCATTTCTTCTTCCCAAGCTTTCCAAACGGCTACTTCTTCAATTCTTTTATAAATTGGGCACTCCAACACACCAAGAAGGTTGATGAATCAAGAGAGCAAGAGCCAATAAGCCATATTTCCATTGTCTCAAAGAATCAAGAGTTTTTAGAGCTTCAAAGTCCATATCTTTGTATTTATTGTATCCAAATTATATTGGCTATTCATTCATCATTTTCTTGTACTCAAACTTAGCAAACATTTAGCCTGAGAAAGGTTGTTCTATTGTCTGCAAAATTACCTTTGATATACAAGGGTGGAAAAGAACAAAAGGTGAGGTATCCTCCTGATATTGTAAGGGTAGAGGTTGCTATCTAAGCCTTGAGAAAAAGATAGAGATTTAATACAAGATAAGTTTGTATCTTGTAAGAATTTTTCTTCAATTAGTGGATTGAAGCCTTGGTGTGGACAACCAAGGAGAGGACGTAGGTGCCTTATGGAGAAGGATCGAACTTCTATAAATCATTGTGTTTGATTTCTCTATCCCTATCTCCTTACAATTTATTGTTGTTTATATTTGATTTTAGGTTCATTAATTGTTATTGTTTGCATTATATTCTCATCAAAAGTGCTTATTGTTTTAATTTTCATTCAATTATATTGAAATCATTTGTTTGGGAGGAATTTGGAGAGATCCAATTCACCTCCCTCTTGGATCACCATCTCACATATACAGCTAACAATTATAATATTATAATTATAATTAATAAGTACTTAATTAATAAATTACATTATATAATAGTATTAATTTACCTTTTGTAATTAATTACAAATATATTTATTAAATTTATTATTATAACTATTAAATAATATTCTTTTATAGTATTTAATATAATTTATTAAATAGAAATTATATTAGGTACGGGTCTTTATATTTATAATTAATAAATATTAGTATTATGAATTAAATATTATAATTTAATATTATATTCATTTAATTAATTTTAAATTGATTATCTATTACAACTTATTCATAATAATTTGGATTATATTATATTATTAATTAATTTTATTAAATTTTAATAGTATTATGAATTCGAAAACAATTATATATTCATTATAATTAAATATTGTTAATAGTAATTAAGTTATTTTATATAAGTTATAATAATAATTTAAACAAATTATTTTTTAAATCTCTTACTTATTAATTATTTAATAATTCAAAAAATTATTAAATTTATGTTATTTTAATCCAAATAAACTTGTACAAACAAAACAATTGTTTTATGTTAAAAGAAAATGTCATAACGATTTGAAATAGATAATCATTCATAGAGCTTTAACTATTTGAATTGGTTCGACAATTAGATTTATTTTTTAATTTTCTTGGTTATTAAGTTTTGAAATATTATTAAATTAGTATTATTTTATTCTAAATAAAATATATAAATAGAACCAATTGTTTATGATAAATAAAAGCTTATAATGATTTTGAAATAAATAATTATTAAAATAGTCAAATTATTTGAAATGGTTTGGCAAGCAAATTTTCTTTATAAATCTCTTACAGATTTATTTTCTAAATATTAATAAAATAATATTATTTTATTTCAAACAAATTTATATTAACAAAAACAATTGTTTTATGACAAACCAAATCTTTAAATATTTTTACTTTAAAATAGATTTGAAATTAAATATTTAATTTTTAAATTAAACAAATTTAAACTTAAATTAGAATAATATTCAAATAGTTATGAATATTTGAAGTATAAGATTTCAAATATAAAAAATTAATAACTAAGAGATTTAAAAGGTAATATTTTTCTAATTATTTAGCTGTTGTTTTATGACAGCTCAATTAAAAAACTTTTAATAAGTTAAATTACAAAAGGTACATTCAAATTTATTAACAAATTATTAATTTAGTAAGATTTGAAATAGATAAATGTTCAAATTGTTATAACTAATTGAACTAGAATGGTAAATAGATTTATTTATTAAATCTCTTATTAATTTTTGAAATATCAATAAATTAATACTATTTTATTTCGAACAAACTTACATGAACAAAAACATTTGTTTTATGACAAAACAAAAGGTTATAACGATTTGAAATAGATAATTATTCATATAGCCTTAACTAGTTGAATTGGTTTGGTAAACAAATTTATTTTTTAAATCTATCAATTATTAAATTTCATAATATTACTAGATTAGTATTATTTTATTTCGAATAAGCTTGTATGAAGATAAATAATTGTTTTATGGCAAAACAAAAGGTTATAACAATTGGAAATATATAATTGTTCAAATAGTCATAACTATTTAAACTGATTCGATAAATAAATTTATTTTTTAAATCTCCTACTTATTAATAACTTTAAATTAATATATTTACAATATTATAATATTGATAATAATAAAGTAGTATTATTTTATTTTGGATAAACTTTTATGAACTAAAACAATTGTTTTATGACAAAACAAATGGACAATATTAATAATTGTTCTTATCAATTATATTATCTAGTAGCATAATAATAATTTTTATTATATCTATTAAACAATAAAAAGCACCCATATATATTAATTATTAATTTTATTATATATTTTTATTATGATATATAGTTATTAATTCTTAAATAAATTAATATTTAATAAATAGATAAATCATTTTAATAATTTAATATTAAAATTAAAATTATTTAATTTAAGTATTATAATTTCAAAAAATTATTCATATTAAATAGTTATGATTTAATCAATAATATTTATTCATTTATAATTATTAATTATTTATTAATATAAATAAAATAATATTTAAAATAAATAATCATTATGGTTCATACATAATTATAATATAATACAAGCTTAAATGGAATTATATATAATAATTAATATACTAAATTATATAATTAAATCATAGGAATTATTATTTATAAGTTAACTATTAATTTATACTAGTTATAATATAATTTATAAAGATAAATAAATTTAATAATTAACTGAATTTAATAGATAATTAAATAAATTTACTCTAATATAAATATCATTATTTAATTAAAAAATTAAATATACTCCACTAAATTATTTTACACTATAAAATAAGCAATTAGAATATAATAATACTAAATTGTTATTATATAATAATTAGGATTATTAAAATTAAATATTAATTTTACTAGTTATATTTAATGCTATAATATTTATTAATTTTAAAAATTATGTCTAATTTTTATATATTAAATCAAATAGATTAATAAAAGTTAGTCTATAGAGTTAATAACTAGTAAAAATATTATAATTGAACTATTATATATAAATAAATATATAAATTATTTTAATAAATAATTTTTTTAATAATTAGTTATATAAAATAACTAATTACTTATTTTATAATATTGATTATAAAATAAATTAAAGTGACTAATATCTAATGAATTGAATTATTTTATTTGTATACTAATTTAATAATTAAATAAATAATTAGGTATAAGATATTTAATAATTAACATTAGTAAACATTAATAAGCTTTAATTAATAATTTAATATTATATTAAAATATTAAATATTAAATATTAAATATAATATTAAATATTTAATTTCTAATGATTATTATAAATTTAATAATATAACTATTTTCAAAACTTTATTCAATGCCATATTTTTCAATCTAGAATTCATATTCCCAACCACTGAGTTAATAATATTAATATTAATTAATAATATTATAGTATTATTAATTAATTAAATTAGGATAATTTTAATTACGTTGACTCTTTATTAATTATTTGTTATTAATATAACAATTATATATTAATTGTATATAATTTAATTTATCTGAAATTAATAATTATAACCCTAACAATTATTAATATAATAATAATTATAGTCATATTATTTGTTAAATCTATATTAGTATTATTATAGAATACTACAAATCAATATCTATTTTATCTATTAAATATATCGATAAAACTAATTTATATAATATTTATTAAGGCATTTATACTAGATATCAATTATTTTAAATTATTAATAATTATTAATTTATATATCGATAAAAATATTAAATAGATTAATATTAATATTATTTCAAATACGCTTATTATTCTTAATAGATTA
Organism: Durio zibethinus; assembly: GCF_002303985.1. The sequence goes on along the minus strand of NW_019168426.1, from coordinate 116,505 downwards.
ATTTTATTAATTAATCTAATTGTTATATGTTTATTAGTAAAAGCTAAAAAATTATTATATAAATCTAATTATTATATGTTTATTAGTAAGAGCTAAAAAAATTATTATATAAATATAAATCAAATTATTTAATAATAAATAGTTATTATATATTTTAACTATTAAAATAATTAATATAATTATAACGGTTTAAAATTCATTCAATCCTTATTAATTGCAAGAATTTATAATAATTAATAAATCAATTAAGTCATTAGTATAATTAATAATTCATACCTATTGTTATTAATTTTTAATATTGATTATAAAATAAATTAAAGATAATATATATTGAATCTATTAATTTTAATAGATAAATTATTTAATTTTTATTTTAATATTAATAATTTAATAAGTTTATTATACAAGCACATAATTGCTTATAGAAAATCAATAATTCAAATAAGCCTATATAAATTGATACAATTTTTTAATAATTAGTTATAACTAAATAACTATTTTTATTATCTATATTATTAACTGTATAGATTAAATATATTAGTTTTAAAGCTTATTTTCTTATTAATTTTAAAATTAAGTATTAGTAAAAAAAGCTATATAGATAATAATTATGATTTATAAATCTAATTGGTTTTTTATTATTATTTCAAAAATTAATAATAGCTATGATAATTAGATTTTTAAAGATTTATATTAAAACTAATTAATAAAAGTCAAATAGATTAATAATCAAATAGATTAAATATGTTAATCATAACAATTAAAATAACATTTAAATAAATTAATTATTAAAATTAATAAAAATTTTAATAGTATTTATATATAATATTAAATAATTATCCAAAATAATTAATTAAATTCAGTTAATTTTAATTATATAAATAAATTAGATTATTAATTTTAAGCGATAATAAATATAATATTAATTAATAATTGTATATTGGATTTATTATAAAATTATTTATAAATTAATCATTAACTAATTTTAAAATAAAATATTGATTAATTTCTATTAAATAATTAATATATTTATTATTAATATAATTAATACTTATGATAATAAAATAAAGATATAATAATTATATAATAAAGGATTATAATGTTATACAATTAATAGAAATAGCTTATATAAGCTATTAAAAATTATTAATATTATTATTAATATTTTACATATTAATATATTTCTATTATTAATATTAACAATTTCAAACGATTATTTAAATAAAATAATCTTAATTAAATAAATGTTTTAATAATTAATATTTTTTTAATATTTTAATTAATTAATATATATCTTATTATTAATTAAAATAATTAAATACATAATTTACCATTAATTGTAATTATTTAAATAATTATTATAATAATTAATAATATTAATAACATTTGATACAAATATTAAAATCAGTTTAAAATAATATAATATTATTAATTATATCAATAATTTTTATCATTTAAATAAATAATTTAAAACAATTATTAATTATTACTAATAATTAAATAGTTATTAATATTATCAAATAAATTATCCAAATATTCTATTAAATATTAATATAATAAATTTATATTATTAATTTAATCATTTAATTATTGATTTTAATAATTAATTTAATAATATTATTAAAATTAGTATAATATTTTAGTAATTAGTTAAAATATAACATTTAATATAATAATAATCATATTATTAATATAATATTAATTTATGTTTGAATAAAATTTAAATAGAATTATAATTATTAATATTTGATTAACTTATTACATAATTTAACTAATATTATATAAGATTAGTTAGAATCATTTTATCATTTTAATATTTGGATATTTAATATTTTGTCATTTATTATTTAAATGTAATTTTTACTTAAATTAAAAAGATAATAATTATTAGCTTATAATTATCCTAATAATATTATTAATAATATTGTTTGAATAAAATAATTATATTAAGTAAATTTACTTTTCATAACTAATTTAATGATTTAATGATTAATAGTTAAAAGCATAAAAAACTATATTTTCAAAATAATAAGTCAAAATAATATCATTATAATCTATTAAATTATTTAATATTCTAACCTAATGCTCCATAAAGTGTTGGCATAAGTCTCAAGCCCATGATAGTCGGTAGGAGGCATGTTCTGGTTAAGGTCATGTATAAATTAATTTTAATATTTAATATTAAAAATATTTTATTTAAATATATATAATAAAAAATTATTATTAATTTTATCTAAATAGTAACAATTTTTAATTAATATTTAATATTAATAAATAAAATTTTTATTCATGTTAAATATAATATGTAAAACTCAATTTAACATTTATTATATATATTTAAATAAAATATTTTTCATTAAAATAATTTATTTTAATATTTAATATTATATCTATTATTATTAATTTTAATAATCCTCCAATTTAATTAATAAATATTTAATTTAAATATTATTAAAATATTTAAATAATTAATATCTTTATTTAATACGAATAATTTAATTAATTATTCAAAATATTTATATCAAATAGATTATCATTTCTTTAAATAAGAATTTATTTTTCATCAAAATTAAAAGATTATTATTGAAATGGCCATAATTATTTGAACCAATTCGATAAATTGACTTATTTTATTATTTTATTAATAAAGTAATATTATTTTATTTCAAATAAGCTTTTATGAACTGAAACAATTATTTTATGATAAAACAAAAGGTCATATTTATTTTAAATAGATAATTGTTCAAATAGTCATAACTATTTGAACTTGTTTGGTAAACAAATTTATGTTTTAAAATTTGTTGTTCATTAATTTTTTGAATATTAATAAATTAGTATTATTTTATTTTAAATAAGCACGTATAAACTGAAAAATTATTTTTATAGTCTTAACTATTTGAACTGGTTTGACAAACAAATTTATTTTTTAAATCTCCTATTAATTTTTAGAATATTATTAATTTAGCAAAATTTTACTTCAAATAAGCTTGTATTAACAAAAACAATTATTTTATGACAAAACAAAGATCATAACAATTTAAGATAGATATTGTTCAAAAAATCATAACTATTTGAACTAGTTTGACATACAGATTTAGTTTTTAAATCTCTTATTAATTTTTGAAATGTTAATAAATTAGTGTTATAACTAATGATTGTTGCCATTAAATAGAAACAATTTTTTGATAATAATAATTTATTAATTTAAATTTATTTGTATTTTTTAATAGATAAAATTGATATAGATATACTAATTTATAGATTATTTAATAAATAAAATAGATATATCATGATATATAAATTAAATTAAAATATATAGAAATAAGGTCAGAATTATTAATTAATATTTTAATAATTATTAAAACATAATTGCTTAAATAAATAACAATATTAAAATAATTTAATAAATATTGGTCATTGTAAACAAATTAATAATAATTTATTATAATATTCAAATAATTTGAATTGTAAAAAAATTGCTAATTATAAGAATATAGCAATTAAGAATAAGATGAATAATATTCAAATAGTTGTTTTTATTTTGAATATAAATACTATTTAAATATTAATTAGATATTCCTTGTAATTCAAAAACAAATGTTTTGTAACAAAATAAAAGGTCATAACTATTTGCAATGGTCAGGCCAACGATTCATTTTTTAAATTTGTTACTTATTAATTGTTAGAATATTAATAAATTAATATTACTTTATTTCGAATAAGACTATATCAATAGAAATAACTATTTTATGACAAAACAAAGGGTTATAACAATATGAAATAAATAATTGTGAAATTATTATAACTAATTGAACTAGTTTGGTAAATAAATTTATTTTTTAAATCTCTTATTAATTTTCAAAATATTAATAAATTAATATTATTTTATTCTAAACAAAATTATATTAACAAAAACATTTGTTTTATGACAAAATAAAAGAATATAACGATTTGAAATAGATAATTATTCATATAGCTTTAACTATTTGAACTGGTTCAACAAATAAATTTATTTTTCAAATCTCTTAATTATTAATTTTCATAATATTATTAGATTAGTATTATTTTCTTTCGAATAAGCTTGTATGAACATAAATAATTGTTTTATGATAAAACAAAAGCTTATCATGACTTGAAATATATAATTATTTAAATAGTCATAATTACTTGAACTAGTTCAGTAAATAGATAATCTCCTACTTATTAATTTTTTAAATATTAATAAACTAGTATTATTTTATTCTAATTAGGCTTGTATGATGAAAAACAATTTTTTTATGACAAATGAAAAGTTCAAAATGATTTGAAATAGATAATTATTCAAATGGCCATAACTATTTAAATTGATTTTATAAAATGATTTATGTTTTAAATCTCCAACTTCTTAATTTTTGAAATATTAATAAAGTAATATTATTTTATTTTGGATAAGCTTTTATGAAATGAAACAATTGTTTTATGATAAAACAAAAGGTCGTAACGAATTTAAAATGATAATTGTTTAAATAGTCATAACTATTTAAACTTATTTGGTAAACAAATTTATTTTTAATACCTTGCTTATTAATTTTTTGAATGTTAATAAAATAGTATTATTTTATTTCAAATAAGCATGTATGAATTGAACAATTATTTTATGACTAAACAAAAGGTCAGAATGATTTGAAATAGATAATTATTATAATAGTCTTAACTATTTGAACCGGTTCAACAAATACATTTATTTTTTAAATCTCTTATTAATTTTTAGAATATTATTTTTTTAAAATTTGTCATAACTTTTATAAATTTTTATAAATTTATACTATAATTTAATTATATTTAAAATTGTCATAACAAATTACTATTAATATTATTATTTATTAATTCAAATTTATACTCACAATATAATTTTAATCTATATTATAATTATTTAATGAAATATTATTAATATTATCTAATATAATTTATCTATATAATTATAAATAAAATAGTTATTAACTATTAATAATAATTAATATGAATAGATTATAATCATTAATTAATATATTTTTATTAATATTTCATAACTAATAGTTACTGAAAATAATAATTGAATTAAAATTGAATTAATTATTAAATTATATATTACAATAAAATATTACTCATTAATTCTCCAATTATATAGTATTAAATTTATCAATCTCAAATCATTGAGATCTTTTTTGTCATAAAACAATTGTTTTCGATTATGGAAGCTTATTCGTTAAAAATATTACTAATTTAATAATATTTTAAAAATTAATAAGTAAGAGATTTAAAAAATAAATTTACTTGCGAAACCAGTTCAAATAGGCTAAATTATTAGAATAATTATCTATTTTAGTAACAACAATTTATTAATTAAACAAATATTTATATAATTAAACGAATTAAATTTATATTATAAACAAATGCTCTATATTATGATATATTAATGTAGAATATATTATATTTTTTATTATCTTTAAAACTATTTAATTATAACTAAATAATTAAATTTATTATTATACAATTATTACTACTAAATTAATAATAAAATTTATTATTTGTAGTAAATAATTTTTGAAAATATATTATCTATATTACAATAAAATAAAATTATAACTAATTAATATACAGATTACAAATAATAATATCAATATTGGTATAATTGTCTATTATTTATTTCAAATAATTTAAATAATAGCTTATTATTATATCTATTATTATAACATTATTTATTACATTCTTAATTAAATAATAAAATATTTAAATAGTGATAATTGTTGCAATTGTGAAATAATTTATTATTAATAATAATACTAATTTATTACCTTTTTTTTTAATATTCTTAGTTATAATCTATATAGTTAATAATTTAATAAATTAAATTATTGAATTATATATTTAATAAGGATTTTACTAAATATTTAATTAGATTGTATTAATTTATTTTATTCTATTTAAATCATGAACAATTAGGAATAATTAATTGAACTTTGATTTATACATAATTATTTAAATATATATATACAGATAAATTGTCATAATTTATTATTATTTTAATAAATTAGCTAATTAATTCATATAAATTATTAACTAAATAATAACATATAATATGAAATAAATTTAGTTTTTAAATATTTAAATATTTAAATAAAATTTAAATAATTATACTATTAATCTTTATTTAGTAATTATTAGTAACTTAAATAATAATTACTAAATTATTAAGGATAAATTAGTTTAATTTATATAATAAAATACTTGTTTTATAAATCAAATATTTGTTTTAGTATAATCAAAACTAATAAAAATTATCGTTATGTCCATTTGAACAATTATCCAATTAATTGTTATATATTAATTACTATTAATAAATTATTATTAATTATAATAATTATTATTTATTATTATATTAAAATAATATACTTAATTATTTAAAATAAATTATTGTATTATTAATACAATAATTATTATATTTTTACTAAATATTTGAATTATTATTAATTATATATAATTATATATATTAAATATATATATAAATTTATAAATTATAATAATTTATTATTTATAATAATTATTAAAATATTTAAGTATAATATAATTAATAAAATTATATTATATTAGATAATATTATTATTGAAATTATTAAATTATAAAATAATTATATTAATAAGATTAATTATTTTATATATTTATAACAATTGTTTATAGCATAATAATAATATATTATTACGGAATATATAAAATTAAAGTTATTGTAATACTATAATTTATACTATAATATTTAATAAGTATTTTGTTCAAATAAGCTAACATGAATTGAAACAAATGTTTTATTATAAAACAAAATGTTACAATGATTTGAAGTAGATAATTATTCAAATAGTCATGACTATTTAAACTTGTTTGATAAACCTTTTTTTAAAAAATTTTTTACTTATTAATTGTTGAAATATTAATAAATCAATATTATTTTAATCCAAATAAGCTTGTATGGACAGAAACAATTGTTTTATAACAAAACAAAAAAGTCATAAGAATTTGAAATAAATAATTATTTAGATAGTCATAACGATTTAAATTTGTTTGATAAATAGATTTATTTTTTAAATCTTTTACTTATTAATTGTCTTAATATTAATAAATTTATATTATTTTATTCGAAGTAAGCCTATATGAACAAATAAAATCATTATATGATAAACCAAAAGGTTATAGCGATTCCAAATCAACAATTGTTCAAATGGCCATAATTATTTAAACTTGTTTGGTAAATAATACTAATTTATAATTAAATAATATTTAATTAGATATAACTTAAAAAATTATTCAAAAATTATAATTATTATAATATTGTAGTACATTATTTTAACTATTTATTCAAATATATATAAATATATATTTATTAATTTGAATAATTACTTGAAAAAATTAATAAAATCGATCTCAAAATATTTTAATTATTGATTTTAATAATTATTTAAATAATTATTTTTGATAATTATTATTCTAATTCATAACTTATTTATTAAATAAAATTAAAAAATTCTATATTTATTAATTGAATCTAATTAACATTTAAATATTAAATTATTAATATTAAAATAAAATTTAAATAAATTTAATTTAATTTAAAATAATTAAAATATTTATCATTTTAAATTATGGCCATTTTAATCTAATTAATAATTATTGATTAAAATAGATTTATTGATATTATTTAAAACAATAATACAATATTGTTTCAAATAGTATTAATAAAATATTAAACCTTCAAATCAGCCATACAACCATTTTCATATTTAATAATATTTTAATTAAATTATAATTGAGTTTAATTACCATATACAATATGTAATAATTCACTCACCAATAATTCAAATTATTATTAATTTGAATATAATTTCTTAATATTTATAATAATTATTTATGGTTTGAAATCAATTATATTTTGATAATTAATAAAAATATAAGCACTAATTATAATTTAAATCCTTCAATTTAGCCCTGAAATATTCATTTCCTCTCCACACTCCATAATCTTTGTAATCCCATACTCTTCCATTGCAATCGCCTTTCACACTTCTTGGTTTTTAAAGCATCTTTTCCAATATCATGCCTCTCCTCTTCAGCTTTCCATGAATGATCTCTTGAAGAAGCACCAAGGTGGTTGCCTTCCTACCCTTCTTCATGGAAAGAATGTGGCTATAACGAAGGTTGATGCGAAAGAAAGAGTGGCAGAGATCAATCATGTGTTGGTTTCCCATCCGGATATTTTTCTTGAAGGGCCCTTAACAATTCATGGTGTTCTTGGTCCATTTACCTCTATGGATCCTCTATATGGGGATCAGAGTTGGGCTCATATTCAAGCACTGATATGTGATTCTAATCTTAGCTTGGTTTCAGAGGTTACTGATACTAAGAACATGGTTGAATGGATGCATATTATCCATTAGCTAAGCTCCAAGAGATTTTTACTTAATTATTATTATCAAATAGATTAAAATATATAATTCTTAGTTATAATTATAATAATTAAAAATACTTATAATAATCAAATATTTTTAAAACTTTATTAATATATTAAATCAATTTTATTTATTATATTAATCTATAAATAATATTATACATATTACAATAAATATTAACTAATAATTTTTTTTTAAATAACTTTAATATTTAACTTTATAAATTAATATATTTGTAATCAAGCAACTAATACGATATATATTATTTATATATATAATTAATATTTATTAGTTTATCATTATTAAAAGAATAAATTAGTTAAAATTTATTTTAAGTAATTATTTAATTATTATATTACTTAAATTAATTAAATTTAATATTAATAAATAAATAGAGATTATTAACTAATAGTTAATTACTAACAACTATCATTAAATAATTATGTTAAGATTTTAATTTAAGAGACAATTAAATAAAATTTAATTAAATAATTTTCTATTTAAACTATAAACTATAATACTTAACTATTAATTTTATTTGTTATATAACTAAATTAATTATATAATATTTATATTAATCAACTAATAGTTATAAATATTAGTTTAATTAAATAGAAACTATTATAAATTATTAATATACTTTGAGAATTAAATAATTATACTTATAAATGTATTATAATTAATGAATATATAATTTATAACAAATTTAAAAATTAAGTTTATAAAATATTATAATTATATATTAAATAATATATATTATTTAAAACTTAACTAATTTATTAATTAATATTTTTGATTAACAATAATTAATAATGATATTTATTAATATAATAAAATTTAAAATTATTCACATATAACTATTAGTATAGTTATTAACATATTTTACGATATGTTAAAATTATAATATATTAATATTATATAACTTAAATAATTATATTCTTTAAAATTTATTAATAATTTATAATATCATAATTTATAATTATTTATTTATTAATTAATTATATATAGTAAGTATTATAATAATTATATCTATTAGCTAAAATCATTAGAATTGTTAATATTATAAATTTTGTTTATAATAATATAATAATAAATTAATTATTATTAATTAAATAATAATTAATTGATATTAATTATCTCAAATAATTTAATCTTAAAATTAAATAACTTGGTAATAAATTAATTAATAATTTAATTAATTAGTCAAAATTAATTGTATATTTGTAACATTATTTGAATTTATTTTCAAAATAAATATTATTAAATAAATAATTTATTTTATAAATATTAATATAAAATATAACTAATTAGTTTAAGATTAATTTTTAGTAATTTGTATATTAATAATTATTGTTAGCCTTGAATTGATCCTTATTTTGAAATGACAAAACATTAAGGTAAATAAGCTTGATCAAGATTTTGAAAAAGATTTATTTAGTACATGTTTTTAAATTTTATATTTTAGTACTAAAAAAATAATATGATTTTCAAAGTTTAAACAAACCTTTCTTGGTTTCATATTTCTCAAACCAAGTATATCTTTAAAGATTATTTATTTGAGCTTAAATGAAAGTCCAATTATTATTTTTAAAGTGAATTTATTCATTTTGGACTTAATACAATTTTAATAATATTGGTTTTGTGCAATAGATTTACTTAAGAAAGCTGTTTTACAAGAACAAAGTTTTCTAACATTGAAATTATTTTATTTTTTTGTATTAATTCACAAAGTTTTAATATTTGAATTTTATAGGGTTGGAAAGCTCTTTGAGTCTACTTTCTAATGGATTAAACAAAATCAAAATCCAAATTTTCTAAGAAAAGATTTTGAATTTTTACTAGACACTCTGCAGTTGTCTAAAAACTGCGAAAGAGGTAGATTTGAAAATTCACTATAATTCGTACATAGTAAATTAGGTGATAAAATTTACATGAATAGAAAGCCCTTTAAGTCTTGTTTCTAAATCTTAAAACGGTTTCTAATTTGGATTTGTATAACTCAAGATATGATCAAATTAGTAAGTATAGTGCAAAATAGGAGACTACCACCCAGCATGGACAAGATCGATCCCTTCTAGAAAGGATCGATTGCTTTTATACAGAAAGCTCTTTAGGTCAAAAACATGAAGAAGGGATCGATCACCCACTTAACCAATCGATCCCCGACATAAGCATTTTCAAGGGGAAAATTGGCTGATCAGTTAGGCATTTTCAAAGGGAAAATTGGCTTAAAACTTAAACCAATCGATCCTTTACATAAAGGGATAGATCGATTAGGCTTTTTCAAAGGGAAAATTAGCTTAAAACATGTACCAATCAATCCCATCAAGCAAGGGATCGATCGGTCTGGGCAAAATCACTCCAACAGCTAGTTTTTCATGCTTCCAATGGGTATTTCTTCTTCCCAAGCTTCCCCAACAGCTACTTCTTCAATTGTTCTATAAATTGGGCACTCCAACACACCAAGAAGGTTGATGAATCAAGAGAGCAAGAGCCAATCAACCATATTTTCATTCTCTCAAAGAATCAAGAGTTTTTAGAGCTTCAAAGTCTATATCTTTATATTTATTGTATCCAAATTATATTTGTTGTTCATTCATCATTTTTTTGTACACAAACTTAGCAAACATTTAGCCTTAGAAAGGTTGTTCTATTGTTTGCAAAATTACCTTTGATATACAAGGGTGGAAGAGAATAAGAGGTGAGGTATCCTCTTGATATTGTAAGGGTAGACATTGCTATCTAAGCCCTGAGAAAAATATAGAGATTTAGTACAAGATAAGTTTGTATCTTGGTAAGAATTTTTTCTTCAATTAGTGGATTGAAGCCTTAGTGTGGACAACCAAGAAAGATGATGTAGGTGGCTTGTGAAAAAGACCGAACCTCTATAAATCATTGTGTTTGATTTCTCTATCCCATCTCTTTAAAATTTATTGTTATTTATATTTGATTTTAGGTTCATTAATTGTTATTGTTTGCATTATATTTTCATCAAAAGTGCTTATTGTTTTCATTTTCCATTCAATTATATTGAAATAATTTGTTTGAAAGAATTTGGAGAGATCCAATTCACTCCCTTCTTGGATCACCATCTCACCTATAAAGCTAACAATTATAATATTATAATTATAATTAATAAGTATTTAATTAATAAATTAAATTACATAATAGTATTAGTTTTACCTTTTGTAATTAGTTACAAATATATTTATTTAAATTTATTTGTTATAACTATTAAAATAATATTCTTTTATAGTATTTAATATAATTTATTAAATAGAAATTATATTAGGTACGAGTCTCTATATTTATAATTAATAAATATTCGTATTATGAATTAAATATTATAATTTAATATTATATTCATTTAGTTAATATTATATTGATTATCTATTACAACTTATTCATTAATAATTTGGATTATATTATATTATTTATTAATTTTATTAAATTTTAATAGTATTATGAATTCGAAACAATTATATATTCATTATAATTAAATATTATTAATAGTAATTAAGTTATTTTATTATAAGTTATAATAATAATTTAAACAAATTTATTTTTTAAATCTCTTACTTATTAATTATTATTAATTCAAAATATTATTAAATTAGTGTTATTTTAATCCAAATAAATTTGTACGAACAAAACAATTGTTTTACATTAAAAGAAAAGTTCATAACGATTTGAAATAGATAATCATTAATAGAGTCTTAACTATTTGAACTGGTTCTACAATTAGATTTATTTTTTAATTTTTTTGGTTATTAAGTTTCAAAATATTATTAAATTAGTATTATTTTATTCTAAATAAAATAGTATGAACAGAACCAATTGTTTGATGATAAAATAAAAGGTTATAATGATTTGAAATAAATAATATTGAAATAGTCAAAACTATTTGAAATGGTTTGGGAAACAGATTTTCTTTTTAAATCTCTTACAGATTTATTTTTTAAATATTAATAAAAAAAATATTATTTTATTTCAAACAAACTTATATTAACAAAAACAATTGGTTTATGACAAAACGAATCTTTAAATATTTTTACTTTAGAATAGATTTGAAATTAAATATTTAATTTTTAAATTAAACAAATTTAAAATTAAATAAGAATAATATTCAAATAGTTATAAATATTTGAATTATAAGATTTCAAATATAAAAATTAATAACTAAGAGATTTAAAAGGTAATATTTTTCTAATTATTTAGCTGTTGTTTTATGACATTTCAATTAAAAAAACTTTTAATAAGTTTAAATTACAAAAGGTACAATTCAAATTTATTAACAAATTATTAATTTAGTACGATTTGAAATAAATAAATGTTCAAATTGTTATAACTAATTGAACTAGTATGGTAAATAATTTATTTATTAAATCTCTTATTAATTTTTGAAATATTAATAAATTAATATTATTTTATTTCGAACAAACTTATATGAACAAAAACATTTGTTTTATGACAACACAAAAGTTCATAATGATTTGAAATAGATAATTATTCATATAGCCTTAACTATTTGAATTGGTTTGGTAAACAAATTTATTTTTTAAATCTATCAGTTATTAAATTTCATAGTATTACTATATTAGTATTATTTTATTTCGAATAAGCTTGTATGGCAGATAAATAATTATTTTATGACAAAACAAAAGGTTATAATGATTGGGAATATATAATTGTCAAATAGTCATAACTATTTGAACTGATTCGATAAACAGATTTATTTTTTTAAATCTCCTATTATTAATAACTTTAAATTAATATATTTACAATATTATAATATGATAATAACAAAGTAGTATTATTTATTTTGGGTTAAACTTTATGAACTAAAACAATCGTTTTATGACAAAACAAATGGACAATATTGATAATTGTTCTTATCAATTATATTATCTAGCAGCATAATAATAATTTTTATTATATCTATTAAACAATAAAAAGCTCCCATATGTATTAATTATTAATTATTAATTTTTATTATATATTTTTTATTGTGATACATAGTTATTAATTATTAAATAAATTAATAATGATAAATAGATAAATCATTTTTAATAATTTAATATTTAAATTAAAATTATTTAATTTAATTATTATAATTTTAGATAATTATTCATATTAAATAGTTTGATTAGTCATAATATTTATTATTTATAATTATTAATTAATTATTAATATTATAAAATAATATTTAAAATAAATAATTATTATGATTCATACTAATTATACTATAATACAAGCTTAAATGGGAATTATATATAATAATTAATATACTAAGTTATATAATCAAATCATAAGAATTACTATTTATAAATTAACTATTAATTTATACTAGTTATAATATAATTTATAAAGATAAATAAATTTTAGTAATTAACTGAATTTAATAGATAATTAAATAATTTACTCTAATAAAATATCATTATTTAATTAAATGAATTAAATATCACTCCACTAAACTATTTTACACTGTAAAATAAGCAATTAGAATCTAATAATATTGAATATTGTTATATAATAATTAAGATTATTAAATTAAATATTAATTTTAGTAGTTATATTTAATACTATAATATATATTAATTTTAAATATTAAATCTAATTTATTTATATAATTAAATCAAATAGATTAATAAAAGTTAATCTATACAGTTAATAACTAGTAAAAATATTATAACTGAATTATTATATATAAATAAATATATAAATTATTTTAATAAATACAATTTTTTAATAATTAATTATTATAAAATAACTAATTCTTGTTTTATAACTAATTCTTATTGTATATTAATTTATTGTATATTAATTTAATAGTTAAATAAATATTTAGGTATAAGATATTTAATAATTTAATATTATATTAAAATATTTAATATTTAATTTCTAATAATTATTATAAATTTAATAATATAACTATTTTCAAAACCTAATCATTTTCATATTTTTCAGTCTAGAATTCATATTCCCAACCACTGAATTAATAATATTATAGTATTATTAATTAATTAAATTAGGATAATTTTAATTATGTTGACTATTTATTAATTATTTGTTATTAATATAACAATTATATATTAATTGTATGTAATTTAATTTATCTGAAATTAATAATTATAACCCTAATAATTATTAATATAATAATAATTATAGTCATATTATTTATTAAATCTATATTAGTATTATTATAGAATACTACAAATCAATATCTATTTTATCTATTAAATATATCTATAAAACTAATTTATATAGTATTGATTAGGGCGTTTATACAAGATATCTATTATTTTAAATTATTAATAATTATTAATTTATATATCGATAAAAATATTAAATAGATTAATATTACTTTTATTTCAAATGCGCTTATTATTCTTAATAGATTAATTTTATTAATTAATCGATCTATTATATGTTTATTAGTAAGAGCTAAAAAAATTATTATATAAATATTAATCAAATTATTTAATAATATATAGTTATTATATATTTAATAATTAAAATAATTAAAATAATTATAACAATTTAAAATTCATTCAATCCTTATTAATTGTAAGGATTTATAATAATTAATAAATCAATTAAGTCATGAGTATAATTAATAATTCATACCTATTATTATTAATTTTTAATATTGATTATAAAATAAATTAAAGATAATATATATTGAATCTATTAATTTTAATAGATAAATTATTTAATTTTTATTTTAATATTAATAATTTAATAAGTTTATTATGCAAGCACATAATTGCTTATAGAAAATCAATAATTCAAATAAGCCTATATAAATTGATACAATTTTTTAATAATTAGTTATAACTAAATAACTATTTTTATTATCTATATTATTAACTGTATAGTTTAAATATATTAATTTTAAAGCTTATTTTCTTATTAATTTTAAAATAATTATTAGTCAAAAAAGCCATATAGATAATAATTATGATTTATAAATCTAATTGGTTTTTTTATTATTATTTCAAAAATTAATAATAGGTATGATAATTAGATTTTTAAAGATTTACGTTAAAGCTAATTAACAAAAATCAAATAGATTAAATCTTTTAATCATAACAATTAAAATAACAATTAAATAAATTGATTATTAAAATTAACAAAAATTTTAATAGTATTTATATATAATATTAAATAATTATCCAAAATAATAACCTAATTTTTATATAAAAAATTATTTTTTAATCATATTAAATTATTAAAGAATTTAAATCTTGAATTAAATCTTATCAAATTATCGAATGGTTAAATTTTCTTAAAATAAATTTCATATATAATTTTACAATAAAATATCTTTAAACTATTAAAAGATCTGCATAAAAATAAGTTTTATTAAATTATTGAAAGATTTTATTGATTTTTTAAAATAAAATTTAAATGAATTTGATGATGAAATCTTTTCATAGTAGGACACTAATCTTTATTAATACTTTTGAGGTAAAGAAATTATCTTGAATTACTATCAAACATTAGAGTAATTTTAGGATCAATTTTTTATAATTAAATTATTTGGCTAATTATAAAAATGTTTTAATGCTTGGTTAACTTAAAATCTAACTAGTATCATTCTTTGAATGGGTGTTATGATGGTGCTATAATTTTTTTCATACGTAACCGTACTTTCAAACTTAAAATCTGATTTCGTGAATTAAAATTTACTATTTAAATATATCTAAATCAATCTTAAAACTCTTTTTTAAATAGGATAAATTTTGTCAAGTGAGAAATAATACCTCAACAAAAAATATTAATAACAACTCTCAAAATTTATGTCTAATGATGAATCTACGGATCTATACATATTGACAATTATGATTATGAAACCTATTATGTCATTATCATAGTTGTCTGCTGGTGAATGCAATTGTTATCAATAACATGCTTGGTTTCTCCAATGCAGTGAATGTAATTCAATTTTCGCTCTTTTCTACTTTTACTTCAAGCTAACTAATTTTGTGAGCTTCAAATTTTCCTTCAAATTCTCTTTTTTCCCCTCTTTAAGTATGTCTCTCATTTACAAAAGGAGGCTTTTGAATCTTGAAGTGTCAAGTTCACGTTTCATTAAATGTGGATGTTGTTCAATTAAATATTATTAATTTGATTAATTTGTTTTTATTTTTTACTTAATTTATGTTAAAAAAGTTTTTTTTAACGACTGTAATTTTTACTAATACATGTAATTCATAAAATAAAACATATAATTTTATTAAAAGACAAAGAAAATTAGTTAATTTAAAAATGGAATGGAAACTTTAAGTAAAGTATTGAATATTGACAATTCGGGCTGCGAAAAACAGGCGTAACAGTGTGTTCTTGGTAGTGGTAGGTAGAACCGAGGAAGCATGAAATTTAGGAAGCAGACTTTAGACTAAGAACTCAAACCTAAAATTGCAATTCAATGTTTCTTGTGTGACATTTGACCAAATTTCTATATAGAAAATCTCGTGGCCTATTGTTTTTTTCTTCACTTAAAAGTGGTCATGGATTGGAGAAGCTATGTATCAATCATCACATGGTGTTGATCTTTCATTTCTAGACGAACAGAGAGTTTGGGATCTTTATTTTTCAGGTTTTCAACTACAATCTTGAAAAAGAAAAAAATATATAAATGTAGGATAGGCAAGAACTATCGAAAAATATTTAGATGAAATTTTTTAGGTGATATTGTGAAATATTTTATTAAATGATTAAAAAAAATTAAAATAAAAAACAAATTAATAGATTAAAAAGTTTTATTACTTAAATCAAATGTGCAAATTTTAAAATTTTTTTAAAATTTGTTATATATTTTTTGATAGTTTTTTTACTAAAAATTTTAATGAAATTTTTATATTTGAACAAATATTAATCAAATTTAAATTGTAAATAACATTTTCAGTAAATTTTTATATATTATTGATATTCTCATTTAATTTTATCAATCAATCGATTTGAATTTTTTATTAACGTTTTTATTAGATATTTTTAATAAATAACTTTACAAATTTCACTTAAAAAATTATCACTTAACGAATTTCACATTGCCAAATCTTGTTAAATTTGAAATGAGTTTTCAATATCATTACTTAATTAAATTTTCTAATTTTTATGCAACAAAAAATCGTTATAAATATATTATCATATTTGTTATGGCATAAAAATAAGAGAGAATTATAACTTAAAATAATAGTTCCATAATTATTATTTTTACTATTATATTAAAACATATTCATTAGAAAGATAAATAAGACTCTCTGTCAACATATAATTTGTTACGTTAACCTTTTATCACCATCATTGACCTCACAATAACAGAAAGTCATTGTAAAATATTTAGCAGCAATAAAATAATGTTTTGCAACTATATTTCTGTCGCTAAAAACCATTTTGCTTATATGATTAAGTGCCCAATTCACTTTTCTATCTAACAAGCTAGAATTAAGGGGATATGGCTGGCAGCTCTATGCGGACTTTATAAATATGAAACCTTTGTATTCGGAGTTAAAAATTAATTATAAGAAGTGAAATGCAATATATATTTTACAAATAATAACAATAATTTTAAATTTACTGATGACTTTTGGATATTTATACATAATGAAAAGTAATATTTTTTTAAATTCAATTTAATTGATTCATGCAATTTTTTTAAGAGTATTAATGGAGCTAGAATTTTTATTTAGTGGGAACTTAGTTTAAATATATTAAATTATAAAAAAAACAACAATAATAACATAATAATACTAAAAAATAAAACTTCCGTATCCAATTATAATTGTTAAAAATTTTATTATTGTTATTAATATGATTTTATATTTTGAAAACGTTGTACAATAACTTAGTTAGTAATACTTTTGATCACATTTTTTTAAAATACATAATTAAGTTACCATTCAACAAATTTTTTATTCAATTATACAAACAAATATTCCAAATATTGATTACTAAAAACTTTCTCTCAGCAATCAATTATAGTCTCAAAAACAAAAAAAAAAACTGAATTGATAAAATTTTTTTAATTTTATTAAAAATACATATAATATCAGAATTTTTTTGTTTTAATAGCTTTAGCCCCCATGAAACTATTGGACCTAAAGTGATAAATATAATAACGCAAAAATAATATATCACAATATGCTCACAGTAAACAGATAATAATCAATAATTAACAATGCAGGAAAGATAAAAGCACGTCAAAATTTACATGAAAAACTCTCAGTGTAGAAAAAAAAATCACGGACTATTAAAAAAATTTTAATTATCAAATAATGTGCATACAAAGTTATTCTCTAGTTAAAATTAGAGCTAAACAATAATTAATTAGATAATTGAAGAAATCACGCTAAATAAATGACTCAATAAATATACTCTAGATTTGTTTATAGAAAGCTTCAACTTTGATCTTCACTATTTAAAATGTAAAATGCTGAGTCATGAACGTGTTAACAAAATTTTAGATCAATCAGATCATAGATCAACCTTCATTCAATCTCTTGATAAACTATCACTCTCCATTCTCCTTTTTCACTTTTCTCTTTTTCTTTTTTTGGTTTCTTTTTTTTGCTATTCAATGTTGCTTTTTTTTCATGTCACTTTAAAAGTAGCCTTCACATCTAATTAAAAATAGGGCTCTTGGGTTAAAAAGAAACAAAGTCCCATGGCCTTTAATTGGTCAACAATGAATGTGGTTTGACTCTACATCATAACAATCTCCCCTTCAGCCCCATTAAGAGGAGAGCCATCACTAGTAGTCTCATTCAAACGATTAACAAGATCATATATGCTTTTTTTTTGCAATAACTCAATTTTTTCTTTTATTACTTTTAACCAATGCTATTTAGCTGAAGTAGTTTACACATCTTAGAAGTGTTCTAGCTCTTCCTCACTAGTAACTAAAATAAAATCTAAACTTGGATACTTAATGGATGGTCGATGCTTTTTACTAGATCTTCTAAGTTAAGACTTTACACTACTTGATGTCAAAGGTAGCTTTCCCTATTCAACATTCTCTAATGAAGAGGATTGCTTGCCCTATTCAACACTTTTTGAAGGAAAGAACCTACCCCCTACTCAAAACCGATTGTATCTAGCTCATCATAAACTGTGATTCGCTCATTTGTATCCTTAAGTTATATCTCTTGTTCATTTCCACCATCTATGACTCTTTAGGTGGAACCCCTATTAATGTTGTATCATCACACTTAACCATAACTCATGTAGTTTTCTCACTCTTTTCAAAGTTTGATATGGTTTCTTTTTTATAGAAGAACACATCTATACTTTTTACTATCTTTTTCTTTATAGGATCCCATAATCTGTAGCCAAATTCCTTGTCACTATGTCTGACAAACATGCGCTGTATGATTTTACTATCAAGCATTGACCTTTGTTATTTCGATATATGCATGAATGCTTTACACCCAAAAACTTTTAAGTGAGAGTATGATCCATCTTTTTGTTCAACTTATTTTATTTTGATAAGTTTATTATTTTATCTAATTATAAGTTAAATTTGGTTGATGACAAAACAAATGGTCATAATGATTTGAAATAGATAATTGTTCAAATAGTCATAACTATTTGGAATAAATTTAAACTTAAATTAGAATAATATTCAAATAGATTAAACTGTTTTTAATAATAAATAGATAATAATCTATAACTAAATCTTTAATAATTATAACTATTACACTTCAGATTAATTAATAATTAAACTTTTGCATAATATTATAGACTATTTATAAATATAAAGATTATATTATAGTATTAAATATAATTAGTAAAAATATATTTAATAATAATTATTAAAAATATTTAATTAAATAAAATTTAAATATAAATTAAACTAATTTATCCTTAATAATTTAGTAATTATTATTTAAGTTTAATATTAATAAAAATTAAATTTAGTATTTAAGATAACTATATTATTATCTTAATTATTATTAATTATAACATAATAATTAGATTTATTTGTGTTAATAATTATTATTAATAATAACTTTTAATTTTACTTATATGTTTCTATTTTATTTTATTATAATGTTATAATGATTGTTAATAAATATTTATAATATATATCGTATAATTTAAACAAAAGAAATAATTAATTAAATTATACATGTCATATTACGAGTATATTTCTATTAATTTATGTTATTTTTATTAAATAGAAAATTAAAATAATTACAATTAAATATTTATATTTATAATTTAATTCTTTAAAGTATTAATTTTCTATTTAATTAAATAATAATACTAATTTATTACCTTTTGTTTAGTCATCAAATATTTGTTTCATATTTGACAAGTTTGTTTTAAATAATTATTATTTATTTAACTAAATTATAGGGATTTTAATTTTAGTATTAATTTATTATTTTAATATGGTTTATGTTAAATTATTTATTAATCTAATAAATCTAATTAATATATTATCTTTCAATTATTATCTCTTACTTACAATTATAGATAATTATATAGTTAGGATATAATTGAATATTAAAGATAATATAAAATATTATATATTTTATTAATTAGATAATAAAATGCCTATTTAAATATTATTTATTATTATTTTAAAACAAAAAAGTTAATCTATATTCAATATTATGTTTATTAATATTATGTAATAATTAAAATTATTAAAACTATAATAGATAATTTTACAATAATTAATATTAATTAGATAATTGTTCAAATAAGTTTATTATTTAATTTATTAAATAGATAATATTTGATATAATTTATTAATTATTTTTATATAAGTGTAAGTTTCATAATTGTTTTTATAAAACCCTTATTGAATTATCGAATAAGGTAAATAAGTTTAAAAACAATAAACTTATTAAAATTAAGAAGTTTGAAACAAACATAAGAATAAAATATTTAATTGTATATATAATTATTTGAATAATATAAAATTAATTTTATAATAAGTTAATAATTTATTAATATAATAATAAATTAAATTAATATATTAATATTATATTATAATTAATATAATAATAATTAATAATTATTATATTATATTTATATGAATACTAATAATATCTTATAAATACATAATAGATTTATATTTAAAATCTCTATGAATATATAAATAAATATACTTATTATTATTTAATTATATATATAATAATTATCATATAATATAAATAATATTATTTATAGAGATTTAAGATTAATCTAATAGTCAAATACGTATTATTTAAATTAATACTATTAATTATTAGTACAAGCTTAATTTATTAGAACAAGTCCAATTAACTATTAAATTAAGTATATTATATAATTATATTGATAATTATTATTAAAATATTAATTATATGATAATCAAATATAATATCGTATAATATTTTAATATTTATATTATTATAATATTCAATAAATTAAAAATATTAATTATTATAGTTTATATTATTATAATATTATACTACTATAACTATTTTATTAAATTATTACTAATAATTATAATTGTTTGTTATAAATTCTTATTATTGAAATAAATATCTAATTAACAAATATGTTAAAAATTATTTAATATATAGTATATTTTATTATAATATACTTATTAAGTATAATCAGATATTGAAATAATATATTTATAACAAATTTATAAACAAATTACGATATGTTTGAATAATTGTGATTGAAACAATTATATTTATTTAATATAACTATATTATTGAAAATTCAATTAAACTATACAATATAGTTATTATTTCAATAATTATTAAATAGTACTTATTATAATAGTCATAAAAGATTATCCATACTTACAATTAAATTATAAATATAATTTATTATTTATTAATAATAAATTACTTATTTATTTGATCAATAATATTATTATTGATACTTATAATTAATATTGTATTTTAATAATTATTATAACTTAATTAGGTTATAATTATTAATATATTTAATTATAATTAATTAATTATTAATAACTATTAATAAATTACTAAAATAAAAAGGGTTCTAATTTATTTTTCTCAAATAAAATTTAGATATAGATAATTAGTATCTATTATATAATTATAAATAGTTGTAATTAAATGTTAAATATTTATAATTAATTATTTAATAAATTTGTTATAAATTATACTATTTATAATTTAATTATTATATTTAAATTAAAATCAATATTCATAAGTTTAATATTAATTAATAATATTATTATTAGGTATTATATATAAAATAATATTGATATTTAATATCAATTGTAATAAATATATAATATTACATACCTAATTGTAAATTATTTATAAAATTTTTAAAAATTATATATCTATAATTCTAGCAACTAATATTTTTAATTAAATTTGTTTAATATCTAAAATATTATAATTTTATTATATGAAATAATAAATATAATCATAATGTTATTATAACATTAAATTATATGATATATTATTAATATTAACAATAATTTTTATGCTATTTATTGATATTAATAATAGTAATAAAAATTGTCATAATTTATAAATTTTTACAAATTTATACTAAATAATTTAATTCTATATTATAAAAAAATTATACTAATTTAATTATTATTAATTATATCATTTATTAAAAATTTATATTCACATATAATTTTAAATATATTATAATTATTAATGCAATATATTTAATATTATTAATATAATTTTTTTATAATTATAAATAAAAAATTATTATAATAATTAATATAATAGATTATAATCATAAAATAAATTTTAAATATTTATATTCTAATAGTTACTTCAAATTAATAATTGAATTAAAATTAATTAATTATAAAATTTATATTCAATAATATTTATCATTAATTCTAATAATATAGTAATCTATTTATCATCTTAAATCGTTGAGATCTTTTTTGTCGTAAAACAATTGTTCTTAGTCATAAAAGCTTATTCGGTTAAAAATATTACTAATTTAATAATATTTCAAAAATTAATAAGTAAAAGATTTAAAAAATAAATTGCTTGCAGAACCAGTTCAAATGGTTAAAATGATTAGAATAATTATCTATTTTAGTAACAACAATTTATTAATTAAACGAATTAAATTTATATTATAAACAAATGCTATATATTATGATATATTAATATAGAATATATTATATTTTTTATTATCTTTAAAACTATTTAATTATAACTAAATAATAAAATTTATTATTTGTAGTAAATAATTTTTGAAAATATATTATCTATATTATAATAAAATAATATTATAACTAATTAACATACAAATTACAAATAATAATATCAATATTAGGTATAATTATTCAAATAAATAATTGTCTATTATCTATTTCAAATAATTTAAATAATAGCTTATTATTATAACATTATTTATTACATTCTTAATTAAATAAAAAAAATTTAGATAGTGATAATTGTTGCAATTATGAAATAATTTATTGTTAATAATAATACTAATGTATTACCTATTGTTTAAATATTCTTAATTATAATCTATACAATTAATAATTTAATAAATTAAATTAATGAATTATATATTGAATAAGGATTTTAATAAATATTTAATTAGATTATATTAATTTATTTTATTTTATTTAAATCATGAATAATTAGGAATAATTAATTGATTATTATTTTAATAAATTAGCTAATTATTTCAGATAAATTATTAACTAAATAATAACATATAGTATGAAATAAATTTGGTTTTTAAATCTCATTTTTTTATAATTATTAATAAATTTAACTATTTCAAAATTTTAAATAAATTTTAAATAATTATACTATTAATTTAAATTTAAAAGAGTATTTGAATTTTAAAATTAATATAAAATGTTGTCGTAACGGTTTTGTGTTTGCCCGACGAATTTGAAAACAAAATAAAAAAATAACAGAGTCGCCACCAACTTTTTTTTAGCTAGGTGCGATTGGCCACCTATTAAAGTATATCCTTTTAATAAAATCTTAAAATTAATTAAAACATTTATATAATAATATTAACTTATTTATAACTTATAAATAATCTACTTGTAATCCTTTACTAATCATATAATTTATAATATATTTTACAATTAGTATCTATCTAAAAGTAAATTAATTAATAACAATAATAATAAACAAAATCATTAAATTTCTACTTGTCAAAATATTAATTTGATAAAAAGTAATCATCAAATAACTTTGATAATTTAACAAATAATAGAATTTTTTAAATCTCTTTCAAATTATTAATTTAAAATAAATTAATATTTATATAGTGTTATATAATAATTTTATTTTTGATTATATAAATATTAATAAAATTATATAAATTAAAATAATTTGTTTATATAATATTAGATAGTCATAATATTAAGATTATTATAACTTATTTAATTACTAATAATTAAATAATTATACTAATTTATTTCTAATCAAATTAATACAAATATGTTTATTATAACATTTTATGACTAAACAAAAGGTAAAATTATTTAATACTTATAGTTATACTTATAATATTATAATATTAATTATGTTATAATTGATATCAATTATTAATCAAGTTATAATCTTAATTAAACTATGTTATAGTCTTGATATATCAATTTATTTAAAATTGATATTAGTTTATCAATTAATTCAAAATTAATAAGGAAAATTATAATAAGTAATATAATTTGCAATAATGATAATATTTAATAATTCATATTAAATTAATTAATATTTAAGAATTAAATATAGATAATAATCATGATCATTGATATTATTAATATTCAAGTAATATCAATTTATTAATTATCTATTTAGATTTTATTATGTCAAATAATATAATATATTATTTAATATTAAAAATTATAATTACTATTTTAATTAATAATCTATTTTATATTAAATTATATTAATTATTTATTTTTATTAATTAATTTAAATAAATTTATAAATACTAATTTAACAAAAATATTTAAAATAGAATAATAATTATCCAAAATAATTATTAATTTAAAAGATAATTGTATTCCTTATGGTGTTAACTATTTAATCTTAAATTAGAATAATATTCAAATAGTTGTTTGTTCAACTTATTTTATTTTGATAAGTTTATTATTTTATCTAATTATAAGTTAAATTTGGCTGATGACAAAAGAAATGGTCATAATGATTTGAAATAGATAATTGTTCAAATAGTCATAACTATTTGGAATAAATTTAAACTTAAATTAGAATAATATTCAAATAGATTAAACTGTTTTTAATAATAAATAGATAATAATCTATAACTAAATCTTTAATAATTATAACTATTACACTTCAGATTAATTAATAATTAAACTTTTGCATAATATTATAGACTATTTATCAATATAAAGATTATATTATAGTATTAAATATAATAAGTAAAAATATATTTAATAATAATTATTAAAAATATTTAATTAAATAAAATTTAAATATAAATTAAACTAATTTATCCTTAATAATTTAGTAATTATTATTTAAGTTTAATATTAATAAAAATTAAATTTAGTATTTAAGATAACTATATTATTATCTTAATTATTATTAATTATAACATAATAATTAGATTTATTTGTGTTAATAATTATTATTAATAATAACTTTTAATTTTACTTATATGTTTCTATTTTATTTTATTATAATGTTATAATGATTGTTAATAAATATTTATAATATATATCGTATAATTTAAACAAAAGAAATAATTAATTAAATTATACATGTCATATTACGAGTATATTTCTATTAATTTATGTTATTTTTATTAAATAGAAAATTAAAATAATTACAATTAAATATTTATATTTATAATTTAATTCTTTAAAGTATTAATTTTCTATTTAATTAAATAAATTGAGAAAAAAATTAATATTTAAAATTTTATTAATAATTAAATAATAATACTAATTTATTACCTTTTGTTTAGTCATCAAATACTTGTTTCATATTTGACAAGTTTGCTTTAAATAATTATTATTTATTTAACTAAATTATAGGGATTTTAATTTTAGTATTAATTTATTATTTTAATATGGTTTA
Source organism: Durio zibethinus (assembly GCF_002303985.1). The sequence continues at coordinate 90,032 of NW_019168426.1, read as the reverse complement.
TGTTAAATTATTTATTAATCTAATAAATCTAATTAATATATTATCTTTCAATTATTATCTCTTACTTGCAATTATAAGATAATTATATAGTTAGGATATAATTGAATATTAAAGATAATATAAAATATTATATATTTTATTAATTAGATAATAAAATGCCTATTTAAATATTATTTATTATTATTTTAAAACAAAAAGTTAATGCTATATTCAATTATTATTTTTTATTAATATTATGGTAATAATTAAATTATTAAACTATAATAGATAATTTTCAATAATTTAATATTAATTAGATAATTGTTCAAATAAGTTTATTATTTAATTTATTAATTATTTTAATATAAGTTAAGTTTCATAATTGTTTTATAAAACTTATTTAAATAATCGAATAATGTAAATAAGTTTAAAACAATAAACTTATTAAAATTAATAAGTTGAACAAACATAAGAATAAAATATTTAATTTATATATAATTATTTGAATAATATAAATTAATTTATAATAAGTTAATAATTTATTAATATAATAATAAATTAAATTAATATATTAAATATTATATTATAATTTAATTATAATAATAATTAATAATTATTATATTATATTTATATGAATACTAATAATATCTTATAAATACATAATAGATTTATATTTAAATCTCTATAAATATATAAATAAATATTACTTATTATTATTTAATTATATATATAATAATTATCATATAATATAAATAATATTATTTATAGAGATTTAAGATTAATTCTAATAGTCAAATACATATTATTTAATTAATACTATTAATTATTAGTACAAGCTTAATTTATTAGAACAAGTCAATTAACTATTAAATTAAGTATATTATATAATTTATATTGATAATTATTATTAAATTATTAATTATATGATAATCAAATATAATATCGTATTAATTATTTTAATTATTATAATTATTATAATATTCAATAAAATTAAATAATATTATAATATTATACTACTATAACTATTTTATTAAATTATTACTAATAATTATAATTGTTTGTTATTATAATTCTTATTATTGAAATAAATATCTAATTAACTAAATATAGTTAAAATTATTTAATTATATAGTATATTTTATTATAATATTACTTATTAAGTATAATCAGATATTGAAATAATATATTTATAACAAATTTATAAACAAATTACGATATGTTTGAATAATTGTGATTGAAACAATTATATTTATTTAATATAACTATATTATTGAAAATTCAATTAAACTATACAATATAGTTATTATTTCAATAATTATTAAATAGTACTTATTATAATAGTCATAAAAGATTATCCATACTTACAATTAAATTATAAATATAATTTATTATTTATTAATAATAAATTACTTATTTATTGATCAATAATATTATTATTGATACTTATAATTAATATTGTATTTTAATAATTATTATAACTTAATTAGGTTATAATTATTAATATATTTAATTATAATTAATTAATTATTAATAACTATTAATAAATTACTAAAATAAAAGGGTTCTAATTTATTTTTCTCAAATAAAATTTAGATATAGATAATTAGTATCTATTATATAATTATAAATATTTGTAATTAAATGTTAAATATTTATAATTAATTATTTAATAAATTTGTTATAAATTATACTATTTATAATTTAATTATTATATTTAAATTAAAATCAATATTCATAAGTTTAATATTAATTAATAATATTGATATTTAATATCAATTGTAATAAATATATAATATTACATACCTAATTGTAAATTATTTATAAAATTTTTAAAATTATATCTATATGTTTAAATTATATCTATATGTTTAAAATTATATATCTATATGTTTAAAAATTATATATCTATATGTTTAAAAATTCAATATGTTTAAGTAATAATCTGATTATTAATTATAATATTATTAGTTATTTAAAAAACAATTGTCTTTATTTAGTAATAATTTAAATTACTTATTAATAATTATTATATATTATAATTTTTAATTAATTTTTAATATTAATTATATATAATTTGATTATAAATTATTATTAAAGCTTATAATAAGATTTATTAATAATTTCAAATTGTTATTTAAGATTTTTTCATACAATTTATAATATGAAAAATATAGTTGTAATAGTTAATAGATATTTTTTATATTGTATATAGTAAAAATATATTTTAATTAGACTATTTTACAATAAATTAATTTATTAATTAGATAAATTATAATTTTTTAGCCTAATTTATTAATAATATTAATTATGTATTAGATAGTTTTTAGCTTATTAGTTAAATTATTATATATTAATGATAACTATTAATGAATATAAATAGACTGTTAATTATATTTATAATATAATTTTTTTATAACAATGAGACAATTAATAGTATAATTAATTATTAATGATAATAATATACATATTATAAAATATTTAAAATGAATTTAATAATGATAATTATAATTTACCTTATAATTAATAATCGTTATGCATTATATTGTATAATATTATAAGTATCAATTTTATTAATAGTCATAACTAATTTTTTATATTCCATAATAATATAATAATATTAAGTTATAGTATAATTTATACTATAAATTTAATATCAATATATTATTATAGAATTTTTAATAAATTCTTGTTTTTATTAATTTTTGTTAGCTATTATTAATATTCATATTATAATATTTAAAGAATAATTATTTAATTTATTAACTATTATAATAATATATTATAATGATCCAAATCCCGATTTTAATACTTTAAAGCATTACAATAATAACTTTGGTAACTAATTATTAATTTATAATTAAATTAGTAATTAAATATTACATTTAATTATTACTTAGTTTCTAACAAAACTATTTATATTATTAATAACATTTTTATTAATGTTAGATTAGTTTAAATAATAGGTATTTAATAATATAAATACTATTAATAAAGAATGCTTATATATTTATAATTTTAAATATAAAAGAGGTACTAATTTAATTTAACAAAGGGTTAATTAAATCTTTTAATCATAACAATTAAAATACCAATTAAATAAATTGATTATTAAAATTAATTAAAAGTTTAATATTATTTATATATAATATTAAATAATTATCCAAAATAATTAATTAAATTCAATTAATTTTAATTAATTTTAATTATTTTAAAATAATTTAAAGAATTAAATTAATACTTTAAAGAATTATATATAATAAAATTAAATATACTCTAACTATAAGGTTTGTACTGTTTACTAACCAATTCAAATAGTTAATTTAAATAGATTAACTATATAAATTATATCAAATAGAATATTTTAATAAATTAATTTATTTTTTAAATCTCTTAATTTTCAAAATATTAAGAAAAGTAGTATTATTTTATTTTTGGATAAACTTTTTGAACTAAAACAATTGTTTTATGACAAAACAAAAATTCACAATGATTTTAAATAGATAATTGCTCAAATAGTCATAACTATTTGAACTTGTTTGGTAAACAAATTTAGTTTTTCAAATATCCTGCTTATTAATCTTTCAAAAGTTAATAAATTAGTATTATTTTCTTTTGATAAGCTTATATGAACTGAAACAATTATTTGATGATTAAACAAAAGGTCAGAATGATTTAAAATAGATAATTATTCTAATAATCTTAACTATTTGAACTGATCGGCAAACACATTTATTTTTTAAATCTCTTACTTATTAATTTTCAAAATATTATTAAATTAGTATTATTTTTATCTAAATAAGCTTATATGATAAAAAAATAATTGTTTTATGATAAAACAAAGATCATAACGATTTAAGATTAATATTTATTCAAATAGTCATAATTATTAGAACTGCTTTGAAAAACAGTTTTAGTTTTTAAATCTCTTGCTTAATAATTTTTTAAATATTAATAAAGTAGTATTATTTTATTTCAAATAAGTTTTTATTAACTGAAACAATTGTTTCATGACAAAACAAAATGTCAAAATAATTTTAAACAGATAATTATTTAAATAGTCATATCTATTTGAAATTGTTCAGTAAATAGATTTATTTTTTTAAATCTCTTAGTTTAATTTTTTGAATGTTAATAAATTAGTATTATTTTATTCCAAATAAGCTTGTGTGAACTAAAATAATTGTTTTATGACTAAACAAAAGCATAGAATGATTTAAAATAGATAATTATTCTGATAATTTTAACTATTTGAACTAGTTCAGCTAACATATTTATTTTTTAAATCTCTTATTAATTTTTGAAATATTATTAAATTAGTACCATTTTAATCTGAATAAGCTTGTATGAAAGGAAACAATTGTTGTATGACAAAATAAAGATCATTATGATTTGATTATAATTATAATAAATATATTAATTTATTTATTATTAAATAAATAATATAATTATTATAATTTAATCTTATAAAATACTATTATTTATTATAGGTTATAACTATTAACAATTAGTATTGTATTTATTAATATAATTTATTAATAGTTATATATAAATTTTATGATAATTTAATTGACATACAACATTAATTATTATAATGTTATATTTATTATTAATAATAACTAATTTATTAAATTATACTATTATTATAAAACTATATTATAATTAATAAAAAAATCAATGTGTTTATCAATAAGTTCAAATAGTAAAGATTATTAGAATAATTATCTATTTCAAATCGTTCTAACTTTTTGTTTAATCATAAAATAATTGAATTGTTTTAATATAATAAGTTTATATATTATAACAATATATTAATAATTAATGATCTTACATTTAATATAGTTTAATTAATATTATAATTATTTAATTAAATAAATAACTTATTTTTGTTTAAGTATATATAAAATAAAATAGATTTAATTATAAATTAAATCTTACTCATTAATTTATTAAATATTATTTGGATAATATTTAATTATAATTAATATTTTAAATTAAATGATTAAACTATTTAGGGAATTTAATTAAATTTAAATTATAATAATTTAATTTAATTAAATATTAACTAAATTTTATAAAAATTAATTTAAGATATAAACATTTAATTATAATTAAATTTATTAATTTAAATTTGAAATATTTAAATTAAATGAATAATATTTTTACTCATTTAATGACTTAATATTCAAATAGTATTAATTTAAAATTATAGATTTAAATAATAGAATAATTTGTTAAATATAATAATATTTAAAAACTAATTTATATTAGTTTAATAATAAGAGACTAATAATATCAATTTTTATATATAATAACTATCATAATTAGTATTATTAAATTAATAATTATTATTTTTAAATAATAATCAAATAAAATATTCAATTATAATTACATTATATTTATTAATCAAATATATTCAATAATTGAAAATATTAATATTAATATTTAAAATACTATAAATAGATAATTTTTTGTTTTGTCATCTATTTTATAATTAATTCTAAATAATTTGTTTAATAAGGCAGCACTAATAATAGCTAGTTTTTTCAAATATCCTGCTTATTAATTAAGTTTATTATAAATTAATTAAAAGCTAATTAAGTAAGACAAATTTAATCTAATAATATTTATAAATTATAATTTTAATATTAATAATTATTAATATAATTAATATATTTGAATAATATTCAAATAGTTGTTTGTTCAACTTATATTAGTTATTAATCTTCTTAATTATTTAAATCTCTTATTATATAATATATTAATTTTAATAAGTATTATATTAGATTATCTAATAAATGTTATATTATTAGTATAACTTAATTAGTATAGTACTTATATGTTAAATTGTATTAATAATTGTTATTAATTAAATACTTATTATTATGTAATAACTATATATCATATAAATTATATTTATTAACATAGATTTAAGGATCAATACTTTATTAATTACAGCTTTATAATTATATTATTATAATATTAATATTATATTAATAACAATTATTAAATAAATATGGTTTGTAATATTAATTAATAATAAAAACTATTAATTTTTTATCAGAATAAAATTTATATTATTTATAGTAAGGACAAATATATAACTTAATATAGAATATAAGTTAATATAATTTAAATAAGATTAATATTAATAAGGTATTATAATGAATTCATTGACGATTTAATTAATAATTTATAAATTTAATAATTATATTTATAATAATATTATAATGTGAATAACTATTTTAGATATTAAATAGTTAAATAATTATTCATTATTTAAACTATTATTAAAATAATTAATAACTATATTTAATAATATTATAATTAATATAATCATTATATTTTTACTTATAAGCTTTTGTTTTGTTATAAAACAATTGTTTCAATTCATAAAAACTTATTTGAAATAAAATAATACTACTTTATAATATCAAAAATTAATAAGCAAGAGATTTAATTTATTAATTATAGTTAAATAATTATAACTATAATTAATAGTTATTTATTAATTAAAAAGATAGCATATAATAAATATTATTAATTAATTTATATAATTAATATATAATATATATTAATAGTAATAGTTATTAAATATAAATAACTATTATTTATTAGTTAATTAAATTAATATAATATTATCTAAATATTAATTTATAATTTTAATATTTTATTTTACTTATTTATTATAAATAATTAACCAAAATAATTATATTATATAAATTTAATAATTATTATAATCGTTATGACAATTGTTTATATATTTATAGTATTATATTTTTTAATTTTCTTGGTTATTAAGTTTCAAAATATTATTAATTAGTATTATTTTATTCTAAATAAAATAGTTCGAACATAACCAATTGTTTGATGATAAAATAAAAGGTTATAATGATTTGAAATAAATAATTATTGAAATAGTCAAAACTATTTGAAATGGTTTAGTAAGTAGATTTTCTTTTTAAATCTCTTACAGATTTATTTTCTAAATATTAATAATAAAATATTATTTTATTTCAAACAAACTTATATTAATAAAAACAATTGTTTTATGACAAAAAAATCTTTAAATAGTTTTACTTTAAAATAGATTTGAAATTAAATATTTAATTTTTAAATTAAACAAATTTAAACTTATAATAAGTAAATATTTAATAATATTTATAATTATTATCTTTAATTAAAATATAATAAATTTTAATTTATAATTAAAAAATAAATTTGTTTGTCGAACGCTCAAATAGTTTAAAGTGTATGAATAATTATCTATTTCAAGTTGTTTTTGTTTTATCATAAAATAATTTTTTCAATTCACGTTAGCATTTTTGGAATAAAATAAAATGAATTTATTAATATTTCAAAAATTGATATGTAAGAGATTTAAAAAATAATTTTGTTTACCTAACCAGTTTAAATAATTATGATTATTTGAATAATTATCTATTTCAAATCGTTATGTCCCTTTGTCATAAAACAAATTTTTTTCTTCATATAAGTTTGTTTGGAATAAAATAATACTAATATTTTGATATTTCAAAAATTAATAAGAGATTTAAAAAATAAATATGTTCATCAAACTAGTTAAATAGTTATGACTACTTGAGCAATTATTTATTTCAAATCATTACGACTTTTTAATAATTATTAATAAATAATTTATATAAACAAAAATAATTAATATAACTATAACAATATATATGTTAATTATAATTATAAATTAAAAGATTATGTTTAATTATATCTATTATATTTATCAAATATAAATAATTAATTGATTTTATAATTTGGTAAAATCAAATAGTCATAATTATTTGAACTAGTTATATAATTTAACTATTTTGTTAATTACTAATAAATATAAGTTATTTATATTTATTAGATATAACTTATTTCTAAAAATAGATTCAAAAATAATATATATTATGATAAAATCCTCACTCGCACAAATTATAAAATTATAAAACTTATTATAATTAATTATAGTTGTCGTAACGGTTTTGTGTCCGCCCGACGAATTTGGAAACGAAATAAAAAATAACGGAGTCGCCACCAATCTTTTTTGGCTAGGTGCGATTGGCCACCTATTAAAACATATCCTTTTAATGAAATCTTAAAATTAATTAAAATTTATTAAAAAGATAATTTTACGGTCTGCGAAACAGTCTGGGTTCGGGAGTCGATTACGCGTGGGGAAGGATTAGCACCCCCACAACGCCCGTTAAAAAACGGTACCAATTAACAACGTGTTATCCTTTGATTTTGATACAAACAGTCTTATTTTCAGCATTCGAAAAATAATTTCTTTGATTTTTTTATTTATTAAAATTATTCTTGAGAAAAATAAATCAAAACCTTTTTATTGAAATAATTCTTAAAATGTTCCAGTACGTTGGTAACATTAAAAGAACTCTTTCTCACCTAGAGATTTCTTAAAGCATCTCTACTCGGAATACTTTTAGAATCTCATCTTTGGAGGCTCGAATTTACTTTTCGTAAGAAAATGTCATGTAAAAAAAAATTTATTCTCGAGAAAAATAAATTAAAACCTTTTTGTTGAAATAATTCTTAAAATGTTCCAGTACGTTGGTAACATTAAAAGAACTCTTTCTCACCTAGAGATTTCTAAAGCATCTCTACTCGGAATACTTTTAGAATCTCATCTTTGGAGCGTCTAAATTTACTTTTCGTAAGAAATTATGTTATGCATGCCATGCAAAATATTTTCGTATTTATGCACACATTTTATTCTCATTCAAAAATTTTATTAATTATTTTATTATTTTATTAATTTTAATTAAAATTTTGAAGAAAAAAGGAATTTAATTCATATTGAAGATTTTCTATAAATATTCCAATACGCTGGTAATATTTTACAAAAAATCTTCTCACCTAGAGATTTCTTAAAGCATCTCTACTCGGAATACTTTTAGAATCTCATCATGGATTAAATTTATTTTCTTCTTATTTTTATTACTTATATTTTATTTATTAATCAATTTTATTTATTATTAAAAAAAAAAAATCTTTACTGTATTGAAAATTTTTTATAAATACTCCAATACGCTGGGTAGTACTTAAAAAAAATCTTCTCACCTAGAGATTTCGTAGGCATCACTACTCGGAATACCTTTGAATCTCATCATCGGATAAAAATTTCCTCTTCTCTTATTTTTATTAGTTATATTTTAATTTATTAATCAATTTTTATTTTATTATTTTTTAAAAAAGAAAATCTTTACTGTATTGAAAATTTTATATAATACTCCAATACGCTGGTAGTATTTTAAAAAAATCTTCTCACCTAGAGATTTCGTAGGCATCACTACTCGGAATACCTTTGAATCTTCATCGTCGCGAATAAAATTTCCTTTTTCTTTCATTTTTTTACTACTTTAGTATTATTATTAAATTTATTTTTTATGTTATTGTTTTTAAAGTTTATTCTAAAAAATAACATAATTATATAAAAAATTATTTAACCACAATTTCATTAATTAGTCTAACAAATATAGATATTTTAATATGCATAAATATTAATAAAATAATACTTAAAAAATAAGAAAAATTCAAAAAAAAAAATTTTTTTTTACCTGAACCGGACCGGTCAACGGTCCGGTCAACTCCTGGTTCGGTTCGGCGGTTCGGTTCGGTCTGGTTGGTTCGGTCCGGCGGTTCAGTTCGATCTGGTTGGTTTGGTCCGGCGGTTCGGTTCGGTCCAGTCAGACCGGTCAGAGATGATAAAGGCAGCGGGTCGCGGGTCGGGTGCGCGGACCCCGGGTCGGGTCGCGGGTTGACGCGCGGATCCTCCTTGGCTGAAACGGCGTCGTTTTGGGTCTTTATCTAAACGACGTCGTTTTGAGATTTTGCTTTACTATATATAGCTGAAGATTTTTTTTTTTGGTTCATTTGGCTTCTGTTTCAGAAAAAAAAGGGAGAGAGGGAGAGAGAGAGCTCTGGGGGAGAGGTCGTCGGTCGGTTGCCGGAGCACCGTGCTGGCCGCCGTCTGGCTCGCCGCCGGCAGTCTTGGACGGTGGTTTCCGATGACCGGGAAAGGTGAAAATTCTTCTGGAAGTTCTCTTCGACGCGATCTTTCCAGATTCGGTGTCCTTTTTATCGGAAACAGCCCTGATCGACGTAGATCGGGGCTCAAAGTTTCGGTCTCTCTTTTTTCTTTTTTTTTTTTTCTTTGAATCTGCTGATCTCTCTCTTTTTTTTTCAGGTGGCTTTCTGGCGCTGGGTTCCCCGTTCCAGGGGACTGTTGTTTTTTTTTTTTGTGTGTTTTTGCAGAATTTTTTTTACAGAAGCTGCCTTCTTCTTTTTTTTTTTTTTCCGTCCTCTCTTTAGTCTAGTTTACAAGCTCTATTTATAGAGCTTGTTGGATTCAAATCTCAGATTTTCTAGGATTCGAATCTCATTTTTCAACTGAAAAATCATACCTACCGTCCGTGATTGGTGGCTTGTCGGGAGGTTGATCGGGTAGTTGGTCGGACCAGTTCGGCGCCGTACCAACCCCTTGACTTTTGTTTTATTTCTGTTTCTTTTGTTTGTTTATTTTTTGTTTTTTTGTTTGTTTTGTTAAATATTATTATTATTAAAATAAAACAGTAGATCCGGACAAAACCGGTGTCTACAGCTGCCCCTCTTTGCACATTACTGAGAATCAGGAATAGGGCAAAGACAAAGACAACGATTTTGTCCGAAGATAAATCATGATTTTTTTTTATTTTATTTTTTTATTTTTGAAAGGGCTCCTCTCAGCAGAGGTTCAACAACTTTAAAATCTCATCTGAAAATCTTATTTGAAAAAGCTCCTCTCAACAGAGGCTCCACAACTTTAAAATTTTCATCTTGTAAAAGCTCCTCTGTTCTCAGCAGAGGCTCAACAACTTTAAAATCTCATCTGAAAATCTTATTTGAAAAAACTCCTCTCAACAAAGGCTCCACAACTTTAAAATTTTCATCTTGAAAAAGCTCCTCTCAGCAGAGGCTCAACAACTTTAAAAAAATCTTATCTGAAAAAGCTCCTCTCAGCAGAGGCTCAACAACTTTAAAAATTCATCTTGGAAAAAGCTCCTCTCAGCAGAGGCTCAACAACTTTTAAAAATCTCTCTTGAAAAAGCTCCTCTCAGCAGAGGCTCAACAACTTTAAAATTCATCTTGGAAAAGCTCCTCTCAGCAGAGGCTCAACAACTTTAAAATTTATCTTGGAAAAGCTCCTCTCAGCAGAGGCTCAACAACTTTAAAAATCTCTCTTGGAAAAAGCTCCTCCCAGCAGAGGCTCAACAACTTTAAAATTTATCTTGGAAAAGCTCCTCTCAGCAGAGGCTCAACAACTTTAAAAATCTCTTGGAAAAGCTCCTCTCAGCAGAGGCTCAACAACTTTTAAAATCTCTCTTGAAAAAGCTCCTCTCAGCAGAGGCTCAACAACTTTAAAAATCTCTCTTGGAAAAAGCTCCTCTCAGCAGAGGCTCAACAACTTTAAAATTCATCTTGGAAAAGCTCCTCTCAGCAGAGGCTCAACAACTTTAAAATTCATCTTGGAAAAGCTCCTCTCAGCAGAGGCTCAACAACTTTAAAAATTCTCTCTTGGAAAAGCTCCTCTCAGCAGAGGCTCAACAACTTTAAAAATCTTATCTTGGAAAAGCTCCTCTCAATAGAGGCTCCACAACTTTAAAAATCTTATCTGAAAAAGCTCCTCTCAACAGAGGCTCCACAACTTTAAAAATTCTCTCTTGAAAAAAGCTCCTCTCAGCAGAGGCTCAACAACTTTAAAATTTTCATCTGTTTTCAAATTTGAGTTTTCATCTTTGAACAAGTAAATTTCTCTCTTCCTTTGTTTGGTCATTGTCTTTACCAAAATCTTTTTTTTTTTTTTTTTTTTTTAAGAGAAGGAAAATTTTTATCTTTGTTACAACTTCTCATGGATGCATGTACTGAGTGCTCATGATGCAATGCATGTAATGCAATCAAAATCGTTCATTGTAGTAAAAAGCTTCTCAAAATCTCTCGCTTTTGACTTCTTTTATCCGAATTCTTATATGACCAATCTGTCTTCAACATCTGACCATAATAGTTTTTTCTTCAAAAGTCTGCAACATCAATGTCTTGTCATGCTTTTCTCATCCTTTTTCATTTGCCTTTGTCAACTTTAAAAGTAATGCTGAGATCTTTCATATTTGTTTTTCTTTTCATCATTTTAAGTTCAAGACAAATAAAATGCAATCACATTTCTCTGATGGACAAAAAATATCAAATAAGGATAAAGGAAAGGATAGGCATTAGTTTCAAATGAAGGATAATGTATTTCCTATGGTTGATAACAAGTGTATGTCAAAGTGTTTGAGTTGAAATAAAGGTGTCAAAAGAATGATCACAAGATAATCATGAACAAAATATTCTCAGATTCTTTCTCTAAAACTAAATCAGATGACTTTCTTGATTATTCAGAGTTCGTCAAACTACACTTGCCCCTGCATTATGGGATCTTTTCTTGATGATGCTTTTGCTTCACATCTAAGCCGCCTTTTCAGGTTTTCAACTTAGATAAGTCATCATTTTTTCTTTTTTTTTTTTTTTAAGCAAAATATTTCTTCACAACATCTGAATTTATTGGGGTAGGTAAATCACCTCCGTCCATTTCTGCCAAAATCAATGCCCCACCAGAAAAGGCCTTTTTCACCACATACGGGCCTTCCCAATTTGGTGTCCATTTCCCCCGATTATCATGTTGATTTGGAAGAAATCTTTTTAGCACTAAGTCTCCTTCCCTGAAGCAACGGGGATGAGTTTTCTTATCATGTGCTCTCATCATCCTCTTTTGATATAATTGACCATGACAAAGTGCTGACAATCTTTTCTCTTCGATGAGGTTTAACTGCTCGTAGCGATTTCAAACCCATTCTGCTTCCTCTAACTCTACCTCCATCAAGACTCTAAGTGAGGGAATTTCCACTTCGACTGGTAGCACAGCTTCCATACCATATACCAAAGAGAACGGTGTGGCTCCAGTAGACGTTCTGACTGATGTTCTATAAGCATGCAAGGCAAAAGGTAACTTCTCATGCCAATCTTTATAAGTTTCAGTCATTTTTTTCAGGATTCTCTTGATATTCTTATTCGCAGCCTCCACTGCCCCATTCATCTTCGGACGATATGGTGCCGAATTACGATGACGGATCTTGAACTGAGTGCATACTTCATTCATCATTTTGTTGTTCAAGTTTTTGGCATTATCAGAAATAATTGTCTCCGGAAGTCCATATCTGCATATTATCTCTCTTTTCATGAACTTACATACCACAGATCGGGTCACGCTAGCATATGATGCAGCTTCTACCCATTTGGTGAAGTAATCAATAATTACAAAAATGAATCTATGCCCATTCGAAGCTTTTGGAGTGATGGGACCAATAACATCCATGCCCCACATAGAGAATGGCCAAGGTGGAGCTAGAACATGTAATGTTGATGGCGGAGCATGAATCTTGTCAGCATAAATCTGACATTTATGACATCTCTAGCATAATCAATACAGTCTCTCTCTATTGTCAACCAATAATAGCCAGCCCTCATAATTTGTCTAGCCATCATATGACCATTTGCATGTGCCCCACAAACTCCATCATGCACTTCTTCAATAATCTTTTTTGCTTCAGCTGCATTTACACATCTTAAGAGCACTTGATCTCGACCTCTTTTGTAAAGGATATCTCCATCAATGAAGAAATTCATAGCCAATCTTCTAATAGTTCTTTTATCATTTTCTGTTGCATGTTCTGGGTACTGCTGGCTTTTAATGTATTGCATGATATCATGATACCATGGCCTTCCATCAATTTCTTTTTCAACACCTGAGCAATGTGCTGGTATATCTTTCACATCCAGCTTGATGGGTTGGATTTCAGTATTTGCATCTATTTTGATCATTGCAGCTAGAGTAGCCAGTGCATCAGCAATTTGGTTTTCCTCTCTGGGTAGATGCTCAAACTGAACTTCTTTAAATTGCTTAACCAACTCAGAGATGTATTTATGGTACCGAATCAACTTAGAGTCTCTTGTTTCCCATTCACCTCGTAACTGATAGATGACTAAAGCTGAATCTCCAAACACATCTAACACTTTGATCTTCTTTTCAATTGCTGCTTGTAGACCCATAACACAGGCCTCATATTCAGCCACATTGTTTGTGCAATTAAAATTTAATCTGGCTGTGATGGGGTAATAATGTCCATCAGGAGATATCAAAATTGCCCCAATACCATGACCCAAAGCATTAGCAGCTCCATCAAAATACATCCTCCATGATTTTTCAACAGGTTCATTTTTTTCAATGGCCATCACATCCTCATCAGGAAAATCTAATTTCATTGGCTCATAATCTTCGACTGCACGATCAGCAAGGAATTCAGCTATTGCACTCCCTTTAATAGCTTTTTGAGTCACGTAAATGATATCATATTCTGAAAGCATAACTTGCCACCGTGCTATTCTTCCTGTCAATGAGGGCTTTTCGAAGATATACTTAATAGGATCCAGCTTTGCTATGAGCCAAATAGTGTGATAAAGCATGTATTGTCTAAGCCTTCGAGCTGTCCAGGTTAATGCACAACACATCTTCTCTAATGGTGAATACTTTGACTCATAATCAGTGAACTTCTTGCTCAAGTAGTAAATTGCTCGTTCTTTCTTATCAGTTTCATCTCTTTGCCCTAGCACACATCCCATTGAATTTTCATGCACTGTCAAGTACAAAATCAAAGGTTTTCCTGGCATTGGTGGCACCAACACAGGTGGATTTGACAAGTATTCTTTGATCTTATCAAAAGCTTCTTGGCATTCGTCATTCCATTCTCCAGGATCATGTTTTCTGAGAAGCTTGAAAATAGGATCACACTTATAAGTGAGTTGAGAGATGAAGCGAGCAATATAATTTAATCTCCTTAAGAAACCTCGCACTTCTTTTGAGGTATGAGGAGGAGATAAGTTTTGGATGGCTTGTATCTTATCCGGGTCCACTTCGATTCCTTTTTCACTGACTACAAAGCCCAATAGTTTTCCTGATTTAGCTCCAAATGTACATTTGGCAGGATTCAACTTCAACTGAAATCTTCTCAATCTGTCGAACAGCTTTTTGAGATTGACTATATGATCCTCTCCTTCACGAGATTTTACAATCATATCATCCACATACACTTCTATCTCTTTATGCATCATGTCATGAAAAAGAGTCACCATTGCTCTTTGATAAGTAGCACCAGCATTTTTCAACCCAAAAGGCATGACTTTGTAACAGAATGTTCCCCACATGGTCACAAATGTAGTTTTCTCCATATCATCTCGAGCCATCTTGATCTGATTATAGCCTGAGAAACCATCCATAAAGGAAAATGTGAAGTGCCTAGCAGTATTATCCACTAGAGTATCGATGTGAGGTAAAGGAAAGTTATCCTTGGGACTTGCTCTATTTAGATCTCGATAATCGACACACATTCTCACTTTTCCATCCTTCTTAGGAACTGGCACTATGTTGGCTACCCATTCAGGATATTTTGCCACTTCTAAAAATCCAGCATCGAATTGTTTCTTCACTTCCTCTTTAATTTTCAGTAGCATCTCTGGTTTCATGCGCCTTAGCTTTTGCTGCATCGGCTTACATCCTGGTTTTAAAGGTAACTTGTGCTCTACAATATCAGTGCTGAGTCCTGGCATATCCTGGTAAGTCCACGCGAACACATCTACATATTCTCGGAGTAACTCTTCTAGCTTCTTTCTTTCAACTGGTAAAAGAGATGTACCAATTTTGACCTCCCTTTTATTCTCACCATCTCCCAAATTTACTGATTCAGTAATTTCTTGGTGGGGTTCAATTGGCTTATCTTCATGTTCTATTAATTTTAACAAATCAAGAGGCAGTGTGTAGTTATCTGAATCTTCCTCATTATCAAGTTCATCAACATGAATTAAGTTTTCAAAATCAAATCCGAGATTATTGCCATGATTATCTTCATGTTCATTGTTTGGAACCCTGCAAAAGGGTAAGATGAAGAGAATATTGGCACACAAAAATAGAATGGCAAGAAAATATAGGAAAGAAAAGAATGAAAGGTAAAATGAAGATAAAAAAAATAGAAAAAATATGGATGCATCTTCTAAGTCTTTTATTAAAATGACAAACATAAACACACCATAAAAGATCTCCTAATAAAAAGTAATTAGGGATTTAAAGTTTCACATTACTTTTCCAAAGTTTTAAAAACAACAGGCAGCTCCATAACTTTCCAATTATCCAGCTCAAAATCTGAAGGACAAGGGTACACGAACAACTCTTCACTTCGACTCTTCTTTTCCCCATCATCCACCATTTGAATGGCCAGCTCTGAAAATTTTTCCATGAATCCTGCACTTGAGGCTCTCGGTAAATCTGAATAAATGTATCCTCCTGAGTGAAAAGAATCATAGAGGTGTGGAATGACTATAGGCTCTGACTCCAGCTCATATCCCTTAAGATTAGCTATCCTCTTATCTCTTTTCTCATTCACCATTCTTGTTCTGTCCCCTCTTGTTGGCTTATATCCCAAGCCAAATCTATCTCTCTTTTCATTTATAGTCGATGGCTTCGTGATTCCTTGCAGGTTCTTCCCAAGTCCGGCTTCAGGTCGCCATCCCATCTTGGTAAGCTGTTTGACTACCATTTTAGTAGTCGTAGATAAGTATGGCGAATACAATTTAGATCCTCCAGCTATATATGTTGCATTGGCAATCTCGAAAGATCTATAAGAGCATTCTAAAGCTTCATCTGCTGATTCCACATAAGGAGTATTTATCGGTTGAGTTACCAATAAATCTTCTTCCCCTGCCACACATGTTAGCTTCCCTTCAACAATGAATTTGACTTTTTGATGTAATGAGGATGGAACAGCACCTGCCATATGGATCCACGGCCTACCCAATAAGCAACTGTATGAAGGAGAGATGTCCATAACTTGAAATTTCACATTGAAAATGCATGGGCCAATTTGCAATGGCACTTCTATATCTCCTAGCACCTCTCTTCTGGTTCCATCAAAGGCTCTCACTATCATATGACTAGGTTTCATATAAGATCCATCAACAGGAAGTTTTGTTAAAGTAGTCACAGGCATAACATTGATGGATGAACCATTATCAATCAAAACCTTAGCCATTATATGACTTTTACATTTCACAGTAATGTGAAGAGCCTTGGTACTTCCTCTACCTTCAGGAGGAATCTCTTCATCACTGAAAGAGATATAGTTTGAAATCGTCAGATTGCCAACAAGCTGTTCCACATATTCAACAGAAGCATTGTGAGACACATATGCTTGATTTAGCACTTTCAGCAAAGCATTACGGTGTGACTCTGAACTGAGCAATAATGACAATAGCGAAATTCTAGCTGGCATCTTGTTCAGCTGTTCTACCACGCTATACTCGCTATGTTTTATTAACTTCAAAAATTCACCTGCTTCACTTTCAGATACTGGCTTCTGCCATTCTTTTTCTAGGGTTGTGTCAAGACCACTCTGATTTTCATTTTCTTCTCCTACTTTGGCTTTCTCCTTTCTAGCTTTTTCTAGAGCTTCTGGGGTATAACACCTCCCACTTCAAGTTATGCCTCCTACACCCGTTATGTTGGCAGTATCTGGGTTAACTACGACATCATAATCATACTTCCAAGGTACTGTTTTATCATTCTGATATGGAAAAGGGCCAGGAACTTTAATTGTCACCACTGGTCGAGAGACGGGTTTTTCTAGCTTTGATGTTGGCTTTTCATCATAATAGATAGTTACCGGTCTACGTACAAACTTATTCTTTGAATCAATGGTAGACACTTCAGTTTTCACCAACTCTCCTCTTTCTTGATAAAACTCCATTCGACCTTCATCTATCAATTTTTGCACCTCCTGACGAAATTGATGACAATTCTGGATAGAATGCCCCAGAACACCTCTGTGATAATTGCAGCTTTCAGTTGAGTTTATTATTTCAGAGTAATTTTGAGGTTCTATTGGCTTCAACATGTCAGTTTTGACCAATACTTCGAACACCTTAGCCATAGGAGTTTTGACCTCTTCTATTCTTCTTTTCACATAGCTTGTTTGCCCATCAATCAAAGCATTTATTGATGGTCTGGTATGATTCGGTAGAGGGTTCCCATTGACATTTGGAGTCCCTTGTTGGCTGGTATCAAAATTTAATACTCCTTCATTGATTAACCCCTGCACTTTACGCTTCAAAGCAGTACAGTTCTCAGTGGAATGACCTGGATTCCCATAATGATAATCACAATGTGCATTGGGGTCATACCATTTGGGAAACGGAGGTTTCATAGGTTCAATGATAACAGGAGCAAGCAGATGTTTCTCAACAAGTCGAGGATACAAATCTGTATATGTCATGGGAATGGGATCGAAAGTGAGTTTTTCTTGGGTATTTCTTGGGGCTCTTGGACCACTATTAGGTCTCCAGTCTGGTCTTGTAGGTATAACAGGACGATTATAGGAATAGGTGGGTGTTTGAAAGGATGGCTGAAAATGGGGTGAATAAGCTGGTTGTGGTAATGACTGGTATGGTTGATATGAATGGGGGGGTGGATGTAACATGGTTTACAGAAGGGTAATGGGTTTGGTAGACTGGTACAGAGTAGGGTGTGAAACTTCTGAATTGTTGCCCCACAAAATTTACTGCTTGGGCCTCATTCTCTTTCTTTCTAGGAGCTCCACTCTTTCTTGCTCCACTTGTCTCTCCCACATCAAGCTTACCATTTTTTATGGCACTTTCAATGATCTCTCCTGATATCACCATATCTGTAAAGTTCTTGGTTGCATTGCCTATCAATCTCTCATAATATGGTGCTTTCAAGGTGTTCACAAATAAAATAGTTGTTTCTTTTTCAGTGAGAGGAGGTTGGACTTGTGCAGCCACATCTCTCCACCTTTGTGCATACTCCTTGAAGTTTTCAGTTGCTTTTTTTTCCATGCTTTGAAGAGATAGACGATCTGGAATCATATCCGTGACATGACGATATTGTGTAAGGAATGCCTTTGTAAGCTCTTGCCAAGAATGAATACGAGTTCTATCTAGTTGGACATACCATCTAGCTGCAGAACCCGTGAGACTATCTTGAAATATGTGCATTAACAACTTCTCGTCTCGAGCATATGCTGCCATCTTTCGACAATACATGATGATGTGGGTCATTGGGCATTTTGTGCCATCATATTTTTCAAATTCAGGGACCTTGAATTTAGTTGGAATTACCACGTCTGGAACTAAACAAAGGTCAGCCGCATCTGTGGAGCCATAAAAATTCATTCCCTCTACAGCCCTAAGCCTTTCTTCCAATAACTTCATCTTCTCCCGGGCACTAGTATCTTCTACCTTTTCAGGTGTCTGGATCCCTAGCTTTTCTCTTTCCTTGGGATCATCCAAATCAGGTACTAAGATTGGCTCAGATGGTTTTTCCATCATAATGGGATTAACAAAATTTTGAAATTGTCCTGGAGCAGGTGTGGATGTTATTCCTGGATAAGGATTAGGATATCCACCAGGAGTAGGAATTGGTACTCTAGTTCCTTGTGAAGGTTGGTTTAGTCGTGGCTCAAACCCTGGAGGATAGACAGGATCTACCATATCTGGCGATTGTTCTTGAAAGCTAGGATTTTCTTCCACTGCTTTTCCCTTGTCAAGTTTCCTGAGCATATCCATTATTGTACTAAGATCTCCTTTTTAGTTCTTCTTGAGCTTTCTCAATTCTCTCAAATCGACTGGCCTGTTCTGCTCCATGATTCTTGTCTGTGTCCTGGTATTGTATGAATGACGAGTAGGTTGGGGCGAAATTTTTGATGGGTGAGCTATTCTTGAACCTTTATTACCACAAAGTTTTTATTTTGAAAAAGAAAAAAATTAGAATGCTATGTGTTAAATTTTTATTTTTTGAAATTTTTTTTTTTAAAAAAAATGATTGCAAATGATGCATGAATGCAAAAAAATATTTGATATGATTAATGCAAAAAGGAAAAAGAGAAAGAAACAAAATTGAGTTAGTGTGAGATGTGGTTTAAGAAAAAAACATTTTTTTTTGTTTTGTTTTTGTGTTTTGAGATTTTTTTTTGTTTTGTTTTGTTTCGTATTATACACAACTTTTATTCTTAGGTATTTTCTACAAGAAGGTGGACGGGGCTCTACATAAGGCTGATTTCCTAGGCTTATTATATGCTGGGTTTGGATTGACAGGGTCTAAAGGTTCCCAAATTGTTCCTCACTGTCGTCCATATTGGACTAGTAAGGCACCCCGATCCTCACCCATTACAGGCTACGAACGGAAAGGGTTCAATTCGAGTGGAAGTATTTCGCTTGCCATTGCGGAGGTTATCACCTCACGAGAGCAATAGGTACTTTACTTCCTCCTATAAAGGACGGAGCCCGGGTATAGAGCTCATGTATGAGATGCATCGTGCCATTGTGTGCAAATATATCCTAATTTATTGAAAGCAATATATAAAATAAAACATAAGAGGCATAGTAAGATAAATGTATGTGAATTTTTTGCTTTTTATTGTTGATTTGTTTTGTTTTGTTTGGTTTTTCTTTTTTACCTTTTTTTTACTAAGAAATTGATTAAGACTATTTAAATCAAAATTTGAGGATAACAAGTAGTTAATTTTGGCCTGACTCTCGAAAACAAAAGGCGTCCCCAGCGAAGTCGCCAAGCTGTCGTAACGGTTTTGTGTCCGCCCGACGAATTTGGAAACGAAATAAAAAATAACGGAGTCGCCACCAATCTTTTTTGGCTAGGTGCGATTGGCCACCTATTAAAACATATCCTTTTAATGAAATCTTAAAATTAATTAAAATTTATTAAAAAGATAATTTTACGGTCTGCGAAACAGTCTGGGTTCGGGAGTCGATTACGCGTGGGGAAGGATTAGCACCCCCACAACGCCCGTTAAAAACGGTACCAATTAACAACGTGTTATCCTTTGATTTTGATACAAACAGTCTTATTTTCAGTATTCGAAAAATAATTTCTTTGATTTTTTTATTTATTAAAATTATTCTTGAGAAAAATAAATCAAAACCTTTTTATTGAAATAATTCTTAAAATGTTCCAGTACGTTGGTAACATTAAAAGAACTCTTTCTCACCTAGAGATTTCTTAAAGCATCTCTACTCGGAATACTTTTAGAATCTCATCTTTGGAGGCTCGAATTTACTTTTCGTAAGAAAATGTCATGTAAAAAAAATTTATTCTCGAGAAAAATAAATTAAAACCTTTTTGTTGAAATAATTCTTAAAATGTTCCAGTACGTTGGTAACATTAAAAGAACTCTTTCTCACCTAGAGATTTCTTAAAGCATCTCTACTCGGAATACTTTTAGAATCTCATCTTTGGAGGTCTAAATTTACTTTTCGTAAGAAATTATGTTATGCATGCCATGCAAAATATTTTCGTATTTATGCACACATTTTATTCTCATTCAAAAATTTTATTAATTTTATTAATTTTAATTAAAATTTTGAAGAAAAAAGGAATTTAATCATATTGAAGATTTTCTATAAATATTCCAATACGCTGGTAATATTTTACAAAAAATCTTCTCACCTAGAGATTTCTTAAAGCATCTCTACTCGGAATACTTTTAGAATCTCATCATTGGATTAAATTTATTTTCTTCTTATTTTTATTACTTATATTTTTTATTTATTAATCAATTTTTATTTATTATTAAAAAAAAAATCTTTACTGTATTGAAAATTTTTTATAAATACTCCAATACGCTGGTAGTACTTAAAAAAAATCTTCTCACCTAGAGATTTCGTAGGCATCACTACTCGGAATACCTTTGAATCTCATCATCGGATAAAAATTTCCTCTTCTCTTATTTTTTATTAGTTATATTTTAATTTATTAATCAATTTTTATTTATTATTTTTTTAAAAAAGAAAATCTTTACTGTATTGAAAATTTTTTTATAAATACTCCAATACGCTGGTAGTATTTTAAAAAAAATCTTCTCACCTAGAGATTTCGTAGGCATCACTACTCGGAATACCTTTGAATCTCATCGTCGGATAAAAATTTCCTTTTTCTTTCATTTTTTTACTACTTTAGTATTATTATTAAATTTATTTTTTATGTTATTGTTTTTAAAGTTTATTCTAAAAAATAACATAATTATATAAAAAATTATTTAACCACAATTTCATTAATTAGTCTAACAAATATAGATATTTTAATATGCATAAATATTAATAAAATAATACTTAAAAAATAAGAAAAATTCAAAAAAAAAAATTTTTTTTACCTGAACCGGACCGGTCAACGGTCCGGTCAACTCCTGGTTCGGTTCGGCGGTTCGGTTCGGTCTGGTTGGTTCGGTCCGGCGGTTCAGTTCGATCTGGTTGGTTTGGTCCGGCGGTTCGGTTCGGTCCAGTCAGACCGGTCAGAGATGATAAAGGCAGCGGGTCGCGGGTCGGGTGCGCGGACCCCGGGTCGGGTCGCGGGTTGACGCGCGGATCGTCCTTGGCTGAAACGGCGTCGTTTTGGGTCTTTATCTAAACGACGTCGTTTTGAGATTTTGCTTTACTATATATAGCTGAAGATTTTTTTTTTTGGTTCATTTGGCTTCTGTTTCAGAAAAAAAGGGAGAGAGGGAGAGAGAGAGCTCTGGGGGAGAGGTCGTCGGTCGGTTGCCGGAGCACCGTGCTGGCCGCCGTCTGGCTCGCCGCCGGCAGTCTTGGACGGTGGTTTCCGATGACCGGGAAAGGTGAAAATTCTTCTGGAAGTTCTCTTCGACGCGATCTTTCCAGATTCGGTGTCCTTTTTACCGGAAACAGCCCTGATCGACGTAGATCGGGGCTCAAAGTTTCGGTCTCTCTTTTTTTCTTTTTTTTTTTTTCTTTGAATCTGCAGATCTCTCTCTTTTTTTTTATTACTATTTTTATTATTACTATTTTTATTAATAATATTTAATACTATAATTATATAAAATATTTGAATAAATTTATATAAAATAAAATTTATTATTTATTATTTGTAATTGTAATTTATATATATTAATTAATTAATAAGTTTGATTAATATTAACAATTGCAATAATTAATATTAAATATTTTATTATAAATATATAATCATTAAATAGATTATAAATTTTACTTGTTAAGAATAAGCTCGTATAGATGGAAACAATTGTTTTATGATAAAACAAAAAAGTCATAAATTTTGAAATAAATAATTATTTAGATAGTCATAACAAATTGAATTTGTTCGATAAATAGATTTATTTTTAAATCTTTTACTTATTAATAAATTTGTATTATTTTATTCAAAGTAAGCTTATGTGAACAAATAAAATCATTATATGACAAACCAAAAGGTTATGGCGATTCCAAATCAATAATTGTTCAAATGGCTATAATTATTTAAACTTGTTTGGTAAATAATACTAATTTATAATTAAATAATATTTAATTAGATATAACTTAAAAAATTATTTTGAATATTATAATTATTATACTATTGTAGTATATTATTTTAACTATTTATTCAAATATTTGATTACTAATATTTCATAAAATACATATAAATAGTCTATTATAATTGTTATTATAGTCTATAATAAATAGATAATAATCTATAACTAAATCTTTGATTAAACTAATAATATAAAATCTAGTTATTATTATAATTTATATTTAATTAATAATTAAATTATTATAAATATAAATTATTAATAATATTTTTTTTTGACAATGTATAGATTGTGTTTATTAATTTAAATTTAAAAAAGTATTTGAATTTTAAAATTAATATAAATGTTGTCGTAACGGTTTTGTGTCTGCCCAACAAATTTGGAAACAAAATTAAAAAAAAAAAAATAATGGAGTCATCACTAATCTTTTTTGGCTATGTGCGATTGGCCACCTAGTAAAGTATATCCTTTTAATAAAATCTTAAAATTAATTAAGATATTTATATAATAATATTAACTTATTTATAATTTATAAATAATCTAATTGTAATCCTTTACTAATCAAATAATTTATAATATATTTTGCAATTAGTATAAAATTATACTTATATTAATAAATAATTGTTCATATAGACAAAAATTAACTATTTTTAATTTATTTAAATTAATAATTAATAATTAATAATATTAATTTCAATTTTATTAACAAAACAATTGTCTTAAATAATAATAATATTATTATATATAATAAATAATAACTATATAATTTGAAACTATCTATTTATAATTATTAATATGAATAATAAGGGGTTAAATTAAACATTGTTATAGTTACATTAATTTAATTAATATTTATTAATTAAAGATAATGAATAGATTTAATTTAATTAAAATTAATTAAATTAAATGTATTGAATACTAAATATTAATAATTAATATAATTAATATTAATTTAATTGTATTATAATTAAATTAAAGTTAAGCTAATCATGTTAATATTATTATAATTTAATATATTTTATAATAATTAACTATATTTATTAAATCTTATAATATATTAAATTATATATTCATTAATTATAATATATTTATATTATTAATTTTTATTAAATACTAATTATTAATAAATAGTATATATTTAGTATATAATATAATTATTCTTTATAAGTAAAATATTTACTTTAATTTATAATAGTTATAACAATTAATGAATTTGTTATATATATAATAATTAAATAAATTATTTAACTACAATTATCTATTTAGTATTATAAAAGCTCATAATATTTATAACAATATTATATATATAATTTATAACTATATTAATAATCTTATTAGTAATAATTTATAATTTATTATTCATAAATTAGTTTGAGTATTAATTAATTTAAATAATTTTAATATTATTTAAAATTAATAATAATAATAATATTTAATTATTATAATTAATAATACTATTTTAATTAAAAAATATTTTTAATTATTAATTGTTTAAAAAATTAAATCTAATTATCTTTAATTATATTAAAAATTAAGAATAATTAAATCATTATTAAACAATTCAGTAAATAAGATTATTTAAATAGATTATAATTATATGTTTCCATTATTACATAAGTAAAATATATTACTACTAATCATATATTATTTAATATATATTAATAATTTATAATAATTAATATTATTATATTTATAGTAATGGGTAATAATAATTTAAAATATTATCCCTAATTTTTTCCCAAATTATAAATTTAATAAATAATTATACAATTAAATATATATTATAATATAAATATAACTATTAATCAATTATACATATTATTAAATATAATAATAAAATTATAGTAATTATAGTAATTATACAAACTAAAACAAGGTTTAGGAGTTCGATTACATGTGGAGAAGGTTATAGCACCCCCACATGCCCATCCAGAGAATGGTACCATTTTATTTTAAACTTATCCTAGGATTTTAAGTCTAATGGTCTTAAAAATTTATGTTAAATATTGGAAATAATTCTTATGATTCTTCATCAATCTGACAGAATTTGTAAAAATATTTCCTCCTTCAGAAGTATTCAAAGATCTCATTTATTTTCTTGAAGAGACTTCATCATCGGAAAAAAGGTTTAATTATTATTTTTTATTGAAAATATATCTAATTATTCTACTATTTGGGCCAAATTAGAAATATTTTCTCTTTTGAATTTCTAAATTTTCCACCATTTAGGTCAATTTAGAAATATTTTCTCTTTTTGAAATTTCTAAATTTTTCACCATTTGGGCCTATTTAGAAATTCTTTTTTTTTATTTTTTCTCTTTTTTTGTTTGAAAATAACTATTAATTATGTTATTGAAGCTTTATCTAAATTATTCCACATTTTGGGACAAATTTAGATAAAATTTCTCACCTAAGAATTTTATAAAAATTTATGATTTGAAATTTCAATAAATTCCATCATTGGATAATTAATATTTATTCCTAAAATTTATTTTTTTTATTTTTTATTTTTTTAAATTTAATCATGCAAAATAATAAGAAAAAAACAAATAAATAAAAAATACCAAAAAAATGGCTCAGTTGGAGCAACTGGAATTCGGCTCAGCTCGAGACAGAAACAACGGCTCGAGAGATCGATTGATGTGCAAGTCAAAAGTGGGTTGCACTGGTTCAAATAGAAACTTGAGGATCCTAGGGGTCTCCTACGCCAAATCAACATCGTTTTACAGTAGTATAAAAGGCTAATTTCAATCTTTTTCAACCAGATTTCCCTTCTCCTTCTCTCTCTAATAAATTGAAGAACTCAAGTTAAATATTCACTGGATTCTGGAAAAAGTAACTGAAATCTAGGTAGGTTCGCTAGATGTTCACCAAAAAATTCAAGCTGTCCAAAATCTTCAATTGGATGCTAGGATGCTTGTCGAAAAATTCAACCAAAATATGGAATTTCCATAAAATTTTCCAGAAAAATCTTTTTTTTTAAACCCAAAAAACTCCTAAATTTTTTTTTTGCTTTTTGCTTTTCTCTTTTTTTTTTTTAATTCTGTCCCTGTGTTCTCTGTTTTGTCTTTCTCTGCCCTTAATCTGTGTCTATGTAAATGTATTTTATAAGGTCTTGAGCCTAGGAACCTTAAACAAAAAAAGAGTTTCGATTTCTTTCAATCTTCAATTCTGAGTTTATCCCAACCTTAATAACCTTACAGAAACAATCCAAAACAAATCCAATCACCTAGAATTTGCCTAATTTTTCATTTTTTTCATTATTAAAAATAAACACCCCGGACAAATCGGGGTGTCTATAGTTACTCCTCTTTACGCATTTTTTATGAAACAAGAATTGTGCAAAGACGTAGACAACCCAATCAACTTGACACATTTTTTTTTGAAAAAGTAAATAAAGCTTCTCTAAATAAGGGCTCAACCACTTTGAGAAAAATAAATGACTCCTCTAAACAGAGGCACAACAACTTTGAAAAATAAAAGCTCTTTGACAATCATGTCTAGAGGAGTCATAGATCAGGTCTGATGAAATTTGTAATGAAAACTCAAAGATTCACAATTCAAGTTCAAAATTCCAAACATCCAGATTCGCAAGAACTTTTCAACTTCGTAAGAATTCACCAAAATTTGATTATCAAAATTTCAGTTTCACAAGAATTCAAATCTGCAAGATCTCAAGATTTGCACTTGCAAATTGCAAGACTCTAATCCACATTTAAATATTCTCATTTGAATTTTGGAGATTCGCATCCAAAAGTTCAAAGCTTTTCATTCAAGTTAAATTTGGGGTTCACATCCAAAAGTTCAAAGCTTTTCATTCGAGTACGAAGATTCACATCCGATAAATTTCATGGTTTCAAATCTCAAAAATTCTTATTTAAAACTCAAAGATTCTCATTTGAAAACTCAAATATTCTTATTTGAAGATTCAAAGATTCTCACTAGAGGACTCAAAGATTCTTATTTGAGGATTTCTTAAAGATTCTCATTTAAGGATTTCTTAACGATTCTCATTTGAGGATTTCTTAAAGATTCTCATTTATGACTCAGATTTTCATTTGAAGATTTATTAACTATATTTAAATTAATCGAACCTATTCTTTAAGCTAGACTTAACAAATACATGGAGTCACCACCAATATTTTTATCTATGTGTGATTGACCAACTAAGGAATCTATCTTTTTAAGGAGCTCCTAAGCTTGACTAAGGGTTCCTAAAAGAATAGGTTCAGGTCTACAAACTAGAACAAGATTTAAGAGTTTGATTACATGTGGGGAAGGTTATAGCACCCCGACATGCCCATCCAAAGGATGGTACCATTTTGTTTTAAATTTATCCTAAAATCCTGATTCTAATGGTTTTAATTTTTATGTTAAATATTGAAAATAATTTATAAGATTCTTCCATCAATCTAGTAGAATTCTTAAACATATTTTCTCACTTTAAGAGTATTCAAGGATCTTATTTATTTTCTTGAAGAGGCTCCATCATAAAAAAAAAAGGTTTAATTATTATTTTTTATTGAAAGTATATTTAATTATTCCATCATTTAGGTCAAATTAGAAATATTCTCTTTTGAATTTCTAAATTTTCCACCATTTGGGCCTATTTAGAAATTCTCTTTATTTATTATTATTTATTTTATTTGGATTTCTAAATTTTCCACCATTTGGGCCTATTTAGAAATTTTTTTTATTTTTTTATTTTTTGGAAGGGGAATAATATGACAATTACTTTTCTTGAAATTTCATTTAAATTCTTCCACCATTTGGGACAAATTTAAAGAAATTTCTCACCTAGAGATTTCTTAGAAAATTTACCATTTGAAATTTCTAAGATTCTCATCCTTGGATAATTATCAAATGTTTTCAACCAATTTTTTATTTTTTATTTTTTTTTAAAATAAATATTAAATATTGTTGTTGAAACCTTATCTAAATTATTCTACCATTTGGGACAAATTTAGACCAAATTTCTCACTTAGGAATTTTATAGAAATTTACCATTTGAAATTTCTATAAATTCCATCATTGGATAATTAATATTTATTTCCAAAATTTATTTTTTTTTATTTTTTTATTCTTTTAAAATAATATTAATTAATTAATTATAATTAATTTAAATATAATATTATAACTATTACTTCTTAGTTTATAAATTATATAATATTATTATAAAAGTTATTATTTTAATAACTTATATTAAATAATATTAATATTATTTTAATTTGTTTATATTAATTATTTTATTTAATATATTAAACTATAAATAATAAGATAATAAATTATATTAAATATTATAATAGTAATTATAATATATAATGATTAATTTACAATATAATTATTTTATAATTATATATTTATTATATATAATCAAAATTATTTGAAATTAATTATTTAATTTATAATGTTTAGTTATAATTAATAATATTATTAATTTAAATATAAATAATTTATAATACATGTAATAACCTAAAGTTATAATTATTATAATTATTTATAATATTTATATATAATTTAATATCTAACTCAATTGTATGAAAATTATATGTTTTATTTGTTATAATATTTAATTTGTAATAATTAATAACTATTATTATAAATATTAAAGTATATCCTTTTAATAATTATATGATTAATATATTAAAGCATATAATATAAATATAATTAAATATATAAAATAATAGATAAAATACTATAATATAGTATTTATTATTACACTTAATTAATATTTATTTTAATTTTAATTAACTATATTTGAATATAAATATATTTTAAATATCTTAACAATTATATTAAGATAATTATATTATTTATAATATATTTATAATTAATATATTATTAATTATAGTAAAAATTAATATTTAAATTATAAATGTTTATTTGAAATAATATTAATAATTTATTTTATAATTAATACAATTAATTTAACTACTAATAATTTATTTAATATAATAATTATAATATACTATTTAAATTTATATAATATAATTATATGAATATATTAATAATTATTAAATTAATTAATGTATACTAATTTATAGATCCTTTTAAGATATATAAATTAATTAATAATATATAAAATTTTAAGTATATATACATAACCTAATATTTAAATAATATTCTTTTTATAATATTATATTATCGTATAAAAAAAGAGAATTCAATTATTCAATTAATTAATAAAATTAATTTAGAATTATAATTATGTATATTAATTAATATTATATATATAATTAAATAAACATAATTATTTAAATTGAGTCAGTAAATAGATTCATTTTTTAAATCTCTTTATTATTAATTTTTGGATTATTAATAAATTAGTACTATTTTATTTTGAATTAGCTTATATGAACTGAAACAATTTTTTTATCACAAAATAAAAGGTTATAACAATTTGAAATAAATAATTATTCAAATAGTCATGATTATTTGATCTAGTTTGGTAAGCATATTTATTTTTAAAATTTTTTACTTATTAATTGTCAAAATATTAATAAATTAATATTATTTTAATTTGAATAAGCTTGTATGAATAAAAACTATTGTTTTATAGTAGAAAAAAATTTAATAAATTAATATAACCTATACCTTTTAATTGTTAATACTATTATTATATTATTATAATAATTAATACCATTTATTCAAATTTAATAAATTTATACTAATATTAATAAATATTTAATTTTTTATTAAATTATAATCTTTAATAAAAAATATAATAGTTTTTATCAATTATAGTATATCTTAATAATAAGCTTATTATAAATTTCTAATAAATATATCTATAATTTATATTAATTATTAATATTAAACATGACCTTAACTAGAACCTGCCTGATACCAACTATCATGTGCTTGGGATTTATGCCAACACTCCGTGGAGCATTAGGTTAGAATATTAAATAATTTAATAGATTATAATAATATTATTTTGATTTATTATTTTGAAAATATAGTTTTTTATGCTTTTGACTATTAATCATTAAATCATTAAATTAGTTATGCAAAGTAAATTTTACATATATAATTATTTTATTATAATTAAGTTAATAATTGCTTGTTATTAATAGTCAAATATTAACGTTATTTTATTAAAAATAAATTATTAATTAAAATATTAAGTATTAATATTTCAAACATTAATAAGTAAGAGATTTAATAATTGAAATTATAAAATATGATAGGAGGGTAGATTTGATCAATTTTATAATAAATTTATATTATTTTATTCAAAAAAAGTTTCTATGAACATCAAATAGATAAATGTTCAAATAGTCATAATTATTTAAACTTGATCGATAAAAATATTCATTTTTTAATATTTGTTAATTTATTTTAATTAATAACTATATTAATAATAGTAATCTACTAAATAGTCATAACTAATTTTGGATAACAAAATTACTAATATTATAAAAATATTATAATTATTATATTACAATAATATTAATTATTAGTAATATTATAAATATTAATATAATAAATTAAATAATGACAATATTAATTAGTAGTTTAATAATAATATAATAATACTAATTACAGTTGATTATTAAACTGCTAATAATAAATAATCATAATAATAAAAATTAATTAGTAAATAATTAAATGTTATTATTAAAATCAAGAATAATTAAATAATTAATAAACAAATAAAATTAATATTATACTTTAATTATAAAACTTGTGTAATGAACATTTAAATGACAAACAATATTAAATAATTATTATAATATATGCTCTAGACTATTTTTAATTTAATAATTATATAAAATTGTTAATATTAATATACATTTAACTATTTAAATCCCGATTTATATAATAATTAGAAGTCTGTTTTATTATATAAGCAATTATTTGTATATTAGTAATAATCGATATTAACAAGCAATTTTATAATATATCAATTTATATATTAATAATTTAGATAATTATTCTATTTTTAAAATTATTATTATTTGAAATAAAATAATATTACCTTTTTAAATTTGTTCGATAAACAAATTTATTTTTTTAACTTTTACTTATTAATTTTGGAAATATTAAGAATTTTGTATTATTTTATTCTAGATAAGTTTTTATAAATTGAAACAATTCTTTTATGTCAAAACAAAAGGTCATAACGATTTTAAATAAATAATTAGTCAAATAGTCATAATTATTTGAACTTGTTCTATATTATTAATATAAAATTACTTTAATGTAATCTATGTATAATTCAAACAAATATTTTAAAAGTAATAATGTTAAATTAATATATTTAATTTGTAAATTAGTTTTGCAAGCATATTTACTTAATTAATAATGTTATAATAATAGAATTTAATAATTATAGTAAATAAATTAATGATTAATATCAATTCATGAATCTTCCTAAAAATGCATCTAAAGCAAATAAGTACGAAAAATTAAAATCGTGCAAATGGTTTTTATATATCACAATTTGAAGTTGTGCAGATGGTTTTGATACCTATAACTGTTCAGAACAAATTTTTGATATTTTAAGCTCCAGAATCATTCATAACTTACACTTAACACTGTGAAAAATTAAAACCAATGCAAGTTGTCATGTTTCTGTGTTTGTGCAAGTTCAAGGCATTGGATTCAAGATATTCATTTCCATTTGAAAACTTGCTAAAACAATGTCATGCTTTTAAAGCTCGGCTCTAGCAGAAATGGCTTTCAAAGCAAAACATAAAAGGTTCAAAAACATTGAGCTTTGAAGTTGTGCATAATATAAAAAAATAAGTTAGCAGATAGTTAATCGAATCGAGCGCCAATAATGATTTCATAAATGACATCCAAATATCAACAGCATCTCATAAATTCCTTGGAGCATTCATGAATACTCTTGAAAATGCATCTAAAGCAAATAAGTACGAAAATTAAAATCGTGCAAATGGTTTTATTATCACAATTTGAAAATTGCGTAGATGGTTTTGATGCCCATAATTGATCAGAAACAAAATTTTGATATTTTAAGTGCCGGAATCCTTCAAAACTTACACTTCACACTGTGAAAAATTAAAACCAATGCAAGTTATAATGTTTCTGCATTTGAGCAAGTTTAAAGCATTGGATTCAAGATATTCATTTCCATTTGAAAACTTGCTAAAACAATATTTCATACTTTTAAAGCTTGGCTCCAGCAGAAATGGCTTTCAAAGCAAAACATGAAAGCTTCAAAAACATTGACCTTTGAGTTTGTGCATAATATATAAAAACAAGTTAGCACACAGTTAATCACAACAAGCTCCAACAATGATTTCACAAATGACATCCACATATCAACACCATCCCATGAATTCCCTGGTGCATTCATGAATCCTCCTGAAAATGCATCTAAAGCAAATAAGCATGAAAAATTAAAATCGTACAAATGGTTTTTATATCACAATTTAAAATTGTGCATATGGTTTTGATGCCCATAATTGTTCAGAAATGATATTTTGATATTTTAAACTCCAGAATCCTTCATAACTTACACTTAACGCTGTGAAAAATTAAAACCAATGCAAGTTATCATGTTTTTATGTTCGAGCAAGTTTAAAGCATTGGATTGAAGATATCAACTTCCATTTGAAAACTTGCTAAAACAATATTTCATATTTTTAAAGTTTGGCTCCAGCAGAAATGGTTTTCAAAGCAAAACATAAAAGCTTCAAAAACATTGAGCTTTTGTTTGTGCATAATATATAAAAACAAGTTAACACATAGTTAATCGCATCAAGCGCCAACAACGATTTCACAAATGACTTCCAAATATCAACAGCATCCTGCGAATTCCCTGTAGCTTTCACGAATCCTGCTGAAAATGCATCTAAGGCAAATAAGAATGAAAAATTAAAATCGTGCAAATGGTTTTTATATCACAATTTGAATTTGTGCAGATGGTCCAAAAACAAAATTTTGATATTTTTAAGCTCCAGAATTGATCATAACTTACACTTAACACTATGAAAAATTAAAACCAATACAAGTTATCATGTCTCTGTGTTTGAGCAAGTTTAAACCATTGGATTCAAGATATTCATTTTTATTTGAAAACTTACTAGAACAATATTTCATACTTTTAAAGTTCAGCTCTAGCAGAAATGGTTTCCAAAGCAAAACATAAAAGTTTCAAAAACATTGAGCTTTGAGTTTGTGCATAATATACAAAAACAAGCTAGCACAAAGTTAATCGTATCAAGGGCCGAAATGATTTCACAAATGACATCCAAATAACAACAACACCCCACGACTTCCCTGGAGCATTCACGAATCCTCCTGAAAATGCATGTAAAGAAAATAAGTATGAGAAAATAAAAATCATGCAAATGGTATTTTATCACAATTTGAAGTTGTGCAGATGGTTTTGATGCCCATAATTGTTCAGAAATGAAATTTTGATATTTTAAGCTCCGGAATCCTTCATAACTTACACTTAATGCTGTGAAAAATTAAAACCAATGCAAGTTATCATGTTTCTGTATTTGAGCAAGTTAAAAAAATTAGATTCAAGATATTCATTTCTATTTGAAAACTTCATAAAACAATATTTCATACTTTTAAAGCTCGGCTCTAGCAAAAATGGTTTTCAAAGCAAAACAAAAAAGCTTCAAAAACATTGTGCTTTGAGGTTGTGCATAATATATAAAAACAAATTAGCATACCGTTAATCACATCAAGCGCTAACAACAATTTGACAAATGACATCCAAATATCAACAGCATCCCGTGAATTCCCTGGAGCATTCATGAGTGCTCCTGAAAATCCATCCAAAGCAAATAAGTATGAAAAAGTAAAACCGTGCAAATGATTTTTATATCACAATTTGAAATTGTGCAGATGGTTTTGATGCCCTTAAATGTTCACAAACAAATTTTTGATATTTTAAGCTGCAAAATCCTTCATAACTTACATTTAACACTATGAAAAGTTAAAACCAATGCAAGTTATCATGTCTATGTGTTTGAGCAAGTTTAAAGCATTAGATTCAAGATATTCATTTCCATTTGAAAACTTGCTAAAGCAATATTGAATTTAAAGCTCGGCTCCAGCAGAAATGGTTTTCAAAGCAAAAATTAAAGCTTACAAAATTTGAGCTTTGAGTTTGTGCATAATATATAAAAACAAGTTAGCACACAGTTAATCGCATCACATGCCAACAACGACTTTGCAAATGGCATTCAAAATATCAACAGCATCCCATGAATTCTCTGAAGCATTCATGAATACTCCTGAAAATGCACCTCAAGAAATTAAGTATGAAAGATTAAAATCGTGCAAATGGTATTTTATCACAATTTGAAATTGTGCAGATGGTTTTGATGCCTATAACTGTTCAGAAACGAAAATTTGATATTTTAAGCTACAGAATCCTTCATAACTTACATTTAACACTGAAAAATTAAAACCAATGCAAGTTATCATGTTTCTGTGTTTAAGCAAGTTTAAAGCATTGGATTCAAGATATTCATTTCCTTTTGAACACTCGCCAAAGCAATATTTCATACTTTTAAAGCTCGGCCCCAGCGGAAATGCTTTTCAAAGCAAAACAGAAAAGCTTCAAAAAGATTGAGTTATGAGTTCGTGCCTAATATGAAAAACCAAGTTAGCCCATAGTTAGTCCCATCAAGCGCCAACAATGACTTCACAAATGACATCCAAATATGAAAAGCATCCCATGAATTCCCTGGAGCATTCGCGAATCCTCCTAAAAGTGCATCTAAAGCAAATAAGTATGAAAAATTAAAATCGTGCAAATGGGTTTTATATTAGGCTGTAGAATCCTTCATAACTTTCACTTAACACTGTGAAAAATTAAAACTAATGCAAGTTATCATGTTTATGTGGTTGAGCAAGTTTAAACCATTGGATTCAAGTTATTCATTTCCATTTGAAAACTTGCTAAAACAATAGTTCATAGTTTTAAAGTTTGGCACCAGCAGAAATGGTTTTCAAAGCAAAACATAAAAGCTTCAAAAACATTGAGCTTTTAGTTTGTGCATAGTATATAAAAACAAGTTAACACACAGTTAATCACATCAACCGCCAACAACGATTTCACAAATGACATCCAAATATCAATAGCATCCAACGTATTCCCTGGAGCATTCATGAATCCTCTTGAAAATGCATCTAAAGCAAATAAGTATGAAAATTTAAAATCGTGCAAATGTTTTTATATCTCAATTTGAAATTGTGCAGATGGTTTTGATGCCCATAATTGTTTAGAAACGAAATTTTGATATTTTAAGTTGCAAAATCCTTCATAACTTACACTTAGTACTGTGAAAAATTAAAACAAATGCAAGTTATCATGTTTCTGTGTTTGAGCAAGTTTAAACCATTGGATTCAAGATATTCTTTTTCATTTGAAAACTTGGTGAAATAATATTTCATACTTTTAAAGCTCGGCTCCAGCAGAAATGGTTTTCAAAGCAAAACATG
Source organism: Durio zibethinus (assembly GCF_002303985.1). Next base: position 54,120 of record NW_019168426.1, on the reverse strand, counting down.
AAAGCTTGAAAAACATTGAGCTTTGAGTTTGTGCATAATATATAATTCACAAATAACTTCCAAATATCAGCAGCGTCCTGCGAATTCCCTGGAGGTTTAACGATTCCTGCCGAAAATGCATCTAAACCAATTAAGTGTGAAAAATTAAAATCGTGCAAATGGTTTTTAGCTCACAATTTGAATTTGAGCAGATGGTTCAAAAACGATAATTTGATATTTTAAGCTCCAGAACTCTTCATAACGTACACTTAATGCTGTGAAAAATTAAAACTAATGCTAGTTTATCATGTTTCTGCGTTTGAACAAGTTTAAAGCATTAGATTCAAGATATTCATTTCTATTTGAAAACTTGCTAAAACAATATTTCATGCTTTTTAAGCTCGACTTCAGTAGAAATGGTTTTCAAAGCAAAACATAAAAGCTTAAAAAACATGGAGCTTTGAGTTTGTGCATTATATATAAAAACAAGTTAGCACACAGTTCATCGCACCAACCGCCAACAAAGATTTCACAAATGACTTCCAAATATCAACAGCATCTCACGAATTCACTGGAGCATTCATGAATCCTCCTAAAAATGCATCTAAAGCAAATAAGTATGAAGAATTTAAATCATGCAAATGGTTTTTATATCACAATTTGAAATTGTGCAGATTGTTTTGATGCCCATAATTGTTTAGAAACGAAATTTTGATATTTTAAGCTGCCAAATCCTTCATAACTTACACTTAGCACTACGAAAAATTAAAACCAATTCAAGTTATCATGTTTCTATGTTTGAGAAAGTTTAAAGCATTGGATTCGAGATATTCATTTCCATTTGAAAACTTGCTAAAACAATATTCCATACTTTTAAATCTCACCTCCAGTAGAAATGGTTTTCAAAGGAAAACATAAAAGCTTCAAAAAGATTGAGCTTCAACTTTGTGCATAATATATAAAAACAAGTTAGCACAAAGTTAATCACATGAAGTACAAACAACAATTTCACAAATGACATCCAAATATCAACAGCATCCCGTAAATTCCAGGACCATGCATTAATCGTCCTAAAAATGCAGCCAAAGAAAAACAGTATGAAAAATTAAAATCATGCAAATGGTTTTTATATCACAATTTGAATTTGTGCAATTGGTTCAAAAACGAAATTTTTATATTTTAAGCTCTAGAATTCTTCATAACTTACACTTAACACTGAAAAATTAAAACCAATGCAAGTTATCATGTTTTTGTTTTTGAGCAAGTTTAAACCATTGGATTCAAGATATTCATTTATATTTGAAATCTTGCTAAAACAATATTTCATACTTTTAAAGCTCGACTCTACTAGAAATGGTTTTCAAAGCAAAACATTAAAGCTTCAAAAACATTGAGTTTTGAGTTTGTGCATAATATATAAAAACAAGTTAGCTCACAGTTAATCACATCAAGCACCAACAACAATTTCACAAAAGACATCCAAATATCAACAGCATCCCGCAAATTCCCTGGAGCATTCATGAGTCCTTCTGGAAATGCATCTAAAGCAAATAAGTATGAAAAATTAAAATCAAGCAAATGGTTTTTATATCACAATTTGAAATTGTGAAGATGGCTTAGAAACAAAATTTTCATATTTTAAGCTCTAGATTCCTTCATAACTTACACCTAACACTATGAAAAATTAAAGCCAATGCAGGTTATCATGTTTCTGTGTTTGTGTAAGTTTAAAGCATTGGATTCAAGATATTCATTTTCATTTGAAAACTTGCTAAAACAATATTCCATACATTTAAAGCTCGGTCAAGCAGAAATGGTTTTCAAAGCAAACCATAAAATCTTCAAAAATATTGAGCTTTGAGCTTGTGCATAATATATAAAACAAGTTAGCACACAGTTAATTGCATCAAGTATCAAACAACAGTTTCACAAATGACATGAAAATATCAACAGCATCCCGGGAATTCCCTGGAGCATTCATGAATTCTCCTGAAAATGCATCTAAAGCAAATAAGTATGAAAAATTAAAATCGTGCAAATGGTTTTTATATCACAATTTGAAATTGTGCAGATGGCTCAGAAACGAAATTTTAATATTTTAAGTTTCAAATTCCTTTATAACTTACACTTAAAACTGTAAAAAATTAAAACAAATACAAGTTATTTATGTTTCTGGGCTTAAGCAAGTTTAAAGCATTGGATTCAAGATATTTCATACTTTTAAAGCTCGACTCCAGTAGAAAAGGCTTTCAAAGCAAAACATAAATGATTCATAAACATTGAGCTTTCAGTTTGTGCATAATATATAAAAACAACTTAGCACACAGTTAATCGAATCAAGCGCCAGCAACGATTTCACAAATGACAGCCAAATATCAACAGCATCATGTGAATTCCTGGAGCAATCATGAATCCTCCTGAAAATGAATCTAAAGCAAATAAGTATGAAAAATTAAAATCGTGCAAATGGTTTTGATGCCCATAATTGTTCAAAGTCGAAATTTTGATATTTTAAGCTATAGAATCCTCCATAACTTACACGAAACACTGTGTAAAAATAAAATCAATGCAAGTTATCATGTTTCTGCGTTTGAGCAAGTTTAAAGCATTGGATTCAAGATATTCATTTCCATTTGAAAATGTGCTAAAACAATATTTCATACTTTTAAAGCTCGGCTCCAGCAGAAATGGCTTTCAAAGCAAAACATAAAAGCTTCAAAAACATTGAGCTTTCAGTTTGTACATAATATATCACAGTTAATCGCATCAAGTGCCAGCAACGATTTCACAAATGACATCCAAATATCAACAACATCTCGCAAATTCCCTGGAGCATTCACGAATCCTCGTGAAAATGCATCTAAAGCAAATAAGTATGAAAAATTAAAGTCAAGCAAACGGTTTTTGTATCGTAATTTGAACTTGAGCAGATGGTTTTGATGCGCATAATTGGTTAGAAACGAAATTTTTATATTTTATGCTCCAGAATCCTTCATAACTTACACTTAATACTGTGAAAAATTAAAACCAATGCAAGTTATCATGTTTTTGTGTTTGAGCTAGTTTAAAGCATTGGACTGAAGATATTCGTTTCCATTTGAAAACTTGCTAGAACAATATTTCATACTTTTAAAGCGCGGCTCCAGTAAAAATGGTTTACAAAGCAAACCATAATAGCTTTTAAAAACATTGAGCTTTGAGTTTGTGCATAATATATAAAAACAAGTTAGCACACAGTTAATCGTATCAATCACCAACAAAGATTTCACAAAAGACATTGAAATATCAACAGCATTCCGCAAATTTCCTGGAGCATTAATGAATCCTCCTGAAAATGCTTCTAAAGCAAATAAGTATGAAAAATTAAAATCGTGCAAATGGTTTTTATATCATAATTTGAAATTTTGCAAATGGTTTTGATGCCCATAACTGTTCAGAAATGAAATTTGATATTTTAAGTTGCAGAATCCTTCATAACTTACATTTAACAGTGAAAATTAAAACCAGTGCAAGTTATCATGTTTCTGTGTTTGAGCAAGTTTAAAGCATTGGATTCAAGATTTCATTTTAATTTGAAAACATGCTAAAACAATATTTCATACTTTTATAGTTCGGCTCCAGCAGAAATGGTTTTTAAAGCAAAACTTAAAAGCTTTAAAAACATTGAGTTTCGAGTTTGTGCATAATATATAAAAACAAGTTAGCACAAAGTTAATAGCATCAAGAGCCAACAATGATTCCACAAATGATATCCAAATATCAATAGCATCCCGCGAATTCCCATGAGCATTCAGGAATCCTCCTGAAAATGCAACTAAAGCAAATAGGTATGAAAAATTAAAAATCGTGCAAATGGTTTTTATATGACAATTTGAATTTGTGCAGATGGTTTTGATGCCCATAACTGACCAGAAACAAAATTTTGATATTTTAAGCTCCAGAATCCTTCATAACTTACACTTAAAGCTATGAAAAATTAAAACCAATGCAGGTTATCAAGTTTTTGTGTTTGAGAAATTTTAAAGTGTTGGATTCAAGATATTCTTTTAAATTTGAAAACTTGCTAAACCAATATTTCATAATATTCTTTTAAATTTGAAAACTTGCTAAACCAATATTTCATAATATTCTTTTAAATTTGAAAACTTGCTAAACCAATATTTCATACTTTTAAAGCTCAGCTCCAGCTGAAATGGTTTTCAAAGCAAAACAGAAAAGCTTCATGAACTTTGAGCTTTGAGAGTGTGCATAATATATAAAAACAAGTTAGCACACAGTTAATTGTATCAAGCACCAACAATGATTCCACAAAAGAAATCCAAATACCAAAAGCATCCTATGAATTCCCTGGCGCATTCATGAATCCTCCCAAAAATGCATCTAAAGCAAATAAGTATGAAAAATTAAAATCGTGCAAATAGTTGATCAGAAAAGAAAATTTGATATTTTAAGCTCAAGAATCCATCATAACTTACACTTAACACTCTGAAAAATTAAAACCAATGCAAATTATAATGTTTCTATGTTTGAGCAAGTTTAAAGCATTGGATTCAAGATATTCATTTCCATTTAAAAACTTCATAAAACAATATTTAATAAATTTAAAGCTAGCCTCCTGCAGAAAAGATTTTCAGAGCACAACATAAATGCTTCAAAAACATTGAGCTTTGAGTTTGTGCATAATATATAAAAACAAGTTACAACAATTTCACAAATGCATCAAAATGTCAACAGCATCCCACGAATTCCCTAGAGCATTCATTAATCCTCCTAAAAATGCATCTGAAGCAAATAAGTATGAAAAATTAAAATCATGCAAATGGTTTTTATATTACAATTTGAAATTAGGCAGATGGTTTTGATGCCCATAATTGATCAGAAACGAAATTTTGATATTTTAAGCTCCAGAATCTTTCATAACTTACACTTAACACTGTGAAAAATTAAAACCATTGCAATTGATCATGTTTCTGTGTTTGAGCAAGTTTAAAGCATTGGATTCAAGATATTCATTTCATTTGAAAACTTGCTAAAACAATATTTCATGCTTTTAAAGCTCGGCTCCAGCAGAAATGGTTTTCAAAACAAAACATAAAAGCTTGAAAAACATTGAGCATTGAGTTTGTTCATAATATATAAAAACAAGTTAGCACACAGTTAATCGCATAAGCGTCGGCAAAAATTTCACAAACGACATCCAAATATCAACAACGTCTCAGGAATTCCCTGGAGCATTCATGAATCCTCCTGAAAATGCTTGTAAATCAAATAAGTATGAAAAATTAAAATCATGCAAATGGTTTTTATATCACAATTTGAAATTTTGCAGATGCTTTTAATGCTCATAACTATTTAGAAACGAAATGTTGGAGTTTTACATTGCAGAATCCTTCATAACTTACACTTAACACCATGAAAAATTAAAACCAATGCAAGTTATCATGTTTTTGTGTTTGAGCAAGTTTAAAGCATTGGATTCAAGGTTTCATTTTCAATTGAAAACTTGATAAAATAATATTTAATACTGTTAAAGCTCGGCTCCAGCAGAAATGATTCTCAAAGCAAAACATAAAAGCATTAAAAATGTTGAGCTTTGAGTTTGTGCATAATATATAGAAACAAGTTAGCACATAGTTAATCGCATCAATCGCCAACAACAATTTCACAAATGAAGTCTAAATATCGACAACATCCCGTGAATTCCCTAGAGCATTCATGAATCCTCCTGAATTAAAATCGTGCAAATGGTTTTTATATCACAATTTGAAATTTTGCAGATGGTTTTGATGCATATAACTGTTCAAAAATAAAATTTTGATATTTTAAGTTGCAGAATCCTTCATAACTTACACTTAACACTATGAAAAATCAAAACAAGCGCAAGTTATCATGTTTCTGTGTTTGTGCAATTTTAAAGCATTGATTCAAGATTTCATTTACATTTGAGAACTTGCTAAGACAATATTTCAAACTTCTATAGTTCAGCACCAGTAGAAATGGATTTTAAAGCAAAACATAAAAGCTTTAAAAACATTGAGCTTCGAGTTTGTGCATAATGCTTATAAACAAGTCAGCGCAAAGTTAATCACATCAAGCACCAACAATGATTCCACAAATGACATCCAAATATCAATAGGATCCAGCAAATTCCCTGGAGCATTCAGGAATCCTCCTGAAAATGCATCTAAAGCAAATAGGTATGAAAAATTAAAATCATGCAAATGGTTTTTATTTCACAATTTGAAATTGTGCACATGATTTTGATGCCCATAATTGACCAAAAATGAAATTTCGTTATTTTAAGCTCCAGAATCCTTCATAACTTACGCTTAACATTATGAAAAATTAAAAGCAATGCAAGTTATCATGTTTTCATGTTTGAGAAATTTTAAAGCATTGGATTCAAGATATTCATTTCCATATAAAAACTTTCTAAAACAATATTTCATACTGTTAAGGCATGGCTCCAGCTGAAATGGTTTTCAAAGCAAAACGTTGAAGCTTCAGGAACATTGAGTTTTGAAAGTGTGCATAATATATAAAAACAAGTTAGCACACAGTTAATTGCATCAAGCACCAACAACGATTTCAAAAAAGAAATCCAAATATCAACAGCATCCCGTGAATTCCCTGGAGCATTCATGAATCTTCCTTAAAATGCATCTAAAGCAAATAAGTATGAAAAATTAAAATCATACAAATGGTTTTTATATCACAATTTCTAGAACAATATTTTATACTTTTAAAGCTCGGCTCCAGTAGAAAAGATTTTTAAAGCAAAACATAAAAGCTAAAAAAAATCAATTTTGTGTTTGTGAATAATATATAAAAACATGTTAGCACACAGTTAATTGCATGAAGTGCCAACAACAATTTCACAAATGACATCCAAATATCAACAGCATTCATGAATCCTCCTGAAAATGCATCTAAAGCAAATAAGTATGAAAAATTAAAATCATGCAAATGGTTTTTATACCACAATTTGAATTTAGGTAGATGGTTTTGAAGCCCATAATCGATCAGAAACGAAAATTTGATATTTTAAGCTCCAGAATCCTTCATAACCTACACTTAACACTGTGAAACATTAAAACCAAATCAAGTTATCATGTTTGAGCAACTTTAAAGCATTGGATTGATGATATTCATTTCCATTTGAAAGCTTGCTAGAACAATATTTCATACTTTTAAAGCTCGGCTCCACCAGAAATGATTTTCAAAGCAAAACATTGAATTCGGAGTTTGTGCAAAATATATGAAAACAAGTTAGCACACAGTTAATTGCATTAAGAGCCAACAACAATTTCGCAAATGATTTTGATGCCCATAATTGATCAGAAAAGAAATTTTGATATTTTAAGCTCAAGAATCCATCATAACTTACACTTAACACTCTGAAAAATTAAAACCAATGCAAGTTATCATGTTTCTATGTTTGAGCAAGTTTAAAGCATTGGATTCAAGATATTCATTTCCATTTAAAAACTTCATAAAACAATATTTAATACATTTAAAGCTCGCCTCCTGCAGAAAAGATTTTCAAAGCACAACATAAAAGCTTCAAAAACATTGAGCTTTGAGTTTGTGCATAATATATAAAAACAAGTTACACACAGTGAATCGCATTAAGCGACAAAAACAAATTTTCAAATGCATCAAAATGTCAACAGCATCCCACGAATTCCCTAGAGCATTCATTAATCCTCCTAAAAATGCATCTGAAGCAAATAAGTATGAAAAATTAAGAATCACGCAAATGGTTTTTATATTACAATTTGAAATTAGGCAGATGGTTTTGATGCCCATAATTGATCAGAAACGAAATTTTGATATTTTAAGCTCCAGAATCTTTCATACTTTTAAAACAGTATTCATACTTTTAAACAGTATTCATACTTTTAAACTCGGCTCCAGCAGAAATGGTTTTCAAAGCAAAACATAAAAGCTTTAGAAACGTGGAGCGTCGAGTTTGTGCATATTATATGAAAACAAGTTAGCACACAGTTAATCACATCAAGCGCCAACAACGATTTCGCAAATGACATCCAAATATCAACAACGTCTTCCCTAGATCATTCATGAATCCTCTTGAAAATGCTTCTAAAGCAAATAAGTATTAAAAATTAAACTCGTGCAAATGGTTTTTATAACACATTTTCAAATTTTACAGATGGTTTTGATGCCCATAACTGTTCTGAAACGAAATTTTGATATTTTAAGTTGCAAAATCCTTTATAACTTACACTTAACACTGTGAAAAATTAAAACCAATTCAATTGATCATGTTTCTGTGTTTGAGCAAGTTTAAAGGATTGGATTCAAGATATTCATTTTCATTTGAAAACTTGCTAAAACAGTATTTCATACTTTTAAAGCTTGGCTCCAGCAGAAATGGTTTTCAAAGCAAAACATAAAAGCTTTACAAACATGGAGCTTCGAGTTTGTGCATATTATATGAAAACAAGTTAGCACACAGTTAATCACATCAAGTGCCAACAACGATTTCGCAAATGACATCCAAATATCAACAACGTCTTCCCTGGATCATTCATGAATCCTTTGAAAATGCTTCTAAAGCAAATAGTATGAAAAATTAAATTCCTGCAAATGGTTTTTATAACACATTTTCAAATTTTGCAGATGGTTTTGATGCCCATAACTGTTCTGAAACGAAATTTTGATATTTTAAGTTGCAAAATCCTTCATAACATACTCTTAACACTGTGAAAAATTAAAACCAATGCAATTTATCATGTTTCTGTGTTTGAGCAAGTTTAAAGCATTGGATTCAAGCATTGGATTCAAAACAAAACATAAAAGCTTAAAAAACATTGAGCATTGAGTTTGTTCATAATATATAAAAACAAGTTAGCACACAGTTAATCGCATCAAAGCATCAGTAAAAATTTCATAAACGATATCCAAATATCAACAACGTCTCGGGAATTCCCTGGAGCATTCATGAATCCTCCTGAAAATGCTTGTTTTAATGCAAATGGTTTTTATATCACAATTTGAAATTTTGCAGATGGTTTTAATGCTCATAACTATTTAGAAACGAAATTTTGGAGTTTTACATTGCAGAATCCTTTATAACGTACACTTAACACCATGAAAAAATAAAACCAATGCAAGTTATCATGTTTCTGTGTTTGAGCAAGTTAACATGTGGATCAAGTTTCATCTTTCAATTGAAAACTGAAAAACAATATTTCAACTTTTAAAGCTGCTCCAGCAGAAATGATTCTCAAGAAAAACATAGCATTAAAGTTGAGTTTTAGGATTGGATAATATATAGAAACAAGTTAGCCAAGTAATCTCATAAATGCCAACAACAATGAAATGAAATCTAATATCAAAACATCCTTGAATTCCCTGGAGCATTAATGAATTTATGAAAATTCTTAAACAAATAAGTATGAAAATTAAATTTGTGCAAATGATTTTATATCACAATTTGAATTTTGCAGATGGTTTGATGCTTATAACTGTTCAAAAATGAAATTTTGATATTTAGAGTTGCAGAATCCTTTCATTAACTTACCCACTAACCACTGTGAAAAATCAAAACAAACGCAAGTTATCATGTTTCTGTGTTTGAGCAATTTTAAAGCATTGATTCAAGATTTCATTTTCATTTGAGAACTTGCTAAGACAATATTTCAAACTTTTATAGTTCAGTACCAGTAGAAATGGATTTTAATGCAAAACATAAAAGCTTTAAAAACAATGAGCTTCGAGTTTGTGCATAATGCATATAAACAAGTTAGCGCAAAGTTAATCGCATCAAGCACCAACAATGATTCCACAAATGACATCCAAATATCAATAGGATCCAGCAAATTCCCTGGAGCATTCAGGAATCCTCCTGAAAATGCATCTAAAGCAAATAGGTATGAAAAATTAAAATCGTGCAAATGGTTTTTATTTCACAATTTGAAATTGTGCAGATGATTTTGATGCCCATAATTAACCAAAAATGAAATTTTGTTATTTTAAGCTCCAGAATCCTTCATAACTTACACTTAACATTATGAAAAATTAAAAGCAATGCAAGTTATCATGTTTTCGTGTTTGAGAAATTTTAAAGCATTGGATTCAAGATATTCATTTCCATTTGAAAACTTGCTAAAACAATATTTCATACTTTTAAAGCATGGCTCCAGCTGAAATGGTTTTCAAAGCAAAACGTTGAAGCTTCAGGAACATTGAGTTTTGAAAGTGTGCATAATATATAAAAACAAGTTAGCACACAGTTAATTGCATCAAGCACCAACAACGATTTCAAAAAAGAAATCCAAATATCAACAGCATCCCGTGAATTCCCTGGAGCATTCGTGAATCTTCCTTAAAAAGCATCTAAAGCAAATAAGTATGAAAAATTAAAATCGTACAAATGGTTTTTATATCACAATTTCAAATTGTGCAGATTGTTTTGCTGACCATAATTGATCAGAAATGAAATTTTGATGTTTTAAGCTCAACAATCCTTCATAACTTACACTTAACACTATGAAAAATTAAAACCAATGCAAGTTTTCATGTTTTTGTGTTTCAGCAAGTTTAAAGCATTGGATTGATGATATTCAATTCCATTTGAAAACCGGCTATAACAATATTTCATAATTTTAAAGCTCGGCTACAGCAGAAATGATTTTCGAAGCATAACATAATAGCTTCAAAAAAAATTAAAATTTGAGTTTGTGCATAATATATAAAAACAAGTTAGCACACTGTTAATCGCATCAAGCGCCAGCAACGATTTCACAAATGACATCCAAATATCAACAGCATCCCCATGAACTCCTTGGAGCATTCATGAATTCTCCAGAAAATGCATCTAAAGCAAATAAGTATGAAAAATGAAAATCATGCAAATGGATTTTGTATCACAATTTGAAATTGTGCCGACGGTCCAGAAATGAAAATTTCATATTTTAAGCTCCAGAATCCTTCATAACTTACACTTAACACTGTGAAAAATTAAAACCAATACAAGTTACCATGTTTTTGTGTTTGATCAACTTTAAAGCATTGGATTGATGATATTATTTCCATTTTAAAATTTGCTAGAACAATATTTCATACTTTTAAAGCTTGGCTCCAACAGAAATGATTTTCAAAGCAAAACAGAAAAGCTTCGAAAACATTGAATTTTGAGTTTGTGCATAATATATAAAAACAAGTTAGCACACAGTTAATCACATCAAGTGCCGATAACAATTTCACAAATGACATCCAAATATCAACAGCATCCCGCGAATTCCTTGAAGCATTCATGAATCCCCCTGAAAAGGCATCTGAAGCAAATACGTATGAAAAATTAAAATCATGCAAATGGTTTTAATATCAAAATTTGAAATTGTGCAGATGGTTTTCATGCCCATAATTAACCAGAAACGAAAATTTGATTTTTTAAGCTCCAGAATCCTTCATAACTTACACTTAACACTGTGAAAAATTAAAACTAATGCAAGTTATCATGTTTTCTAGGTTTCAGCAAGTTTAAAGTATGAAATCAATATTTCATACTTTTAAAGCTCGCCTCTAGCAGAAATGGTTTTCAAAGCACAACATAAAAGCTTCAAAAACGTTGAGCTTTGAGTTTGTGCATAATATATAAAAAAAAGTTAGTTCATAGTGAATTGCATTAAGTGCCAACAACAATTTCACAAATAACTTCAAAATATCAACAGCATCAAAATGTTCAAACGGTTTTATATTGCAATTTGAAATTAGGCAGATGGTTTTGATGCCAATAATTGATCAGAAAGGAAATTTTGATATTTTAAGCTTAGAATCCTTCATAACTTACACTTAACACTGTGAAAAATTAAAACGAATGCAAGTTATCACATTTCTGTGTTTGAGCAAGTTTAAAGCGTTGGATTGATCATATTCAATTCAATTTGAAAACCTGCTAGAACAATATTTCATACTTTTAAAGCACAGCTCCAGCATAAATGATTTTCAAATGAAAACATAAAAGCTTCAAAAAAATTGAATTTTGAGTTCAATTATGCACACAGTTAATCGCACACAGTTAATCGCATCAAGTACCAACTACAATTTAACAAATGACATCCAAATATCAACAACATCACTCGAATTTCCTGGAGCATTGATGAATCCGGCTGAAAATGCATCTAAAGCAAATAAGTATGAAAAATTCAAATCATGCAAATGGTTTTCATATCACAATTTGAAATTGTGCAGATGGTTTTTATACCCATAATTGATCAAAAACGAAAATTTCATATTTTAAGCTCCATAATCTTTCATATCTTACACTTAACACTGAAAAATTAAAACCAATACAAGTTATCATGTTTCTGTGTTTAAGCAAGTATAAAGCATTGGATTCAAGATTTCATTTTCGTTTAAATACTTGCTAAAACAATATTTCATACTTTTAAAGCTCGGCTCAAGCAGAAATGATTTTCAAAGCAAAACATAAAAGCTTTAAAAACATTGAGCTTTGAGTTTGTGCATAATATACAAAAACAAGTTAGCACACAGTTAATCCCATCAAGTGCCAACAACGATTTCACAAATAACATCCAAATATCAACAACGTCCCACGACTTCCCTAGAGCATTCACGAATCCTCATAAAATGGCATCTAAAGCAAATAAGTATGAAAAATTAAAATCGCGCAAATTGTTTTTATATCACAACTTGAAAATTGTGAAGATTGTTTGGAAATGAAATATTGATATTTTAAGCTACAGAATCTTTCATAACTTGCAATTAACACCATGAAAAATTAAAACCAATGCAAGTTATCATGTTTCTGTGTTTGAGCAAGTTTAAAGCATTCGATTCAAGATATTCATTTTTATTTGAAAACTTGCTAAAGCAATATTTTATACTTTTAAAGATCGGGTCCAGCAGAAATGATTTTCAAAGGAAATCACAAAAGCTTCAAGCAAATTGAATTTTGAGTTTGTGCATAATATATAAAAACAAGTTCGCACACAGTTAATCGCATCAAGTGCCAACAACAATTTAACAAATGACATCCAAATATCAACATCACTCGAATTCCCTGGAGCATTAATGAATCCGGCTGAACATGGATCGTGCAAATGGTTTTTATATCACAATTTGAAATTGTTCCGATGGTTTTTATACCCATAATTGATCAAAAACGAAAATTTCATATTTTAAGCTCCATAATCCTTCATATCTTACACTTAACACTATGAAAAATTAAAACCAATACAAGTTATCATGTTTCTGTGTTTAAGCAAGTTTAAAGCATTGGATTCAAGATTTCATTTTCGTTTAAAAACTTGCTAAAACAACATTTCATACTTTTAAAAGCTCGGCTCAACTAGAAATGGTTTTCAAAGCAAAACATAAAAGCTTCAAAAACATTGAGCTTTGAGTTTGTGCATAATATATAAAAACAAGTTAACACACAACTAATCGCATCAAGTGCCAACAATGATTTCACAAATGACATCCAAGTATCAACAGCATCCCGCGAATTCTTTGGAGCATTCATGAATTCTCCAAAAAATGCACCTAAAGCAAATAAGTATGAAAATAGTTTTTATATCACAATTTGCAATTGTGCAGAAGGTTCAGAAACGAAATTTTGATATTTTAAGCTGCATAATCTTTCATAACTTACACTTAACACTGTGAAAAATTAAAACCAATGCAAGTTATCATGTTTCTTTATTTGAACAAGTTTAAAGCATTGGATTCAAGATATTCATTTCCATTTGAAAACTTGCTCAAACAATATTTATTACATTCAATGCTCGCCTCCAGCAGAAATGGTTTTCAAAGCACAAGATAAAAGCTTCAAAAACATTTAGCTTTGAGTTTGCACATAATATATAAAACAAGTTAGCACACAGTGAATCGCAATAAGTGCCAACAACAATTTCACAAATGACATCAACATATCAACAGCAACTAGTGAATTCCCTGGAGCATTCATGAATCCTCCTGAAAATGCATATGAAGCAAATAGTATGAAAAATTAAAATCGTCCAAATGGTTTTTGTATCATAATTTGAAATTAGGAGATAGTTTTGATGCCCATAATTGATCAGAAATGAAATTCTAATATTTTAAGCTCTAGAATCCTTCGTAATTTACACTTAACACTGTGAAAAATTAAAACCAATTCAAGTTATCATGTTTTCATGTTTGATCAACTTTAAAGCATTGGATTGATGATATTCATTCACATTTCAAAAGTTTCTAAAACAATATTTTATACTTTTAAAGCTCGGCTCCAGCAGAAAAGATTTTTAAAGCAAAGCATAAAAGCTTAAAAAACATTGAATTTTGAGTTTGTGAATAATATATAAAAGCATGTTAGCACACAGTTAATTGCATGAAGTCCCAACAACAATTTCACAAATGACATCCAATTATCAACAGCATCCCGCAAATTCCTTGGAGCATTCATGAATCCTCCTGAAAATGCATCTAAAGCAAATAAGTATGAAAAATTAAAATCATGCAAATGGTTTTTATACCACAATTTGAATTTAGGCAGATGGTTTTAAAGCCCATAATCGATCAGAAACGAAAATTTGATATTTTAAGCTCCAGAATTCTTCATAACTTACACTTAACACTGTGAAACATTAAAATCAATTCAAGTTATCATGTTTTCGTATTTGAGCAACTTTAAAGCATTGGATTGAGGATATTCACTTCCATTTGAAAGCTTGCTAGAACAATATTTCATACTCTTAAAGCTCGGCTCCAGCAGAAATGATTTTCAAAGCAAAACATAAAAGGTTCAAAAACATTGAATTCGGAGTTTGTGCATAATATATGAAAACAAGTTAGCACACAGTTAATTGCATTAAGAGCCAACAACAATTTCGCAGATGACATCCAAATATCAACAGCATCCCGTGAATTCCCTGGAGCATTCATGAATCCTCCTGATAATGCATCTGAAAGAAATAAATATGAAAAATTAAAATCGTGCAAATAGTTTTTTTTTTTATTTTTAAGCTCCATAATCCTTCATAACTTACAGTTAACACCATGAAAAATTAAAACCAATGCAAGTTATCATGTTTCTGTGTTTGAGCAAGTTTAAAACCTTGGATTCAAGATATTCATTTCTATTTGAAAACTTGCTAAAACAATATTTATTACATTTAAAGGTCCCCTCCAGCAGAAATAGTTTTCAAAGCACAACATAGAAGCTTCAAAAACATTGAGCTTTCAGTTTGTGCATAATATATAAAAACAACTTAGCACACAGTGAATTGCATTAAGCGTCAACAACAATTTCACAAATGACATCAAAATATGAACAGCATCCCACGAATTCTTTGTAGAATTCATGAATCCACCCGAAAATGCACCTGAAGCAAATAAGTGTGAAAAATTAAAATCGTGCAAATGGTTTTTATATCATAATTTGAAATTAGGCAGATGGTTTTGATGCCCATAATTCATCACATACAAAATTTTTATATTTTAAGCTCCAGAATCCTTCATAACATACACTTAACATTGTGAAAAATTAAAACCAATGGAAGTTATCATGTTTTTGTGTTTGATCAACTTTAAAGCATTGGACTGATGATATTCGTTTCCATTTGAAATTTTGCTAGAACAATATTTCATACTGTTAAAGCTCAGCTCCAGTAGAAATTATTTTCAAAGCAAAACACAAAAGCTTCAAAAACATTGAATTTTAAGTTTGTGCATAATATATAAAAATAAGTTAGCACACAGTTAATCGCATCAAGTGCCAACAACAATTTCGCAAATGACATCCAAATATCAACAGTATCCCACGAATTCCTTCGAGCATTCATGAATCCTCCTGAAAATGCATCTGAAGCAAATAAGTCTCAAAAATTAAAATCGTGCAAATGGTTTTATATCACAATTTGAAATTGTGCACATGGTTTTCATGCCCATAATTAACCAGAAAAGAAATTTTGATATTTTAAGCTCTAAAATCCTTCATAACTTACACATAATGCTATGAAAAATTAAATGCAATGCAAGTTATCATGTTTTTGTGTTTGAGAAATTTTAAAGCATTGGATTCAAGATATTCATTTCCATTTGAAAACTTGGTAAAACAGTATTTCATACTTTTAAAGCTCTCCTTTAGCTGAAATGGTTTTCAAAGCAAAACATAAAGGCTTCATGAACATTGAGTTTTGAGTATGTGCATAATATAGAAAAACAAGTTAGCACATAGTTAATTGCATCAAGTACCAACAAACGAATTTCAACAAAGGAAATTCCAAATATCAAACAACATCCCGTGAATTCCCTGGAGCGTTAAATGGAGATCCTCCTAAAAAGCATCTGAACAAATAAGTATGAAAAATGTAAAAACCGTGCAAATGGTTTTTGTATCACAATTTGAAATTGTGCAGATGGTTTTTATACCTATAATTGATTAGAAACGAAAATTTGATATTTTACGCTCTAGAATCCTTCATATCTTACACTTAACACTGAAAAATTAAAACCAATGCAAGTTATCATGTTTATGTGTTTGAGCAAGTTTAAAGCATTGGATTCAAGATTTCATTTTCATTTGAAAACTTGCTAAAACAATATTTCATACTTTTAAAGCTCGGCTCCGGCAGAAATGATTTTCAAAGCAAAACATAAAAGCTTTAAAAACATTGAGCTTTGAGTTTGTGCATAATATATAAAAACAAGTTAGCACAAAGTTAATCGCATCAAGCCCCAACAACGATTTCACAAATGACATCCAAATATCAACAACGTCCCGCAAATTCCCTGGAGCATTCACGAATCCTCCTAAAAAATGCATCTAAAGCAAATAAGTATGAAAAATTAAAATAGTGCAAATTGTTTTTATATCACAATTTGAAAATTGTGCAGATTGTTCAGAAATGAAATATTGATATTTTAAGCTCCAGAATCTTTCATAACTTACAATTAACACCATGAAAAATTAAAACCAATGCAAGTTATCATGTTTCTGTGTTTAAGCAAGTTTAAAGCATTGGATTCAAGATATTAATTTCCATCTGACAGCTTGCTAAAACAATATTTGATACTTTTAAAGATCGGGTCCAGCAGATATGGTTTTCAAAACAAAACATAAAAGCTTCAAAAAGATTGACCTTTGAGTTTGTGCATAATATATAAAAACAAGTTAACACACAGCTAATTGCACCAAGTGCCAACAACGATTTCACAAATGACATCCAAATATCAACAGCATCCTGCGAATTCCTTGGAGCATTCATGAATTCTCTAGAAAAAGCATCTAAAGCAAATAAGTATGAAAAATTAGAATCATGCAAATGGTTTTTATATCACAATTTGAAATTGTGCAGATGGTTCAGAACCAAAATTTTGATATTTTAAGCTCTAGAATCCTCCATAACTTATACTTAACACTATGAAAAAATAAAAACAAATGCAAGTTATCATGTTTCTGTGTTTCAGCAAGTTTAAAGCATTGGGTACAAGATATTCATTTCCATTTGAAAACTTGCTAAAACGATATTTATTACATTTAAAGCTCGCCCCCAGCAGAAATGGTTCTGAAAACACAACATAAAAGCTTCAAAAACATTGAGCTTTGAGTTTGTGCATAATATATAATAACAAGTTAGCACACAGTGAATTGCATTAAAGCGCCAACAACAATTTCACAAATGACATCAAAATATCAACAGCATCCCACGAATTCCCGGCAGCATCCATGAAGCCTCCCGAAAATGCATCTAAAGCAAATAAGTGTGAAAAATTAAAATCATGCAAATGGTTTTTATATCATAATTTCAAATTCGACAGATGGTTTTGGTGCCCATAATTGATCAGAAACGAAATTTTGATATTTTAAGCTCCAGAATCTTTCATAACTTACACTTTGATCAACTTTAAAGCATTGGATTGATGGTATTCATTTTCATGTGAAAACTTACTAAAACAATATTTCATACTTTTAAAGCTCGGCTCCAGCACAAATGGTTTTCAAAGCAAAACATAAAAGCTTTAAAAACATTGAGCTTTGAGTTTGTGCATAATATATAAAAACAAGTTAGCACACAGTTAATCGCATCAAGCGCCAACAACGATTTCACAAATGACATCCAAATATCAACAACATCCCGCGAATTCCCTGGAGCATTCAATCCTCCTAAAAATGCATCTAAAGCAAATAAGTATGGAGAATTAAAATCGCGTAAATTGTTTTTATATCACAATTTGAAATTGTGCAGATGGTTTTCATGCCCATAATTAACTAGAAACGAAATTTTGATATTTTAAGCTCTAGAATCCTTCATAACTTACACTTAATGTTATGAAAAATTAAAACAAATGCAGGTTATCATGTTTTTGTGCCCGAGAAATTTTAAAGCATTGGATTCAAGATATTCATTTCCATTTGAAAACTTGCTAAAAACAATATTTCATACTTTTAAAGCTCGGCTCCAACTGAAATGGTTTTCAAAGCAAAACATAAAAGCTTCATGAACATTGAGTTTTGAGTGTGTGCATAATATATAAAAACAAGTTAGCACACAGTTAATGGCATCAAGCACCAACAATGATTTTCCAAAAGAAATCCAAATATCAACAACATCCTGCGAATTCCTAGAGCATTCATGAATCCTCTTGAAAATGCATCTGAAGCAAATAAGTATGAAAAATTAAAACCGTGCAAATGGTTTTGATATCACAATTTGAAATTGTGCAGATGGTTTTTATACCCATATAATTGATCAGAAACGAAATTTTGATATTTTAAGCTCCAGAATCCTTCATATCTTACACTTAACACTGTGAAAAATTAAACTAATACAAGTTATCATGTTTCTGTGTTTAAGCAAGTTTAAAGCATTGGATTCAAGATTT
Source organism: Durio zibethinus (assembly GCF_002303985.1). The sequence goes on along the minus strand of NW_019168426.1, from coordinate 35,286 downwards.
CATTTTCATTTGAAAACTTGCTAAAACAATATTTAATACTTTTAAAGCTTAGCTCCAGCACAAATGGTTTTCAAAGCAAAACATAAAAGCTTTAAAAACATTGAGCTTTGAGTTTGTGCATAATATATAAAAACAAGTTAGCACACAGTTAATCGCATCAAGCGTCAACAATGATTTCACAAATGACATCCAAATATTAACAACGTTCAGCGAATTCCCTAAAGCATTCACGAATCCTCTTAAAAATGCATCTAAAGCAAATAAGTATGGTGAATTAAAATCGCGCAAATTATTTTTATATCACAATTTGAAAATAGGCAGATGGTTTTGACGCCCATAATTGATCAGAAACGAAATTTTGATACTTTAAGCTCTAGAATCCTTCATAACTTACACTTAAAACTGTGAAAAATTAAAACCAATACAAGTTATCATGTTTTTATGTTTGATCAACTTTAAAGCATTGGATTGATGATATTATCTCCATTTTAAAATTTGCTAGAACAATATTTCATACTTTTAAAGCTCGGCTCCAACAGAAATGATTTTAAAAGCAAAACATAAAAGCTTCGAAAACATTGAATTTTGAGTTTGTGCATAATATATAAAAACAAGTTAGCACATAGTTAATCGCATCAAGTGCCGACAACAATTTCACAAATGACATCCAAATATAACAGCATCCCGCGAATTCCTTGAAGCATTCATGAATCCTCCTGAAAATGCATCTGAAGCAAATACGTATGAAAAATTAAAATCATGCAAATGGTTTTTATATCACAATTTGAAATTGTGCAGATGGTTTTCATGCCCATAAGAAAACGAAAATTTGATTTTTTTTAAACTCTAGAATCCTTCATAACTTACTCTTAACACTGTGAAAAATTAAAAATAATGCAAGTAATCATGTTTCTGTGTTTAAGCAAGTTTAAAGCATTGGATTCAAGATTTCATTTTCATTTGAAAACTTACTAAAACAATATTTCATACTTTTAAAGCTCGTCTCCAACAAAAATGGCTTTTGAAGCAAAACATAAAAGCTTTAAAAATATTGAGGTTTGAGTTTGTGCATAATATATAAAAACAAGTTAGCAAACAGTTAATCGCATCAAGTGCCAACAATGATTTCACAAATGACATGCAAATATCAATCGCAAGCTGAGAATTCCATTGAGCTTTCTAGAATCCTCCTGAAAATGCTTCTAAAGCAAATAAGTATGAAAAATTAAAATCGTGCAAATGGTTTTGATGGTTTTGATGCCCAAAATTGTTTAGAAACGAAATTTTGATATTTTGAGTTGCAGAATCCTTCATAACTTACACTTAACACTGTGAAAAATTAAAAAAAAGCAAGTTATCATGTTTCTGTGTTTGAGCAAGTTTAAAGCATTAGATTCAAGATATTCATTTTCATTTGAAAACTTGCAAAACAATATTTCAAGCTTTTAAAGTTCGACTCCAGCAGAAATGGTTTTCAACGCAAAACATAAAACTTGAAAAACATTGAGCCTTGAGTTTGTGCTTAATATATAAAAAACAAGTTAGCACATAGTGAATCACATCAAGCACCAACCACGATTTCACAAATGGCATCCAAATATCAACAGCTTGCTACGAATTGCTTGGAGCTTTCTTGAATCCTCCTGAAAAGTGTATCTAAAGCAAATAAATATGAAAACTCAAAATCATGCAAATGGTTTTTATATCACAATTTAAAATTGTGCAAATAGTTTTGATGCCCAAAATTTGTCAGAAACGAAATTTTGATATTTCAAGTTCAGAATCCTTCATAACTTACACTTAACACTGTGAAAAATTAAAACCAACGCAAGTTATCATGTTTCTATGTTTGAGCAAGTTTAAAGCATTGGATTCAAGATATTCATTTTCATTTGAAACTTGCTAAAATAATATTTCATACTTTTAAAGCTCGATTCTTGTGGAAATGATTTTCAAAGCAAAACATAAAATCTTCAAAAATATTGAGCTTTGAGTTTGTACATAATATATAAAAACAAGTTAGCACACAGTTAATCACATCAAGCGTCAACAATGATTTCACAAATGACATCCAAATATCAACAGCATGCTGCAAATTCCCTGGAGCTCCCATGAATCCTCCTAAAAATGCATCTAAAGCAAATAAGTATGAAAAATTAAAATCATACAAATAGTTTTTATATCACAATTTGAAAGTTTAGATGGTTTTAGTGCCCATAATTATTCAAAAATGAATTTTTGATATTTTAAGCTCCAGAATCCTTCATAACTTACAGTTTACACTGTAAAAAATAAAAACAAATGCAACTTATCATGTTTCTGTGTTTGAGCAATTTTAAAGCGTTGGATTCATGATATTCTTTTGCATTTAAAAACTTGCTAAAACAATAATTCATTCTTTTAAAGCTCAGCTCCAACATAAATTGTTTTTAAAGCAAAACATTAAGCTTCAAAAACATTGAGGTTTGAGTTTGTCAATAATATATAAAAATTAGTTTGCACACAGTTAATCGCATCAAGCACCAACAACAATTTCACAAATGACATCCAAACATCAACAACATCCCGCGAATTCCCTGGAGCATTTGTGAATCCTCATGAAAATGCATCTAAAGCAAATTAGTATGAAAAATTAAAATCATGCAAATGGCTTTTATATCATAATTTGAAATTGGGCTAATGGTTTTAATGCCCGTAATTGTTCAGAAACGAATTTTTGATATTTTAAGTTGCAGAATCCTTCATAACTTACACTTAAGATTGTGAAAAATTAAAACTAATGCAAGTTATTATGTTTCTGTGTTTGAGCAAGTCTAAAGGATTGGATTCAAGATATCTATTTTCATTTGAAAACTTGCTAAAACAATATTTCATACTTTTAAAGCTCAGCTCCAACAGAAATGTTTTTCAATGCAAAACATAAAAGCTTCAAAAACATTGGGCTTTGAGATTGTGCATAATATATAAAAATAAGTTAGCACACAGTTAATCGCATCAAGCACCAACAATGATTTCACAAATGACATCCAAACATCAACAACATCCTGCGAATTCCCTGGAGCATTTATGAATCCTCGTGAAAATGCATCTAAAGCAAATTAGTATGAAAAATTAAAATCATGCAAATGGCTTTTATATCACAATTTGAAATTGGGCTAATGGTTTTGATGCCCGTAATTGTTCAGAAACGAAATTTTGATATTTTAAGTTGCAAAATCCTTCATAACTTACACTTAAGATTGTGAAAAATTAAAACTAATGCAAGTTATTATGTTTTTTTGTTTGAGCAAGTTTAAACGATTGGATTCAAGATATCTATTTTCATTTGAAAACTTGCTAAAACAATATTTCATACTTTTAAAGCTCGGCTTCAACAGAAATGATTTTCAAAGCAAAACATAAAAGCTTCAAAAACATTAGGCTTTGAGATTGTGCATAATATATAAAAATAAGTTAGCACACAGTTAATCGCATCAAGCACCAAAGAATAACAGCAAATAAATAGACTAGAAATATGCCTTATAGCATGGAAACTTCTAGATTGAATTGCAAGAATCATGCCTAAAATCAAGGGATTTGCAAGTGAACACAATATACTACAATGTGAATGCAATCTTCTGCCCATTTACTCCTGTAGATTACATGATAATGAATCTGACCACAATTTCATCTACGTTCATGCCCTTCTTTTCTAGCTAATGTAAACACAATCTTCCTACTCCGGCCAACCTTATTTATGCATTTATTTAGTGAATTTGAACCAAGGATAGAGGCCCATCTTATTTTTGGATAAGTCCTCCTTAGTTTCAGCCCAAAGTTATATGATATGCAAACACTTCAATATCAAAGTAAAAAAAGCATAAGTGTATCCAATTAAAACATTATAGCACAAAATCATTCATTCAACCTAACCACATGAAATTTATGACCAAAAAGATAATAATGATATGCAACCTACTCATAAATCATGTTATCATAAGATGTGCTTAAAACTTAAAACATCAATAGCAATTAAGCATAAATTCAAGCACATGCATACAAGCTTATACCAATTCTTAAGGATACCAATTGTAAAGATATGTTATCACAAAGTATACCAATTGTTATCAGAAAACAAATCAATCAAAATTATATTCTAAGATTTTACTTCCTTTTCAAAATAAGGATTAATCAATTTAAGGCGCACACAATTTTGCATGAAAGGTACAAGCTATATCATAGATAGGTACATAAACAAATGTCCATGAAAGTTAAAAAATTCTTTAGCAATTTTGATACCAATTGTTAGCTATTTTGTTCACAAACTTTTAAGGATCATAATATATTTCAACCATATGAAATTTTCAATCAACACATGCATAATAACATTCTTTCATAAGCCTGTCCTAATCAAAACAACTATTCAATGATCATGTTATAACAAAGAATTATACAATTATGATTTTTCAAGCATGATGAACATATATGCTATAGCAAAAAAATAATGACAGCATAATTATTCAAATATAATCCAAATTATTTCAATGCAAATCAATATTCTTAATCCAAACATATGCAAGCACGTAAATACAATTCAAACATATTTTTCAATCAAAATCATACAAAACACATGCAAAAATATTTTGAATCACATATAGTAATATACCAATAAAGATACAAACATTTAGACATAATGTGGTACATGCTATCTCAATTATCTCAATCAATGAACATGTTCAAAGAAATCAATTTATTTAACTCATATCCATGTCCAAAGACTCAAATGAATTTCATGCAATAAAACTATTTAATCAAAGGAATCAAGAAATAGGCTTGAATATTAATCAATCCAAGCATTTAACAAAGTTAAGACAAATTCTATCAAATAGCTTGGTGATTAATTTGTGCAAAGTATTCATAAATTCAAACATAATATTTCATTTTTGCACATATCAAAGTAATAATTTATCAAACCATGTATTAAACATTATAAATCATAAGCACATAACATAGATTTAGTACAATTACCTCCATCTTTATCAAGCTATGTTATTGTGCTTATTGTAGTTGAGTGAGGCTTTGAATCCTCCATTTTACATCATTTGAGCTAGTCTTTGATGTACTTGGACTTGATTGATGAAGATGACTTGCTTTACTTGTTCCATTTAAAATCCCAAAAATGTAAGTTCATTCATGTTCATTTCAAGTTCTCCTAGCATAGACTTAAAAAAATTTCTTGACAAAAGATTTTCATTAGAAGCATTAAGAAAATCAATTGATAAAAATTACCAATTGTTCAAAATGAATTTCACATTCTAAGTCATTATTGACAAAAGAAATTTTGTTCACTAAGCTCAATTTTTCATTTAGAAAGAGAGATATATATATATATATTTTTTATATATAAACTTAAGTTAAAGGTCATGTATCAACTTAAGTATCAAATATCAAACCTTTTAGATCATTTATGAACACAAAATAGACATATATATATTTAATAAATCACGAAAGAATATGTCAAAACTAATTTAAAGCCCCATAAAATTCAAAAAAACTTAAAATAGACATTTATCATAAAAAACGTAATCAAAAAAATTTCATCATAAAATCATAAATATGTCTACACGAATTATAAGCCATAATCAACAATGACTTAAGACAAACATAAACATTATAAGAGAATCACTTAATCAATGTTGCAAGCATGTCAAAAAAAGCTCAATCATATTCATATAAACACACATGACATGAACAATAGATGAGCCAATAATATATATTTTTTAAGATCAATTAGCTCATTATGCATCAAATTAAAATCATAAATCAAGAAATAAATTAATTAAACACAAGAGCAAACATATTTAAAAAATATTTCATCACAATTCAAAATCATAGACAATCCAATAAATTGTGACATAACAATCAAGCACAAAATATATTTCAAAATTTTCACAAAGAATCAAGAGATAATCGATTTAGCATTTTTCGATAATCAAGTATTTTGACCACATATGCATTGCATCAAGAGATAATTTTCATTCATATGTGCACATGAGATTTATAAACGTAATGAAATTGAATGAAAAATAGTAGTTTAAGCATTGAAAATAAATTCTTAATTTTAACATAAATATTTATTCCAAGATTAAAAATATAATCAAATAAATATCCATAATGCATACCATTTTTAATTAAAAAAATAATTATATTATTATTATTTTTTAAATTATTAAAAAATTTAAAATCAACATCAAAATCAAAGGTCAAGGGTACAACATAAGCTTGGCACATTGTGATTCCAACCCATTCAAATAGCCAAAATAAATTTGGTGACATTTTGCGTGAATGGATCAATTGACTCCATGAGGGGATCGATCTTGTCATTAAGGTGATTGATCCCTCATGTAGGGTGATCAATCCCTTCTTGCTTAGTGAAACCAAATTTGCTTTTTGACCAAAAAATCAATTGATCCCTTAAAGAAAGGATCGATCCTGTAACCTAGAGAATCAATCTAGTTAAGCTAGGCAGTTGTATTTTGCTTTGCACTCTACTCGCTAATTTGATCATCTTTTGAGTTATACAATTCTAAATCAAAAATCATTTGAAGATTTAGAAACTAAACTTAAAAGACTTTCTATCCATATAATATTCTTCACCTAATTTATTGTATATGAATTATAGTGAATTTTCGAAACTACTCTTTATGCAATTTTTAGACAACTACAAAGTGTCTAATAAAAAATCAAAATTTTTTCTTATAAAATTTGGATTTTGATTTTATTTGATTCATTAGAAAGTAAACTCAAAGAACTTTCCAACCATATAAAATTTAAATATTAAAGCTTTGTGAATTAATATAAAAAATAAAATAAGTTTAATGTTGAAAAACTTTATTCTTGTAAAACAACTTTTTTAAGTTAATCTATTTTTCAAAGCCAATATTATCAAATTTGTGTAATCAAGTGTAATCAAACCAATAATATTAAGAATATTTTGAATGTATGTAATCAAGTGTAATATGTAAAATAAAATTCACATACACGTATTCAAGTACAAAAGTATAAGTGTATCTAATTAAAATGTTATAATATAAACTTTAAGCCTTTACTATTCAAGGATCAATATATCCATATAAAATGTACTAAAGCCATAAAAATCATATTTATGTCAACAAACTCATGTAAAAAAATTCATTTATGCCAAACAAAATAAAATGAATCATTCAAAGCTTAATATGTCCAAAATTTTAATTTTTAAAAATTTTCTAGCTCATTTTTGTTTGAAAAAAAACCTTAAAAGATCTCATAATTAGTCAAACTCATTTTTAACCAACTTGAGCCACTCCAACAAATTTCAAATGACAAAACAAAGTTGCTCAAGTAGTCATTTAACCTTTGAAACAAGAAAATAAAAAACTTGAGCCATTTGATCTTTACTTAAGGTGATTAAACCTATAAAAAGAGTCAAAACTCTGATATCAATTGTTAGCTTTTTAAGTGAGATAATAATCCAAGAAAGTGATGAATTGGATCTCTTCAAATTCTTTCTCAAAACTATATTTCAATATAATTGAATAGAAATTAAAACCAATATAAATATATAATACAAATAATAATAAATTGATGAACTAGAAGCAAATATAAACTATAATCAAAATAAAAAGATAGGGATATAGATATAAAAAACAATGATTTATAAAGGTTAAGTCCTTTTCCATAAAGCACATACGTCCTCTCTATTAGTTGTCCACACCAAGGCTTCAATCCACTAATCTTGAATTAAGAACACAACCTTATCTTTTTTTTCAAAAGGCGTTAGATAAAAACCTCCACCCTTACACAATCAAAAGGATACCTCACATTTTGCTTACAAGATAACCCAAATGATTTTTGCAAACTAAAATACCTTTCAATGTTAAATGTTTGCCTAATGAAGTACCAAAAAAATGATGAATGAAACACAAAAATATTTTAGATACAAAAAATACAAAGGATATTGAATTTAAGCTCTAAAACTCTTGATTTCTTTAAAAGAATGAAAATATAACTTGTGTGATCTTACTCTCTTGATTCATTAACCTTTTTGGTGTGTTAAAATGCCCAATTTATAAAAAAATTGAAAAACTTTGGAATGGTGTGGAGTAAAAAAAAAAAAACATTAAAGCTTGAAAAATTAGTCATTAGAGCTTTTCTGGGCATAAAAGATCGATTGATTTTGATAAGGGATCAATCCTTTACCTTGATCGATCCTTTCTTGTAAAGGATCAATCTTTTTTGGTATTTTTCAAGTCTATTTTGTTTTTATAAGAAAAAACAATTGATCCATTACAAAAAGGGATCGATATGTTTAGTTAGGAGATTGATCTTGTAACCTAAGAGATCAATCCTATAACCTAACGAACCTAACGATCAATTTGGTCAAGCTAAGTGATTATATCATGTTTTACACTTTACTCACTAATTTGATCATACCTTAAGTTATACAATTCCAAATAAAAAACCGTTTAAAGATTTAAAAACTAAACTTAAAAATACTTTCTATCCATATAAAATTTATCATCTAATTTATTGTATATGAATTATAATAAATTTTTAAAATTACTCTTTATGTAATTTTTAGACAATTACAAAGTATCTAATAAAAAATTAAAATCTTTTCTTAAAAAATTTGAATGTTGATTTTGTTTGATCCATTGAAAAGTAAACTCAAAGAGCTTTCCAACCATATAAAATTCAAATATTAAAAGTTTATAAATTAATACAAAAAAATAAAACAAATTCAATATTAGAAAACTTTGTTGTTGTAAAATTTTTGTTTAAACTTTAAAAATAATATTATTTGTTTAGTACCAAAATAATAAAATTTAAGAACATGTATTAAATAAATCTTTTTCAAAATCTTGATCAAGCTTATGTAGCTTAATGTTTTGTTATTTCAAAATAAAGATCAATTAAAGGCTAACAATCTCTTTTTTTTTTTATATGACAAATTTTAAAAATAAATTTGCTTGATAAAAAAATTTTCTTTAAAACATTTAAAATTTTGTTTAAAGATTTTTTTAAGACAGTTTTTTTTAAGACTTTGCATGAAAAAACTCCCCTTTAATTAACATATCCTAATCCAACATAACTCAACAAATATATATTTATTAAATATATTAAATAAACACAATCAAACATATGCATGTCAAGCACAAGCAAATTTATCCATATGATATTTTTCTCCATTTTATCGTAACAAAAAGATAAGCAAATAAACACAAAAAAAAGATTATGTTAAGACTCCTATACCAAATGCTGTATACATACAAGAAGAAATATTTATAAACTTTCTTTTTTTGTCATTGTAAAAAAAAAAAAAAAGAGATCAATTTAATACATGAGACAAAATGCTTGATACCAATAATATTAAGAGTATTTTGAATGCATGTAATCAAGTGTAATATGCACAATAAAGTTCACATACATATATTCACGTACAAAAACATAAGTGTATCCAATTAAAATGTTATAGCACAAAATCATTCATTCAACCTAACCACATGAAATTTATAAACAAAAAAATAATAAATGATATGTAAGCTACTCATAAATAATATTATCATAAGATGTACTTAGAACCTAAAACATCAATAACAATTAAGTACAAATTTAAGCACATGCATACAAGCTTATATCAATTGTTAAAAATATATTATCACAAAGCATACCAATTGTTATCAGAAAACAAATCAAGCAAAATTATATTTTAAAATTTTTTCTCTTTTTTAAAATAAAGATTAATCAATTTAAGACACAATTTTGTATGAGAAGTACAAGCTATATCAATGATAGATACATAAACAAGTCTCAATAAAAGTTAAAAAATTTTTTAGCAATTTTGATACCAATTGTTATCAATTGTTAGCTATTTTATTCACAAACTTTTAAGGATCACAATATATTTCAACCATACGAAATGTCAATCAATACATGCAGAATAACATTATTTCATAAGCATATCCTATCTAAAACAAATATTTAATCATCATATTATAATAAAGAATTATACAATCATGATTTTTTAAGTATGATGAACACATGCTATAGCAAAGAAATAATGAAAGCATAATTATTTAAATTTAATCCAAATTATTTCAATATAAAGCAATATTTTTAATCCAAACATATGCAAGTGCATAAATACAATTAAACATATTTTTCAATCAAAATCATACAAACACATGCAAAAACATTTCAAATCACATATAGCAATATACCAATAAAGATACAAATATTTAGATATAATATGATACATGCTATCTCAATAATCTCAATCAGTGAACATATTCAAAAAAATCAATCTATTTAACTCATGTCCGTCCAAGACTCGAACAAATATTTATGCAATAAAAACTATTAATCAAAGCAATTAAAAAATAGACATACATATTATAATCAATTCAAGCATTTAACAAAATTAAGACTAATTCTATCATGTAACTTGGTGATTAATTTGTGCAAACTGTTCACAAATTCAAACATAATATCTCATTTTTGCATATATCAAATAAGCATTTATCAAACTATATATTAAACATTATAAATCATAAACACAGCATAAATTCAATACAATTACCTCCATCCTCATCAAGTTATGTTGTTATGTTCATTGTAGTTGAATGAAGCTTTGAATCCTCCATTTCATATTTTTAAGCTAATCTTTGATGCATTTGAGCTTGACTGATAAAGATGATTTGCTTTGCTTGTTCCACTTAAAATCTCAAAAATGTCATTTCATGCTTATTTCAAGTTCTCCTAATATAAACTTAAAAAAATTTCTTGACAAAAAATTTTCATTAGAAACATCAAGAAAATCAATTGATAAAAATTATATCAATTGTTCAAAATAAATTCCATAGTCTAAATCATTATAAACAAATGAACTTTATTCACTAAACCCAAATTTTCATTTAGAAAGGAGATATATGTGTGTGTATATAAACTTACTAAAAACCATGTATCAAGTTAAACATTATATATCACAATATTGTTACTAAAGTTAAAATTCTCATGTAATATGCAAAAATCAAACTTTTTTTATTATTCATAAACACAAAATGGACATATTCAATATTCATATATATTCAATAAATCATCAAGAAATATGTCAAAACTAAGTAAGGCCTTATAAAATTAAAAAAACTAAAAAAAAAACATAATCAAGAAAATCTCACCACAAAAGCATAAATATATCTATACAAATTATAGGCCATAATCAACAATGATTTAAGACAAACATAAGAATTATAAGAAAATCACTTACTTAATCCATGTTGCAATCATGTCAAGTAAAGCTCAATCATATTCATATAAGCACACGACATGAACAATAGATGAGCCAATAATATATTTTAGTTAAGATAAATTAGCTAATCATACATCAAATTAAAATCACAAATCAAAAAATAAGTCAAGTAAACACAAGAGCAAGCATATTTCAAAAATATTTCATCACAATCAAATAAATTGTGACATATTGTGACATAACAATCAAGCACAAAATATATTTCAAAATCTTCACAAGAAATTAAGAAATAATCAATTTAGCATTTTTCAATAATCAAGCTCAATCCATTTATTAACAATGACCATTTGCAGTTGATAATCAAATCCGACAACATCTTCGACAGGAAGGCAAAATGTAGGCATTCCACTCACCTATAGCATACACAATTAGCATAACGAAGATAAAAAATATTGACATTTTCCCAAAAAGAATTGCTCATCTCGATTACATTCCTCTAAGTATTATCCTTTATTGGTTTTACTGACTATTTTATTGATTATTATGACAGAAAACAATTTAAGATGGTGGAAGTCTACCTTCAACTATTTTTTATTTTCCTCTTCAATGTTCATAGAACTTATAGAATGTTATTTTTGCAAATAATATATGAAAATCTGCAACTAAATCACTCCAATATAAACATTTTATCAATTAAATGTTCTTTACTATGCTAATATTTCTAAAGTGTAAAACATAAATTACCTTTTGTTGTGCTAATAGCTTTTTTGGTGACTTATTTGCACAAAAGATGAAATACATGAAAAGCAAGGATATTTTAAGATTTCTAGAGATTCTTGGTTGTTCACTTCAAGTGTTTTTGGAATTTTCATTTTTGGCATCTTTAGTTGTTATGTTTCCATAACTCTTGGTGTACAATAAAAATTAGTTCAATTTACAACAAGCATTTTTAACAATTTTTTAGTTCATTCTACAATACCAAAACACTTAACTACTAGCACAGTAACCTACTTATTCATGGCATAGGGATTCAATTGATGCATGACGAGAAGTGATGAAGCAGTAGAGAATTAGAAAAACATGTACAATACACAAATGTTTGGTAGGATTACGCAAACATAAGTACATGTGTGCAAACTTTTTCAAAACCATTTCTACACTTAACATCCTCATGGATCACGTAAAAAAGTATTGAAACCCCATCCCATTTATGCAACCCAGTGCAACAAATGTTGTTGTAGAAGAGACAGGGAACTTAAAGCACACATCATAATTCTGGGATAGATAAATGATTATAAGTCGAAGGATACTCAATGTGACTCAAAAAAAGAGTTATAAAACATACATCTTCACTAATGGTGACAGCCTCAGGATAAACTCCATGAATCATATAATTAACCAGCATCTACATCAGTTGCATAACCAAAGTACTCATTGTAGTTTCCAATAAATGCTACCTACAGCAAGTTCAAGAAAACAAAAGTTAAGCTGGGATAATACATTATAAAGATGCAATGACACTAAAAACCTTTAGTCCTCAAGAGAATTTAGTTAAGAAACAAACATAGAGAAATAATGCTTCACCACTTACAAAAACCAAATGTTACATCAGTTCTACTTCTCTATATAACATAAAGCCAAAACTTTGATAATTAACATCTGAACATGCAAGTAACTTATTATATAACACCAAGCAAAATAGAAAATCTGCAAACTCATTCTAATATTACCTGCAACCCATGATAGGGGTACATCATTGAAGTCACAACATCAAATTTGAACCCATCAAACTTGTATTCTTCTAGCCACCATCTTGCATTTGAAAGAAGAACCCTTTGTACCTAAAGCAACAAGTAAATATTAATATTTACACATAATAGGATGGAAGGAAGCCAAAATCTTTAAACAAGCTATTGTTTAAGAGAAGTTTCAGTAGAAGTACATAATTCCCAGCTTCCATAAATAAAATGGTGAGAATCCCACATCCAGTGGTGACCTCTTGACCCCGAGTGGAAGTAATGAGCATCAGTTCCATCATACATGTTCAATCCATCTAACACATTATTAGATGCATGGCTGTATTTGTGAAACATCAATCGATACAAAGATGGATGAAAAAATTAATTAATAACTTAAATTAACTAAAGAATAAAAATTAACTGAGACTTATAGCAAAAGATTACTTACTCAAAGCAACAGAGCAAATACTTGAATAAAAATTTGCTACAGCTTAGAAAAGAATTTAACATTAACGACATGCAAAAGATAAAAACTCTCATTGTAAACAATACAGTAACATTCCATTTGGTAGTTGTTTTTGCTACTAGCTTTTTGCTTCCAAAAGCAGAAAGTACATTTGGGTAGAAAAGACAATAATACTTTAAAAGAATTAAAAATAAAAAATATAATCTCTTGTAAAACAAAATACTATGATTCCTCTTTTAATAGAACAATTATACAACAAATTCTACTCATTTAATCATATACATTCTCAAACAAGTATGACTTTGCTTTTTCACTTTTAGGAAGCCAAAAGCAACTAGAAAAACCATAGCAAGAGTAAGGACCAATAACAGCCTAAATTCACATGACCATTTTTGCATCAAGTCTACTGGAAGAATGAGACGCAGGAAAAGAAGAAGAAAAAGAGTATATTTTCATTTTTGGTACGAAAAAGCTAGGAAAAACCGTTTGCACAAAAACTGTAACAGCAAATAAAGCTGAAGGGTGTGTTTTTAGAAATGATATTCTCCTGCAAGTTCAATTATTACCTGTGCACAATATCCTTAAGAACAAGTAGACTCAACTCGTCCTATCTATCAGTGACTTAAGATCATCAAGGGTTCCAAAACGACTGCTTGGTGCAAAGAAGTTTGTCACATGATACCTACAACATATTAAATGCAACTTGTTAAAAGTAGAAGAGGTTAGTTTCCATAACCAAAACTAAATTTTGAAGAAATATTTCTATTTACATCCAAAACATAACATTTTCGTACAAGTTAACAAACATAAACAGCAACAAATAAAGATGAGCTGATATTTTGATGGAGATAGTACCCAAATCAAGCATAATATGAGTGCTCTTGAACAGCCATGATTTGAACAGCATTATATCCAAGTCTTTTAATGTGGGGAAGCACATCATCTCTAAAGTTGGCATATGTGTTAATTATTGGCTCCTGCATCTCAGAATTGATAATATTAAGAAAACTAGGAAATGGATTAACCATACCAATGTGTACCATGGAAGATAAAGACTGAAGGAGTTTGTGGGACAAATTTTCTTTGAATGATAGTATGACGAAAACTAGAGATAAGTTTTGGTTTAATTGCAAATTTAGGCTTCTTAATGGGTTTTAGAAATGGGAAAAGAATCATAATGAAATGCAATCAAACCAACTTTTATGTTATTGATTTGAAATTGTTATTTAAGATATTTCTATACACAAAGCAGTTAACAAAGATCTAAGTCACTAGCTGTTTGGCATTTGCATTATCATTAACTAAAGTAACACTCATTATTTAGTATAATCCAAATGGACGGACTTCCATTAACCAAAGAACACGAAAAGTAGGCCGTATGCACCTATTTGGCTTTTTGCTAGCTTAATTTGATAGATTTTCTCTTTAAGAGAGGCCACCCTGCCTATGAGATGCAGGAAAGTTTCGTTTCAAAATTTACAGGCCTTTCCAGCCAGATATACTGTTTGATGCTCTTAAAGATGTTCAATGCAAGTCAAAATGTTTCTCTATCTTCCTTTTGTTCTTTTTTTTTTTTTTTTTTGTGAGGGGGAGGGGAGGTAAAATTGATAGCTTAAATACAGATACTAAGATAAATTTTCCTGTAAAATGTATTATCTTATAAAACCTCCTGCTTCACTTTTCGGTCTCAAAACCTTGCAGGAACACTTCAAAGGAAGGGTTGAAAGAAGTAGCATAAAAAATATGATCACACACATGATAGCATTTAATGAAGCTTTTTATCAAACTTAAGGTTTCTTCTTTTAAGATTAAATAAATCAAGGAAATGCAATTCAACATAGAGACAGAAGAGTTGAAAAACAATTTGCTACATGCAAGGAAAAGGAAGATGCATACCATGCTACCCATTCCAACATGTGATTCATAGACTTAGGTGATTTTGGTCCTTTTGGCTGGGGGTGTTTGTATACAAACTTTTCCTGTTATAGTATAAAAATCATTAGTCAGGATAAAGAGTATAAAAATTTGAGATAAGACACATATTATAGACTAAACTAAGTTGACTGCGCTGTGTAGTGATTAAACTTGAACAAAAGAAAACACAATTTAGAAACTGACTTCATATATGAAAAAGAACCAATCAAAATTGTTTTCTTAAAAACCTTTAAGGGCATTGATGTTAATATTAATGTTATAAAGGAAGACGTTCATCAAAACAACCTACTCTAAGAAGAATAAAAAATTCATTTTTCGTTTATATATCAATTAATCATATTTGTGTGTAGGCATGCATGCATGCTTTTTTTTATGTATCCTCACACACATTTAAAATTATCATAAACATTAGTTGGTATTTCTAATTTTCCCCAAGCTCCAAATATTTCAGCTGCTTATAGTTTGAAAAGAATAAGTTATCTAATCTTTCCAACAAAACCAAAAGATCAAACAGCCACTAATTATACCTCTTCTGGTAGATCATAGTATATTCCATTGTATGGGATTTCACCTGGTGCTTGAACAGAGAACTTGATCCAAGCAAGAATGGAGTCCTTAATCCCAGATGGAGTTTCCATATGAATCTACAATTATATGATCAAAAAGTTAAAAAGGACACATGGACAAAAGAGGTTTCGATGAATGATAATTGACATGATCATAACAGTCCACCAAAAAAAATTTTTTTTTCCATCTTCATCCTCTCTTTCTTTCTTTCTTCCTTCCTTTTAGGACAGGAGTTAGTTGGATTTGAACTCAGCTACCTTGAATAATTTTGCTTGACTTAGAAACCGGCCACTAAATACTTCAATACCTTTATGTCATGAATTCTAGTAATTAATTATCGTGAACGTTGTACTACAAGCAATGATTTATTCAAACCATATACACATGCAATAGGATCAGTGTTAAAAAAAAGCATCATACTTAAAGGTTCCTGGTCCACAGATTATGATCAAAAGGTTAAATACCTTGCTGATCTACAGGGAAAGAGTTGCAAGTTTTAATAGTTTCTTTTTACTCTTACTTAAAAAGTGGAAAAAGAAAATAATAAACAAGTAGCATTCGAATGTAAGCACAATAAGTTTCAAAAGCCAATCTTATCTTAATCTACAGGTAATTTACCTTCACTTGAGAACCATGGGGAATTGGTGGTGAACCATAAGCATTATTAGCCAAAATATCTCCCAGACACCAAACTCATTCTATTAAAAAAACAATTAATATTTGTAGAATTAAACACTAGATGTTATTTAAATATAGAAATAGACAATAGATCACTGCCAGTGTAAATCAACACAGCTTTCTAAGCACTTAGAACACAATCACCTTCCCTTTTATACTTGAGACTGCATGGCATTAAATATATGAATTAGCTGATATAATTAATTGTTACACAAACAAGGTGGCTTTTGCACTTAATTATAAAAACTTTGACAACGTTTATCTTCTTAACTTTTCTATTTGGAGCTTTTAAGAATATCAACTGCACCAAACTATACACTCAATCTTTGGTCCACTAAGAAGAATATTCATGCTCACATACATATAAAAAGATCCATGTTTACATTCAGATTTAACATTAAGCTAAGTGTTTTGACAAACCAAACTTAAATAACTTTCAACTTCTTTCCGCATGTGCATTTAGAGAAGATATAAGCATTGATTTACGAACAGCTGGTATTGCAAATACTACAGTTTCTTAAGGCATACATCTTAGAGCACATGGTTTGAGTCAAAGAGAAAAGCAGGGAAGAATTGATTATTATGACAGATGACAATTTAAAATGGTGGAAGTCTACCTTCAACTATTGTTTCTTTTCCTCTTCAATATTAATAGAACTTAAAGAATGTTATTTTTGCGAATAATATATGAAAATCTGCAACTAAATCACTCCAATATAAACATTTTATCGATTAAATGTTCCTTACTATGCTAATATTTCTAAAGGGTAAAACATGAATTACCTTTTATTGTGCTAGTAGCTCTTTAGGTGAATCATTTGCACAAAAGATGAAATATGTGAAAAGCAAAGATACTTTAAGATTTCTAGATATTCTTGTTTATTCCCTTCAAGTGTTTTTGGAATTTTCATTTTTGGCATCTTTAGTTGTTATGTTTCCATAACTCTTGGTCTACAATAAAAATTAGTTCAATTTACAACAAGCATTTTTAACAATTCTTTAGTTCATTCTACAGTATCAAAACACTTAACAACTAGCAGGGTAATCTACTTATTCATGGCATATGGATTCAATTGATGCCTGAAGAGAAGTGATGAAGCAGTAGAGAGTTAGAAAAACATGTACAATATACAAATGTTTGGTATGCTTACACGCACACAAGTATATGTGTGCATACTTTTTCAAAACCATTTCTACACTTAGCATCCTCATGGATCACGTAAAAAAGTATTGAAACCCCAACCCATTTACGCAACCCAATGCAATAAATGTTGCTATAGAAGAGACAGGGGACTTAAAGCGGACATCTTAATTCTAGAATGGATAAATGATTATAAGTCGAAGGAAGCTCAAAGTAGAGTTATAGAACATACATCTTCACCAATGGTGACAACCTCAGGATATAGCCCATGAATCATATGATTAACCAGCATTAGAGAGACAACAACATCAACATCAGTTGCATATCTGAAGTACTCATTGTAGTTTCCAGTAAATGCTCCCCACAGCAAGTTCAAGAAAACAAAGGTTAAGCCGGGATAATACATTATAAGGATGCAATGACACTAAAAACCTTTAGTTAAAAAATGAACATAGAGAAATGATGCTTCACCACTTACAAGAACCAAATGTTACATCAGTTCTACTTCTCTATATAACATAAAATCAAAACTTTGATAATTAACATCTAAACATGCAAGTAACTTATTTTATAACACCAAGCAAAATAGAAAATCTGCAAACTCACTCAGACATTACCTGCAACCCATGATGGGTGTACATCATTGAAGTCACAACATCAAATCTGAACCTATCAAACTTGTATTCTTCCAGCCACCATCTTGCATTTGAAAGAAGAAACCTTTGTACCTAAAGCAACAAGTAAAAATTAATATTTACACACAATAGGATGGAAGGAAGCCAAAATCTTTCAACAAGCTATTGTTTAAGAGAAGTTTCAGTAGAAGTACATACTTCCCAGCTTCCATAATTAAAAAGGTGAGAATCCCACATCCAATGGTGACCCTTTGACCCTAAGTGGAAGTAATGAGCATTAGTTCCATCAAACATGTTCAATCCATCTAATGGTTGTATTCGTCAAACATTAGTTAAAAACAAAGATGGATGACAAAATTAATTAATAACTTAATTTAACTAAAGAATAAAAATTAACTGAAACTTATAGCAAAAGATTACTTACTTAAAGCAACAAAGAAAATACTTGAATAAAAATTTGCTACAGCTTAGAAAGGAATTTAACATTAACAACATGCAAAAGATAAAAACTTTCATTGTAAACAATACAATAAGATTCCATTTGGTAGTTGTTTTTGCTACTAGCTTTTTGTTTCCAGAAGCAGAAAGTACATTTAGGTAGAAAAGACAATAATACTTTAAAAGAATTAAAAATAAAAAATATAATTTCTTGTAGAACAAAATACTATGATTCCTCTTTTAATAGAACAATTATACTACAAATTCTATTGCATTTAATCATATATATTTTCAAACAACTATGACTTTGCTTTCTCTTTTTTATGTTTGTTCTTTAGAAACCTTTTAGGAAGCCAAAAGCAACTAGAAAAAACATAGTAAGAGTAAGTACCAGTAACAGCCTAAATTCTCATGGCCATATTTGCATCAAGTCTACTAGAAGAATGACCATACAGTCTAAATAGGAAAAGAAGAAGAAAAAGAGTTTATATTTTCATTTTTGGTACGAAAAAGCTGGGAAAAACCATTTGCATAAAAACTGTAACAACAAATAAAGCTGAAGGATGTGTTTCTAGAAATGATATTCTCCTACAAGTTCAATTATTACCTGTGCACAATATCCATAATAACAAGTAGACCCAACTTATGAGCCCTATTTATCAGTGATTTAAGATCATCAAGGGTTCCAAAACGACTGCTTGGTGCAAAGAAGTTTGTCACATGATACCTACAACATATTAAATGCAACTTGTTAAAAGTAGAAGAGGTTAGTTTCCATAACCAAAACTAAATTTTGAAGAAATATTTCTATTTAATCCAAAACATAACATTTTCGTACAAGTAACAAAACATAAACAGCAACAAATAAAGATGAGCTGATATTTGATGGAGATAATGCCCAAATCTAACATAATATGAAGTGCTCTTGAACAGCCATGATTTGAACAGCATTATATCCAAGTCTTTAATGTGGGGAAGCACATCATCTCTAAAGTTGGGCATATGTGTTAATTATTGGGCTCCTGCATCTTAGAGTGATAATATTAAGAAAACTAGGAAATGGATTAACCATACCCAAAGTGTACCATGGAAGATAAAGACTAAAGGTGTTTGTGGGACAAATTTTCTTTAAATGACAGTATGATGAAAACTAGAGATAAATTTCGGTTTAATTGCAAATTTAGGCTTCTTAATGGGTTTTAGAAATGGGTGAAGAATCATAATGAAATGCAATCAAACCAATTTCTATGTATTGATTTGAAATTGCTATTTAAGATATTTCTATACACAAAGCGGTTAACAGAGATCCAAGTCACTAGCTGTTTGGCATTTGCATTATCATTAACTAAAGTAATACTCATTATTTAGTATAATCCAAATGGAAGGACTTCCTCTAACCCAAAAACATGAAAGTAGGCCGTATACACCTACGTGGCTTTTTGCTAGTTTAATTTGACAGATTTTCTCTTTAAGAGAGGCCACCCTGCCTACGGGATGTAAGAAAGTTCCGTTTCAAAATTTACAGGCCTTTCCAGACAGCTATACTGTTTGATGATCTTAAAGATGTTCAACGCAAGTCAAAATGTCTCTCTATCTTCCTTTTTTTTGGGGGGGGGAGGGGGGGGGGTAAAATTGATAGTTTAAATACGGATACTAAGATAAGTTTTCTTGTAAAATGTATTGTCTTATAAAACCTCCTTCTTTACTTTTCAGTCTCAAAACCTTGCAAGAACACTTCATAGGAAGGGTTGAAAGAAATAGCACAAAAAATATGATCCCACACATGATAGCATTAGTGAAGCTTTTTATCAAACTTAAGGTTTCCTCTTTTAAGATTAAATAAATCAAGGAAATGCAATTCAGTGCAGAGACAGAAGAGTTGAATAACAATTTGCTACATGCAAGGGAAAGGAAGATGCATACCATGCTACTCATTCCAACATGTGATTCATAGACTTAAGTGATTTTGGTCTTTTTGGCTAGCGGTTTTTGAATACATACTTTTCCTATTACAGTATAAAAATCATTAGTCAGGTTAGAGAGTACAAAAATTTGAGATAAGACACATATTACCGACTAAACTAAGTTGACCGTGCTGTGCAGTGATTAAATTTGAACAAGCAAGAACACAATTTAGAAACTGACTTCATATATGAAAAAGAACCAATCAAAATTGTTTTCTTAAAAACCTTTAAGGGCATTGATCTTAATATAAACGTCATAAAGGAAGACGTTCATCAAAACAACCTACTCTAAGATGAAAAAGAAATTCATTATTTGGTTATATAATCAATTAATCATATTTGTGTGCAGGCATACATGCATGCATGCTTTTGTCTATGTATCTTCACACACATGCAGTCATTTTAAAATTATCATAAACATTAGTTGGTATTTCTGATTTTCCCCAAGCTCCAAATATTTCAACTGTTTATAATTTGAAAAGAATAAGTTATCTAATCTTTCCAACAAAACCAAAAGAGCAAATAGCCACCAACTATACCTCTTTTGGCGGATCATAGTATATTCCGTTGTATGGGATTTCACCTAGTGCTTGAACAGAGAACTTGATCCAAGCAGGAATGGAGTCCTTAATCCCAAATGGAGTTTCCATACAAATCTACAATTATATGGTCAAAAACTTAAAATGTACACATGGAAAAAGAGGTTTGGATGAATGATAATTGACATGATCATAACAGTCCACTAGAAAAATGGTTTTTTTTTCATCTTCATCTTTTCTTTCTTTCTCCCTTCCTTTTAGGATGGGAGTTAGTTGGATTTGAACTCAGCTACCTTGAATAATTTTGCTTGACTTGGAGACCACCCCACTAAATACTTCAATGCCTTTATGTCATGAATTCTAGTAATTAATTATTGTGAAGGTTGTAGTACAACCAATGATTTAGTCAAACCATATAAACATGCAATAGGATCAGTGTTAAAAAAAAAGCATCATACTTAAAGGTTCCTAGTCCACAGATCATGATCAAAAGGTTAAATACCTTGTTGATCTACAGGGAAAGAGTTGCAAGTTTTTATAGTTTCTTTTTACTCTAACTTAAAAAGTGGAAAAAGGAAATAATAAACAAGTAGCATTTGAATGCAAGCACAATAAGTTTCAAGAGCCAAACTTATGTTCATCTACAGGTAATTTACCTTCACTTGAGAACCATGGGGAATTGGTGGTGAACCGTTAGCATTATTAGGCCAAAAGATCTCCCAGACACCAAACTCATTCTGTTAAAAAACAATTAATATTTGTAGAATTAAACACTAGATGTTATTTAAATATAGAAATAGACAATAGACCACTACCAATGTAAATCAACACAGCTTTCTAAGCACTTAGAACACAATCACCTTCCCTTTTATACTTGAGACTACATGGCATTAAATATATGAATTAGCTGATACAATTAATTGTTACACAAACAAGGTGGCTTTTGCACTTAATTATAAAAACTTTGACAACGTTTATCTTCTTAACTTTTCTATTTGGAGCTTTTAAGAATATCAACTGCACCAGACTATACACCTAATCTTTGGTCCATTAAGAAGAATATTCATGCCCACATACATATAAAAAGATCCATGTTTACATTCAGATTTAACATTAAGCTAAGTGTTTTGACAAACCAAACTTAAATAACTTTTAACTTCTTCCAACATGTGCATTTAGAGAAGATAAGCATTGACTTATGAACAGCTGGTATTGCAAATACTACAGTTTCTTAAGGCATACATCTTGGAGCACATGCAAAGAGTCAAAAAGAAAAGCAATGGAGAATTGATTATTATGACAGATGACATTTTAAAATGGTGGAAGTCTACCTTCAACTATTGTTTCTTTTCCTTTTCAATATTCATAGAACTTAAAGAATGTTATTTTTGCAAATAATATATGAAAATCTGCAACTAAATCACTCCAGTAGAAACATTTTATCTATTAAATGTTCCTTACTATGCTAATATTTCTAAAGGGTAAAACATAAATTACCTTTTATTGTGCTAGTAGCTCTTTAGGTGAATTATTTGCACAAAAGATGAAATATGTGAAAAGCAAGGATATTTTAAGATTTCTAGAGATGCTTGTTTGTTCCCTTCAATTGTTTTTGGAATTTTCATTTTTTGCATCTTTAGTTGCTATGTTTCCAGAACTCTTGGTCTACAATAAAAATTAGTTCAATTTACAACAAGCATTCTTAACAATTCTTTAGTTCATTCTACAATATCAAAACACTTAACTACTAGCAAGGTAACCTACTTATTCATGGCATATGGATTCAATTGATGCATGAAGAGAAGTGATGAAGCAGTAGAGAATTAGAAAAACATGTACAATACAAAAATGTTTGGTAGGCTTCGCACACACAAGTACGTGTGCAAACTTTTTCAAAACCATTTCTACACTTAGCATCCTTATGGATCACATAAAAAAGGTATTGAAACCCCATTCCATTTACGCAACCCAGTTCAACAAATATTGCCGTAGAAGAGACAAGGGACTTAAAGCAGACATCATAATTTTGGAACAGATAAACGATTATAAGTCGAAGTATGCTCAATGTGACTCAAAGAGGAGTTATAGAACATACATCTTCACCAATGGTGACAGCCTCAGGATATAGCCCATTAATCATATGATTAACTAGCATCATATAGACAACAGCATCTACATCAGTTGCATTTCCGAAGTACTCATTGTAGTTTCTAGTAAATGCTACCTACAGCAAGTTCAAGAAAACAAAGGTTAAGCCGGGATAATAATACATTATAAAGATGCATTGACACTAAAAACCTTTAGTCCTAAAGAGAATTTAGTTAAAAAACAAACATAGAGAAATGATGCTTCACCACTTACAAGAACCAAATGTTACATCAGTTTTACTTCTCTATATAACATAAAGTCTAAACTTTGGTAATTAACATCTAAACATGCGAGTAACTTATTATATAACACCAAGCAGAATAGAAAATCTGCAAACTCACTCAGATATTAATTGCAACCCATGATAGGTGTACGTCATTGAAGTCACAACATCAAATCAGAACCCATCAAACTTGTATTCTTCCAGCCACCATCTTGCATTTGAAAGAAGAAACCTTGTACCTAAAGCAACAAGTAAAAATTAATATTTACACACAATAGGATGGAAGGAAGCCAAAATCTTTCAACAAGCTATTGTTTAAGAGAAGTTTCAATAGAAGTGCATACTTCCCAGCTTCCATAATTAAAAAGGCAAGAATCCCACATCCAATGGTGACCCTTTGACCCTGAGTGGAAGTAATGAGCATTGGTTCCATCAAACATGTTCAATCCATCTAACACATTATTAGATGCATGGCTGTATTCGTCAAACATCAATCAGATACAAAGATGGATGAGAAAATTAATTAATAACTTAATTTAACTAAAGAATTGACTGACACTTATAGCAAAAGATTACTTACTCAAAGCAATAGAGCAAATACTTGAATAAAAATTTGCTACAGCTTAGAAAAGAATTTAACAGTAACGACATGCAAAAGATAAAAACTTTCATTGTAAACAATACAGTAAGATTCCATTTGGTAGTTGTTTTGCTACTAGCTTTTTGCTTTCAGAAGTAGAAAGTACATTTGGGTAGAAAAGACAATAATACTTTAAAAGAATTAAAAATAAAAAATAAAATCTCTTTTAAAACAAAATACTATGATTCCTCTTTTAATAGAACAATTATACTACAAATCCTATTGCATTTAATCATATATATTTTCAAACAATTATGACTTTGCTTTCTCCCTTTTAGGTTTGTTCTTTAGAAACCTTTTAGGAAGCCAAAAACAACTAAAAAAAACATAGTAAGAGTAAGGACCAATAACAGCCTAAATTCTTATGGCCATATTTGCATCAAGTTTACTGGAAGAATGACCATACAGTCTAAGCAAGAAAAGAAGAAGAAAAAGAGTTTATATTTTCATTTTTTGTACGAAAAAGCTGGGAAAAACCGTTTGCACAAAAACTGTAACAGCTAATAAAGCTGAAGGGTGTGTTTCTAGAAATGATATTCTCCTGCAAGTCCAATTATTACCTGTGCACAATATCCATAAGAACAAGTAGACCCAATTGGTGAGCCCTATCTATCAGTGACTTAAGATCATCAGGGGTTCCAAAACAGCTACTTGGTGTAAAGAAGTTTGTCACATGATACCTGCAACATATTAAATGCAACTTGTTAAAAGTAGAAGAGGTTAGTTTCTATAACCAAAACTAAATTCTGAAGAAATATTTCCGTTTACATCCAAAACATAACATTTTAGTACAAGTTAACAAACATAAATAGCAACAAATAAAGATGAGCTGATATTTCGATGGAGATAATACTCAAATCTAGCATAATACGAGTGCTCTTGAATAGCCATGATTTGAACAGCATTATATCCAAGTCTTTTAATGTGGGGAAGCACATCATCTCTAAAGTTGGCATATGTGCTAATTATTGGCTCCTGCATCTCAGAGTTGATAATATTAAGAAAACTAGGAAATGGATTAACCATATCAAAATGTGGCATGGAAGATAAAGACTGAAGGTGTTTGTGGGACAAATTTTCTTTAAATGACAGTATGATGAAAACTAGAGATAAATTTTGGTTTAATTGCAAATTTAGGCTTCTTAATGGGTGAAGAATCATAATAAAATGCAAACAAACCAACTTCCATGTTATTGATTTGAAACTGCTATTTAAGATATTTCTATATACAAAGCAGTTAACAGAGATCCAAGTCACTAGCTATCGGGCATTTGCATTATCATTAACTAAAGTAATACTCATTATTTAGTAATACCAGAGAAATGTTTTTTTTTTTTTTCCATCTTCATCTTTTCTTTCTTTCTCCCTTCTTTTTAGGGCGGGAGTTAGTTGGATTTGAACTCAGCTACCTTGAATAATTTTGCTTGACTCGGAGACCACCCCATTAAATACTTCAATGCCTTTATGTCATGAATTCTAATAATTAATTATTGTGAAGGTTGTAGTACAAACCAATGATTTATTCAAACCATATACACATGCAATAGGATCAATGTAAAAAAAAAAAAAAAGCATCATACTTAAAGATTCTTGGTCCACAGGTCATGATCAAAAGGTTAAATACATTGTTGATCCACAAGGAAAGAGTTGCAAGTTTTTATAGTTTCTTTTTACTGACTTAAAAAGTGGAAAAAGGAAATAATAAACAAGTAGCATTTGAATGTAAGCACAATAAGTTTCAAGAGCCAAACTTATGTTCATCTACAGGTAATTTACCTTCACTTGAGAACCATGGGGAATTGGTGGTGAACCGTTAGCATTATTAGGCCAAAAGATCTCCCAGACACCAAACTCATTCTGTTAAAAAACAATTAATATTTGTAGAATTAAACACTAGATGTTATTTAAATATAGAAATAGACAATAGATCACTGCCAATGTAAATCAACACACATGTTTACATTCAGATTCAACATTAAGCTAAGTGTTTTGACAAACCAAAGTTACATAAATTTTAACTTTTTTCAGCATGTAATAAGCATTACTTATGAACGGCTAGCATTGCAAATAATACAGTTTCTTAAGGCATACATCGTAGAGCACATTGGTCAGAGTCAAAGAGAAAAGCAGGGGAGACAGTAGCCCATTAAAAGCAACACAAATGATGTGTAGTTCATCAATAGATATAAAATTGCAAAAAAGCTGCCTCAAAAACAAAGTGTGGAGTTACTGATATTTTGATAGCACCAACTCCATCTTGTGACTGCATTATTTATGTCATGTATAGAAGGAGAAGATTCAGAAAGCAATCAAAGAAAATCACTTGTAGGTGCACCTACTAAAGTATTGCTAAATTATTATGAACTTCACTTAATGTCAAGTAACCCATCAATGGCAGGTCAGTTCTTACAGACATGGAAAATATCAATTCAATGCACACGTGGCATTTATTCTTGCACAAGAAAGCATAACATACCCAGCTCATAATATCTGCATTACGGTTCCAATTGTTAAAATTTCCAATCAATGCTGCTAACTGAAAAAGAAAATGCTATAAAATAATCACAAAAATTG
Organism: Durio zibethinus; assembly: GCF_002303985.1. Next base: position 8,333 of record NW_019168426.1, on the reverse strand, counting down.
AAGAGAAAACAAAACACCTAGAAGTTAATAAGACTTTTTTTATTGCATAGAAGTTAGTAAGATTAATGGTTAAAATCTCAAAATGTTAAAATGATGCATAAAAAACCTAACTCTTGGTGCCCTCTCCCTGTAAGTTATTCTTGTCTCACTGAAAGCCAGATGAGATTATATCAAAAAAGAGCAATATCAGCTTATCATAAAACAACTTCTAAGACAAAAAAAAAAATGAATGGAGAATAACATTTTTACTAAAAATTAAAGTTAACAAGATAGCTATTAAGCAATGTAATACAAAGAAATGATAAAAGGAAACAAGGAGAAGACATTCACAAATAAATAAATAAACATATAAAAGTGAAATAATAGAGAAAGGACTAATTCTAAGGGCTTTAATAAAATTCTCAATTTTTTCTTGCACTAAAGAACCAAATACTTGCTCCACACTTTGTTGAGCATCAACTGATTTCTTTCTTAGATTGATCTGCCTAAATTTTAAACATATAAAAATAAAAGATCTAGAAAATCATGTACACTATTCCCACACAAATCAATCACAAGAATATTCCAACACTAATTTTATTTAACTGAAAATTGCTCATTTGAACTGGAAAGAGTAATAAATCAAAATAAATTACATTTAGTGTAAAAAGCAATAACATGCAACCATGGGAGCTAAAATTAATATGGAACATTACAGTTATGAAAAATAAGCCCATGCTAACAATTAGATAGTTAGAAAAATGGTAACCTACATGTGAAGCTAAGCTTCTTATAGCCAAGAGAAAATGCCTCCAAACCACCTTCATACTTACCAATTTCCTCTAATATTCTCTTGCACTATGCATACATGTAATTAGATAAAATATACAAGGTAATAAAAATGTCATTGGCACATACCTTATCTACAACATCATTAGACAATTCCATATTCATTGATCACTTTGCTAAATACAAACATTGTAAGAGGGTCGGGTCAGGAGCATCAAACCTGAGTTTTTCGTTTTTTGTATCAAATACAACATTTTCTCTCCACAAAAGACACACCCGGCCAACCCAGATCCCGGCGACGGTAGCCGACCCGGCTGCCGTTCGGCGTCAGTTGACTCCAAAATTTCAGCCGTGGACTCCTCTCTTCCTTCTTGTCTCAGATTCAGCCTCTGTTTTTCGCAAATCACCTCATAATAGCTTAGATCTGAAACTTTAACCCGTTAAACCGCCGTTCACCCTCTTCTCGCCGTCCGGTCGTCCTGAAACCAAAGTATGTTGTTTCTCCCCTTCCATCCTTCCTTTCTACCGGTTCAGATCATCCAAAAGTCTCCTCGCCCCCGCTGACCTCCATACGCTGCCGTCGCTGCCACCGCCCAAAAAAATAGCTCTTTTCTCTCCTTTCCCAAAATCTTAAAAATACTCTCCCAAATAACTCATAAAAAAAAAATCCCATGACCGAAAGCCCTTTTCTGTTTCTTTTTTTTTTTTCCGATGGATTCCTCAATAGAGGACTGTGGTTGTTTGCAATTTTTTTTTTTTTTGGCTTTGTTGGCTTGGTTTTTTGATTTTTTGTTTTTGGCTGTGACAGTTGCTATTTATTTGTTGGCAGTTTCGATGGCTATCTCAGTAGGGCTGTGGGTGGCGGGTAGGTGGGAGATGGGAGCTGTTCCTGGGGGGGGTGTAGTTGGGAGATCGGTGGGGTTGAGTTGGTGACCGGCTGGCAAAGGAAAGGGAATGGGATGGTGGTGACGGTTTAAGGCGGGAAGGTATGGTGGTACACATGGTTGCCGGTGGAGGCAATGGCTTGTTGGAATTTTGGCATTGCCTTCTTCCTCCAAAAATTGGCCTCCAGAAAAAAAAATGCCTTTCAAAAGTTTTTTCAGAAAAGATTGGCCTCCTCTCTTGCCTCAATTTTTTGCCAGATCCAGTTCAAATCCCCAATTTTTTTAGATTTGAGAAACACTTTAATTCAAATTTTTTATTTTATGAGATTTGAGAAAGACTTTACAATTTTTGTGCTGGCAAGTTAGACAACAATACAGTGGGCAATCGGCTTGAATTCAACAGTGGAATTATTTGAATTTTGACTGTTTAGAGTTTTCAAGCTTTCTGTTTTTTTTTATTATTATTATTTTGATTTTTTAAAAAAAAGATTAAAATTAAAAAAATAGAAAAATAACCATAGTGTTTTATTGAGCTTTCTCATAATACTTTGGATCAAATAATTTTAAATCCAAATTAATTAAAATGAGATTTAATTTGTTTAATTTATTTGATGGTTTAATAAATTTGAAATATTTATTGAGATAAGAATTAATGATAATATTTTTTAAATTGAGTAGATTCAAATAAAATAAAATTTGTTTAACAAATTATTTTAATTCAATTTTAAAATTAATCCGAACAAAATATGATAAATACACATTTTTTGTGCCATATGAAATGAATTATTGTGTTTTGAAATTGGTCGGTTTATGGTTTATGTTTGGCAACAAAATAAATGTTGATTTCAATAATTTCGATTAGTTATGTAGCTAAGGATAATGTTGAGGCAAATGTAGTAGAAATTTTTTTTTTGCAAAATGAGATAGCCCTGTTTTGTTGGGCCAGCCTCAAATATTTTATATTTAGAAGATTAGCATTTTGTTTCCATGTTTTGTGCCTTTAAGCAACTTTCATCCAAAGAAACAAGAACAAAACTTTAAATATTAAACTGCACATGGCTTAAAAAGTCATGAAGCTATCACCTTTAGAAACTTTAAAAATTTGTTTTTCTTTCTAAGTTTGTCCATAACTTTCCAATGTCTTTTTCCTTCATGCAATTTTTTGTAATATTATGCTTTGGTCAAGTCAGAAACTTGGACCCTTTGAAATAGTCCATGTTAGCCAATTATATTGAATTTGTTACCTGGAATGATTTTCTACCTATGTATATTTTATTTTCACTTAGTAAAAGTTAAAGCAAAAACTATATTTCAATCTATGAAGAGGCAGGCCAGTGATATTTGGACTGAATGTTGTATAGAGCCAGATTGTAAAACGGAATATACTTTTTTTTTTTTTATAATGTAGTTAGGGAATCAAAGTAATATTAACAATTCTAGATATGATCATTCAATGGATCAAAAATTCAACCAATATGTCAAGTTAGGCAAAGTTTTTTCCCTCAAACATTTTCTATATCAAAATCCAATACTACTTTTAAATGTAACTCCCCAAGAAAACACAACTGTGAAATTTGGACACAAGATTATTATTAGTGAGATTTATGGCAAGTGTGGATCATTTTTGATAAAGTAGAATTTAGATGGAGATACACCTCTACATATTATTGCAAGGGTAGGTTAGAGAGAAACTGATGAAGCTGAAATCATTAGCAAGTTTGAGATTCTGAGAATGGTTAACAAGGAAAACAACATAGTTTTGCATGAAGCTCTCAAGAATGTTCATCTTAGAGTGGTTCAACTCTTGCTAAATGTCGATCCTAAGTTGGTTTTTTTAGAAAATTTTTTGGTGAATTGCTTTTGTATCTTGCTTCCAGAGAAGGAAAGCTAGAGATAGTGAATGAAATTATCAACAAATAAGTTCGTAGTTTATGGGGGTTCAGGTGGCCAAACAGCTTTGCATGCTCTGTCATTGCAAGCCATTGTGGAAATTTTCATATTTTGTTCATTTATTTTCACAAATTTCTCTTACACAACATTTATTCGGAATAAGATAATATTGATTTATTGACATTCAAGGAATTAATAAGCATGAGAGTTGAAAAAATAAATCTATTTACTGAACAAGTTCAAATAATTATGACTATTTCAACAATTATCTATTTAAAATCATTTTGACCATTTGTTTTGTCATATAACAATTATTTTAGTTCATAAAAGCTTATCCAAAATACAATAATATTATTTTATTAATATTTCAAAAATTAATAAATAAGAGATTTAAAAAATAAAACCAATTTACTGAATTAGTTCAAATAATCATGGCCATTTAAACAACTATCTATTTTAAATCATTATTACCTTTTGTTTTGTTATAAAACAATTGTTTTTCAACAGACAAGCTTTTTCAAAATAAAAGAATACTAATTTATTAATATTTCAAGAATTAATAAGAGATTTAACTATTTGAATAGTTATCAATTTCAAATTGTTATAACATTTTATTCTACCATAAAACAATTATTTTTGTTCATACAAACTTATTCAAAATAAAATATTTTGAAAATTAAAGAGTAAGAGAATTAAAAAAAAGAATCTATTTACCAAACAAGTTCAAATAATTATGACTATCTAAACACTTATCTATTTCAAAACATTATAACATTTTGTTTTATCAAAAAACAATTGGTTCTGTTCATGCAAATTTATTTCAAATAAGGTAATATAAATTTATTAATATTCTAAAAATTAATAAGTAAAAGATTTTAAAAAATAAATCTGTTTACCAAGTAAGCTCAAATAGTTATGACTGTTTGAATAATTATTTATTTGAAATAGTTATGATATTTTATTTTATCATAAAACAATTATTTCTATTTATACAAGTTTATTCAGAATAAAATAATACTAATTTATTAATATTCTAAAAATTAATGAGTAAAATTTAAATATAATTATATCAAATAATTTTAATTATAATATTAATAGTTAATAGTTATTATTAATATTTTATTAACTATTATTGTCAAACAATTATCGTTATGTTATTTTATTATTAATATATATGTCCAATTAAATTATATAATAAATAATTATTATATAATATATAATATACAATTATAATTACATATTATAATAATTAATATGATTCATAAAATATTATTAATAATATTTAATTATAATAATTTATTAAATTATTCATGATACTATATAAATTAATTATTATAATTAATAGTAATAATATTATAAATATTAACTAATATATGACTATTAGTTTAAAATTGATATTATATTAATATATTAAATTATAATAGCCAAATTGATAATTGTACTATATAATTACTAAATAAAGATTAAAAATAATATTGTAATTTATAAGCGAAGTTATTTTAATTGTTTTCATTATCATTTTTGGATTTTGATATTATATCCATCCATGTACCTATACCAAAAGGATATTTTAAATTTATCTTATCTTTGCAAGTATTTAATTGGTGTGAGTAATTTTCATACCCATAATGTTTAAAAGAAATAATAAATAAAATTTATTTTTTAATTTTTTTAATTTTTATCTTGTATAGTTAGATAATTTTTTATAAATATACATTTTTCAATAACAATAGATTAATTCTAATTAATTTAAAATAATAATTTATATTATTTAATAAAAAATCTGTATACTAAATATGTATACAAATATATACGTAGGGTATGAGTATGGATACGAGGTGGGTACATTATTATCTATCTCCATTTAATTTATTATTAATCAAATTATAATTATATTATATATAATATAACAATTAAATTAATAATATTTATTAAATTATATATGAATAATATCTTTAATAAACCAATTCAAATTGTTAAGGCTATAGGAACAATTCTTTATTTTAAATTATTATGACATTTTGTTTTATCGTAAAATAATTTTTTCATTTAAAATTAAAAATAATTTAAAGTAAATTAATTTTAAATAATTGTTTGTTATATTTAATAATTAGTATTAAATAATTATTTTAATTAATTATTTTTATTTTGATAAACTTTAAATATTAATTAATAATCTATATATTAATATTTAAACTAATATAAAAGTAATATTTAAACTATTGCAATATTTAATAGATATAATTAATTATAACATAATAAAGTAGTAATTTAAATAATTACAATTAATATCTATATTTTAATTGTTAATTTATTTAATAATTAGATTAAATAATTAGATTTATTTGTATTAATTATTAAGCAATTGCAATATTTATTACTTAAAATAAATTTTAATATTTATTTTTAATTTAAACAAATTAATATATTAAAACAATATATATTAGTTTTAATATTTAAATTTTAAATATTTATATTATATTTTAATTAATTATATATTATAATTAAATTAGATAATTATTATTATAACAATTATTTTAATTTTAAATTAATAAGTAAAAATTTTAATTAATTTTAATTTATATTTAAAATTAATATATATTATAGTATTAAATATAACTAGTAAAAATATATTTAATAATAATTATTAAAATATTTGTTAAATATTTTGAAATTAATAAATATAATTATTTATTTATTAGTTATATTAAATTAAAATCAATAATTCATATTAATATTTTTATTTTATTATCATGCAAGGTTAATCATAATATAATTTATCTAATAATTATGGTTTAATTAATAAAATATATAATTATTATTCAATAATTGGGTTTAATAAAAAAGCATATTGAACAAATAGTTTTCTTAATAAAATTATAATCTATTAAATAATAATGATTGGTTTTAATAATTTAATTAATTTAAATATTAATTAGAACAATTAATTATTACTATATTAATAACTATATTATATAAGAATAATAATTTTAATAAAAATATTATAATTATGAAAATTATCAATAATAATTTATTAATTATTTTAAAATTATCATTTTAAATTAATATAGCAAAATAGCTTTATTTTCTAAAATTATACTTATTAATTTTTGGAATATTAATAAATTTATATTATTTTATTCAAAATATGCTTGCATGAACAGAACCAATTGTTTTATAACAAAACAAAATGTCATAATGTTTTAAAATAGATAATTGTTTAGATAGTCATAGCTATTTCAACTTGATTGATAAGAAACAATTGTTTTACAACAAAATAAAATGTCATAATAATTTGAAATAGATAGTAGTTCAAATGGACATGACTATTTGAACTAGTTCAGTAAACTAATTAATTTTTTAAATCTTCAATTTATTAATTTTTAGAATGTTAAAATATTAGTATTATTTTATGCCAAATAAACTTGTGTGAATAGAAACAATTGTTTTATAACGAAACAAAAAATCATAACTATTTGAACTTACTAAGTAAATAAATTTATTTTTTAAATCTTTTACTTATTAATTTTAGAATATTAATTAATTAGAATTATTTTATTCCAAATAAGCTTGTTTGAAGAGAAATAATTGGTTTATGACAAAACAAATGGTCATAATGATTTGAAATAGATAATTGTTCAAATAGTCATAACTATTTGAATATGTTCAGAAAATAGCTTTTATTTTCTAAAATTATACTTATTAATTTTTGAAATATTAATAAATTTATATTATTTTATTCAAAATACGCTTGTATGAACAGAACCAATTGTTTTATGACAAAACAAAATGTCATAATGTTTTGAAATAGATAATTGTTTAGAAAGTCATAACTATTTCAACTTGATCGATAAGAAAATTCATTTTTTTCTAATTCTGTTACTCTTTAATTTTTGGAGTATTACTTTAAATTTATAATTTATTTGAGATAATTTATTATTTAAATAAATAATTTTAATTATATTATGATAATATAATAATAGTAGTTTATTAGTTAAATATTACTGATTAATTTTATTTGATAAAATAATAATTAAATAATTTAACTTATTTAATTTTTGAATATAATATAAGTTATTTTAATATAAGTTATTTTATAATTTATATTTATATTAGTTAAATATAATTATTAAATTAGTACCTCTTTTGTCATTTATTATTGTTAGTTATTAATAATATAATTATTAAATAAATTATTATTAATTATTTTTAAATATTGATAATATTTATTAATTAATAAAATAAAATAGTATTACTTTATTAATATTTCAAAAATTAATAAGCAAGAAATTTAAAAAATAAATCAGTTTATCAAATTAGTTCAGATAATTATAGCCATTTGAACAATTATATATTTCAAATTGTTATTACCTTTCATTTTGTTATAAAACAATTGTTTCTCAACATACAAGCTTATTGAAATAAAATAATACTAATTTATTAATATTTAAAGAATTAGTAAGATTTGAAGAAATAAATCTATTTATTTTTATCAAAATTTAAATTTCAATTATTAATAATGATTTTTGATATATCAATCTCAAAATTAAATAATAAATAAGAATTTATTTAATATATTGTTAAAGATATATTATTTTCTTTAAATAATTAATACTAAATTAGTACAATTATTTGAAATTGCGAATTTCAGTAATAATATTTAAATTATAAATATTAATACAAATAATTATATTTGTATAATTATCAAATTTTCCTATGACTATTAATAATTTTTGGAGCATTTAGGATATTTAATATTTAATAATTTAATTTAATTATATAATTAATACT